>CM042181.1:40724216-40760144 GCA_023376005.1 Doryteuthis pealeii | reverse complement strand
TGAGTAGCGTAGGATAGAGATGGATAGAAGAGGAGAGGTAGGTGTTCTTCAATTAAGCACATATGCCTCCCAAATTGTCGGCTCCATAGCCATAGATAAAAATAGAACACATTTGTTTGTTTTTAACTTAACCTCGATATATATACGTATATTATATGTATATATATAGGTAGTTAGTATAAGCTTATGCAAGTGTGTTGGTAAATAACCCAGAAATAGTTTGACTTGTAAAAATCATACTACCAAACATCCCACCGGTGGGAGAATGAAAAAATTTTTGATGGAAAAAGAAGATAGATCCAAGGTGTTGATAGTCGTACTCACAAAAAATAATCTTTGTGACAGTATTTGGCAAAGCAGAAAAAACAATTTATTAGGTGTATAGTATAGTGTGCTATAGTAAGGATATATATACATATCTGTCGAGTCAACCGTGCTAGGTGTTAAGAATAGCTAATAAGTAAAAGAAGTGCCTCGGATACCTAGAGACGATGGGAAATGAATAGTAGAGAGTGACAATCTAATGAGGTCGATGACGAACCTACTATGGGTTTTCCGCTTTAGATGGCTCTTTAAGGGTAGATCTGACTACAGAGACAAGGAGGGTCAAGAACGAATTAAAATAGTACTTACGCACAGTAGTCTTTGGAATTAGCTGAACCAGACGGACCAATAAAAACGAACAAAAAACACAGAACACTAGATAAGTCTATTGTTTTTATAAATATTTAATTTATATATTAGAATTTTTTTAATTTTTTTAATTTTTTTATTTTAATTTTTTTAAAATTTGTTTTAATATTTTTTGATATTATATTAGTTTATAAAATTTATAAATTAAGGCAAATTTTTGAAACCATTGAGCATTCAGTACAAGCACCCAGATCTTAGCCCTGAAAGAGCATTTAAGCGAAACTAATCCAGTAGGTTCGTCTGATTCATTAGATTTATCTTTTATATATATCATATATATATATATATATTAATATTATGCATTGTTCTTTGTGTAAGCAGTGTCAACTTCAGAGATCTTATCTACATAAGAATGTTTATTACATGACTACTTTTGTGTAAGAGTCGTTTCCACTAAGGAGATAGATTGTGAAGAGATTTACTCATTCAATTTTCTAGCCAATTTAAAATCATTAATGATAAAAACATTGGAATAAAGTCGTGAATAGTTGTTAAGTGTCCTGGACCAAATACATTGTCGACTTCACCATGCTGGCGAATAAAACAAAGTATGAATAATGGAGGGCAGTTGGGGTCTTTTATCGTCAATTCTATGGTGTGCTCAATGTTAGCGGAAATCGTTTAGAAAGTGTCTTTTGTTGGTATCTGGTTTTTTTTGTTCTGTTGTTTCTGTTTGTTTTTTCACTCAAAGTTTAAGGACAAATCTTAGAAGTGGCTTTGGACATCTGTTTTTTTTTTTTTTCATAGCACAGTTTTTATTGCTGGGGGGGGGTGTCTCAATGTTAGGGAACTCTTAGAAGTGGTCTTTTGTATATGCTTGTTTTTTTTGGGGTTTTTTCTGAAATATGTAGGGAAATTCTTAAGTAGGGGTCTTGGTTGGACATCTAAGGACTTTTTTTGTCTGTAATACTGAGGGTTGAGTGCAGAATTTAACAGCAAGCTAGTTTTTGCTTAATGGTTAGGAAATTTTAGAAGTGACTTTGGACATCTGGGTCCTTTATTCTCAACATATAGGGTTATGAAAATATTTGAAGTCACTTTGGACATCTGGGGGGCCTTTTTCTTTTCTCAATATTCAGGGAATCTTAGTAAGTGTCTTTCGATATCTATGGGTCCTTTGTCTCAACTAAGGGAAATATTTGAAGTCACTTTGGACATCTGGGGCCTTTTATTCTCACGGATTAGGGAAATAGTTTGAAGTCACTTTGGACATCTTTGGGGCCTTTTATTCTCAAAATTAGGGAAATAATTTGTAAGTCACTTTGGACATCTGGGGCCTTTTAATTCTCAATCATTAGGGAATATTTGAAGTCACTTTGGACATCTTTGGGGCATTTTTCTGTTGTCTCACTATTAGGGAAATCTTAGAAGTGTTTTGGACATCGTGGGTGCTTTTTTTCAACCATTAGGGAAAGTATTTGAAAGTATCTTTCGATATTTGGGGTCTTTTTCTCAAACCTTTAGGGAAATATGTTGAAGTCCTCTTTGGAATCTTTTTTTCTCAATATGTGAGGGGAAATGGTTAGAAGTGACTTTGGAACATCTAAGGACTTTTTTTCTGATACTATGTTGAATGCCGAATTTCATAGCACTAGTTTTGCTGAAAAATGTTAGGGAATCTTAGAGTGCTTGGACATCTGGGGCCTTTTTTTGCCTCAATATTAAGGGAAATGTTAGAAGTGACTTTGGACATTTAAGGACTTTTTGTTTCTGAATACTAGGTTGATGCTGAAATTTCATAAGCACTAGTTTTTTGCCTTAATGTTAGGGAAATGTTAGAAAGGTCTTTGGATAATCTGGTGCTTTTTCTCAATACTCGGTTGATGCAGAGTTTTCTCCAGCACTAATTTTTCTCATATTAGGGAAATCTTAGAAGTATCTTTGGAATGTCTGATGCCCTTTCTCATTGTAGGTTTGATGAAGGAGATTACAACAGCACATTTTTGCTCAATGTCTATCGGACAATCTTAAGGCCCTTTTTTTCTGAATCCTAGATTGGTGCAGATTCCCAGCTCTAATTTTTGCTGCATATTCAGAGAAATCTTTGAAAGTCTCTTTGACATCAGGGACCATTTTTGTCAATACTAGTTTGATAAGCAGAACTACCTAGCACCAGTTTTTATTCAATGTTAGAGAAATTTAGAAGTGTCTTTGGATATCTGGAGCCTTCTTCCTCAATACTAGTTGCATGCCGAATTCTGCAGCACTAATTTTTCTCTGTATTTAGGGAGAAATCTAAGAAGTGTCCTTTTGGACCATCTAAGGTCTTTTTTTTTTTCTGCCATTTTTTTTCCTGTGTTATGGAAATCTTAGCAGTAGTGCTTTTTCTCAATATTCGGTTAATGAAAGAGTTTTTTTATTCTTTTTCTTTTCCTTTTCTTAGTCTTGTCATTCTTTTTCTTTTTTCCTTCTTTCAATTCTTTTTTTCATTTTTATGGCTTCATTAATTTTTTTCTTTTCTTTCTTTTTTCTTTTCTTTTTTTTTAATTCTTTCTTTTTATCTTTTTTAATTCTTTTGTTTTTCTTTCCTGTTATTCTTTCTTTTTTCATTCTTTCATTCTTTTTCTTTTTTATTTTATATGTAATAATTGATTAGTCATCCATTGAATTATGTAACATAATAAGGTACTATATAAGTTCCAAGTTCAAATAAGTAATTTTTTAAACTTGGAACCTGAAACTATCAAAAACCAAATGAAATCTTTGACTCTTAGTCCCATGCAATTGATTTGTATTAGTATTTTAAAAAATTCTAAAACAGTTCTTTTATTTTTTTTCGAGTTTTCAGGGGTGCTCAAGTTCCCCGTGATAAATTTTAGCATTCGGAACTGCTAAAAAAAACAAAAAATTTTTTTTTTTTGCCGTTCAATATATTATTAATCGTGTTACACACCCAGTCTATCAAGATTAAAAAACAAATTCTTAAAAGTTCTTTAATTTTTGAGTTTTTTAGGGGTGCTGGAATAGCCATACACGAAATGGAAATGAAATATGCAAATTTATTTTCATATGAAACTAAATAATTCTTTATTTTTTTTACATACAAAAAACGGATTTTACTTGGTTAAAAGTTAAAAACGAGTGATTAAAATTTCAGTAATATTTAATAAATATGTATATAAAAAAGTAACGCTTTACTTATTTCTAAAAAAGAAATGTTTATAAAGTATTTTTAAAATATTTTTAAAAACCATTATTTGAACACGATAAATCAAATAATTCAACGTAAACTTTTTGTCGAAATTCGGACCGATTTTTTAATGTATAAAATGTAATTAAAAATAAATTGGCATATTGTAAAATATTTTCTTTTTAATGATGGTCATTATGTTACTACTTATCGATTTAACAAAGTTTGGACCTTAATAATAGATTTAATTATTTTTTAATTCGCTTTTAAAATACTCTAAAATGTTATTCTTAGTATTAGATTGTTACTGTTATCGACTCAACTTACCATTTTATTTAGACGGCCACGCATTGTTTGCTAATGTGGGATAATGTTATTCCCTACCCTACCCCACAATATTGCATATCGTATTTCCAACCCTATTGCCCTTATGGCAAGCCCCACCCTTTTTTATCATATGGGTGCTACAAGGCAGTGACTTAGTGTCTTCATATCCTGGGAATGGTGAGGTTCCAGTTTTGGAGGTCTGGGAAATGTGGAGGCACCCCTTCATCACCATTGCTTCCTGGTCCACTCTGACCCAGAGTGGTAGTACCTGTTAGGGTCCCATGTATGGGTTAAATATAAAAAATATGAGTTTATAAACAAAATTGGTTATCCATTAAGAATGAATTCATTTCAAAACTTTGTCAGCATTAAATAACCCACCGAGGTTGATATGCCGTAAAAACAAAACAAACCAAACATAACAAGTACTATGTAGTATTATCTGCGTTAATCGACCATTGTCCTCATCTTTATTATTATTTGTACACAACGTTTCGGCCGATATACCCCTCGCGCCTTTCTCAGGTATTTCTTGTTGGACTTGGGAACCTTCTCGGACTCGGGAACCTTCTTTTCGAACTCGGGAACTTTCTTGTCGTAATTGGGAGCCATCACGGAATGTTGAACCTACTCTTTATTCAGTCCACGGGGTATCCTGTTCTCATTCCACTAACCATAGCTGGGGTAGGAGTTGTGTTAATTATTTTTCTAACTGCCTCCACTCAGGATTGAACTCGGAATCCAGAGATAACTGTCACTTAGAACTGTCTTAACCTAACTACCTTATCTACTAGGCCATGTGTCCAATTGGTACGAATAACGCAGATAATACTAATCATCAGCCTGATCTCAAACATTCAGAAAAAACTGTGTAGATGTCACAATTAAAGAGGCGTGACACTGTGAGTTGGACTATAATAAAAAAAGCCTGTAGAAATCAATTTAGAGATGGGATCAGGTTTGAGATCGCTTGAAGAGAACTCCCAAAGGCTCCATGTATGTGTAACCCCTGCTAATGATTCTCGGTCTGCAGACAACCGAGAAAATAGATAAAATCTTGTAAAGTAAAGAATATAATAAAATAAAGATATAATTTTATATTTTTATAAATGCAAGTGTCCGTGTTCCTTGATGGGTCCAGTATAAAACAAATTGATCCATGTTTCTTGGTGACTGTCAGTTTCTCAGGTTAGCTTACATTTTCTCCTTTAAGTCTCGTAATCCATTTCGATGAGGAGTATCACATAGTAAAAGATGGTTGATGGCGCTTGAGTATTGGGGGAGATATGGGGCTTGAAAGGTTTGCCCAAAATGCCATTTTTTCAGCCATTATAAGACTACGGATTTTTGATGAAAATGTACGTTATCGATTTTATTGTTTTTTCTCATGGATTCTAATGCCTTGAATTTACTGATGGTGAAAAAACTGGTGAATTAGGAGTTTAGGTGATTTTCGAGGCTTGATAACCCCCCTGAGAGTGGGCAAAAATGGGCAAATTTTGTGTGCAAATAAAGTGCCAAACTAATATGATTTTCTTGATAGAGTTCGATGAGGAGTATCACATAGTAAAAGATGATTGATGGCGGCTTGAGTATTGGGGGAGTATGGGGTTCAAAGGTTTGCCCAAAATGCCATTTTTCAGCCATTATAAGTCTACGGAGGGACAGTGGAATGGATGGATAAAAATGCGTGGATGGATAGCCAAGTAAGTTCAAGTTCAAATGATTAATTTTTAAAACTAGTAACCTGAACCGATAACCAAAGGAATTATTGTCTCTTAGTCACACCAATTGATTTACAATCTCGGTATTAGATTTATACTATTATCGATTCAACAGACCATTTTCATTTAGGTGACCACACATTGTTTACTGATGGGATAATGTTATTCTACACTACCCCACATATTGCATATCCCATTTCTTTTTGATACGGCAGTAATTGCATAATCCTTCCCAGCTGTCACTGTCATCTGAAATGATATTATATACCACATGCTGCTGCTGCAAATAAAACAACAGCTGTGCAGCCACGAAAGTCTTCATTAGATGATGACTCTGGGGTTAGGCAAGGTTTCCGACACCAATGGCTGGAGTACCCCTTTATTGCCATTACACCCTGACCTGGAGTGGTAGTACCTGTTAGGGTACCATCTATGGATTTGAATAGAAAAAATTAGTTTTTTTAAACAAAAATTGAGTTTAAATAAAAAATAAAAAATTTGAATACACGTCAAGAATGAATAAATCAAAAATGTCTTTGCATAAGATAACCCAACAAGAATTGACATGCCATAAAACCCAACCAAGCAACGCCCTGTCGGCTGGGGCGTTAGAATGCACCGACTGCACCTCTGCAGGGCCACCTGTTGGCCGTGGGTGGCGACCCGTGATGCCTAAGGATAAAACCCAGGTGGATGAGCAGTCCATGACTTGCAATACTCCACTTTGCCCTATCTTGGGCTAGACGGGCGTTGGAGAGGCCCCTCCGATCAATCGGCAGGTCAAGTCAAGCCCTAGCACCTATATGATTGTCCCAACACTATTGCCCTTATGGCAAGCCCCAACCCTTTTTATCATATGGGTGCTAGAAGGCGGTGGCTGAGGGTCTACATGTCCTGGGAATGACGTTAAACTCTATCTGATGGTGAGGTTCCAGTTTTGGAGGTTTGGGGAATGTGGAGCACCCCTTCATCACCATTGCTCCCTGGTCCACTCTGACCCTAAGTGGTAGTACCTGTTAGGGTCTCATCTACGGGTTAAATAGAAAAAATGTATGTATAAAAAAATTGTGTATCCATTCAGAATTTATTTATTTATTTAAAAACTTTATTGGCATTAAATAACCCACTGAGGTTGATATGCCATAAAACCAAACAAACCAAACCCAACCTATATTTATTCTAATTTAGTTTTTAATCTTTACAATTTAACATATTATTTTATTACATTAAAACATAATGCCACTCTGACCCGTTAGGGTCCCATCTATGGGTTAAATAGAAAAATGTATTTATAAAAAAATTGTATTATCAATTAAGAATTGATTTATTTCAAAACTTTATCAGCATTAAATGACCCACTGAGGTTGATATGCCGTAAAACAAAACAAACCAAACCTAAAACATAATGGCTGAAGAGGCGAGTCTGGTTTAACAGAGACATCTCCTTGAAAACTAAATGTGCAGTATACCGTGCCATAGTTTTCTCAACCCTCCTGTACGGTGCAGAAGCCTGGATGATATACAAAGCGGATGCCCATAGACTACATGTCTACTGTCAGGTGGTGGCAACATGTTTCAAACGGGACCATCCTTAAGTGAACTGGACTCCTTGGCATGCACGAAATACTTGTCCAACAAAGGCAAACTAAGAATGAATACATTTCAAAACTTAAGTATTATCTGCATTATTCGGACTATTGTCCTCATCTTCATTGTTATCTGTACAAGGTTTTGGCTGATGTGCCCTCGCCCTTCTTCAGGTATTTCTTGTCGGACTCAGGAACCTTCTTGGACTCAGGAACCTTCTTGGACTCGGGAACCTTCTTTTCAGACTCGGGAACCTTTTTTTCGAACTCGGGAACCATCATGGAACTTTGAACCTAACCCTTTATTCAGTCCACGGGGGTATCCTGTTCTCATTCCGCTAACCATAGCTGGAATAGGAGCTGTGTTAATTATTTTTCTATGTAACTGCCGCTGGTCAGGATTGAACCTGGAATCCAGAGATAACTGTCACTTAGAACTGTCTTATCCTAACTACCTTATCCACTAGGCTACGTGTCCAATTGGAAGGCGGGAGGGCATATCGGCCGAAACGTTGTACAGATAACAATGAAGATGAGGATAATAATCCGAATAACACAGATAATATTAGGTTGTTACAAAAATAATGGCCGATTGAAGTGCTCGGTTTTGAAATGTCATTTTAACAGAGAATTTGTTGTTTATTTCATGTGAATTTTTGCATATATAATAATTAATGTGTGCTCAAAAATAAAATTTAATTTATTTTCAGATAGAAAGTGTTTTTGAAAAATAGGAGCCTTCAAAGATGAACATGCCTAAACATGACCTTCACCTTCTTATATTGCATCAGTTCAAGCTCGGGTACATGTTGCAAGATTGACTGTACAGAAACTCACAGACTTGGGATACGAGACCTTACCACATCCTCCATATTCTCCCGATCTTTCACCTACTGATTATCATTTTTTAAGCCCATTTTTAAATGGTAAAACTTTTAGATCTAAAGAAGAGGTGGAATCATCATTTAAAGATTTTGTTCCATCACAGCCAATAACTTTTTACCAACGCGGAATAAATAACCTCGTAGATGAGAGTCTTGAAGATGAAGAAGGTAGAGGACGGATCTGACAAAGTGTCAGAGAGATTTCTCAGACACTTGGTGTCAGCATTGCAACAATTTCACGCCATTTACAGAGTATTGGAAAGGTGAAAATGCTCAATAAATGGGTTCCTCATGAGTACTAAAGACTTAGGTGGTTTGAAGTGTGCTTAAGCACATTTTTAAATGGTAAAACTTTTCGATCTAAAGAAGGGGTGGAATCATCATTTAAATATTTTGTTGCATCACAGCCAATAACTTTTTACCAACACGGAATAAATGACCTCGTAGATCGATGGCAGAGATGCATAGCTGCCCAACACTCGTATTTTGACTAATTTTAACATTTCTACTGTTAATGTTTCAACAATAAATGTATGTATTTGAAATCGGCCATTATTTTTGTAACAACCTAATACTAATCATCAAACCTCATCTCAAACATTCAATGACATAATAATTTTAGTTCAAATCCTGGATGAAACATTTTGTATTCGTGCTAATGTCCTTGGGAAAGGCATTAATCCGTCACCTCCAATCATTATATTACGTTCACTTTCGGACAAATACTCTTGGAAAACGTATAAGCCCCCTCTCACCCAGTTATGGGTTAAATAGTACAATTAATGTTCTTCTGCAAAAATGGCTTTCACATTAAATAACTCATGAAAGTTGGTATGTCATTAACTCTTAATGTCCTATACCACCTCATTCCACCCGGCCGGAAGTCTCATTCATTTTCCTAATCCACCCCAAACGATAGCCTTTGTTTAAATGTAATATTAAACATATTTAGAAGTCTTTGATTTAAGGGAAATAACAGGTAACTTTAAATGAAAAGGTCATTTTTAGCTATTATTTCATATATCCTTATAGTAACTAGCAAATATATGCACCCTCCGGGTGCAAGTATTTAAGTTTTAATGTAATAAAATATTGTATTAAATTAGAAAGGCTAATGAAACTAAATAAGAATACAGATAAAAAGATTTGAAACGGGGGGGGGTATAATAAATGATTTGAAACAGAGGGAGTATAATAAAAAATAGAACAACTGAAACTTACTCTTCCATCACTCTCGTCTTTCATTGTTATTTTTTTCTAATTTAAGTATTTAGTTATAAGAGGAAGTAAAGAATAAAATGACAGTTATTTTATCTTGTTAATGGATTTCATTTAAGATTTATTGAAGAGATTTTTTCTTATATTCATTAAAATAAAACCAAACAGTTAGAAATCAATAATACTAAGCACATATTTATTAAATCTGATTTTTTAATATTAATATGCAAATTAGCCTTCCCGTTCACACTGTAAACCGCTATTTTGTTGTATATATAAATATAATTGAATGTTGTCAGTATGTAGACATAGTTAACAGTATTAATAATGTAAGACAATTTTATTAATAATTGAGGTTTAGATTTAGATAAAAATAAAATCATGGAGAATTTAATGTCAATAACTAAGAGACTTGAGTAGGAATATAGTTTGGTTACAGACAGAAAAAACACACAATCTCCATTATAATAAGATAAGATGTTCTGGACTTAGAAAATTCTCAACAGGATGTTAAGAGTTAAACCAACCTTATCCGTCACTCAGCTATGAGTAAAAGTAGAATAGATTCGTTCATCAGTAGGCCACCAGTCTAGGTGAAGAAAAAATGTAAATTCAAACTAGCTGCAATCCGCTTAAAATTTAAACTTGGTGTCGCATCTTGTAGGTGGCGGAGCGGTTGAATATATGTATATGTAATGACATTTACAATGTAAAAAAAGATAAAGACTGAAGTAAAAAAAATTTTTATTTCAAAACATTGTCGGCATTAAATAACCCACTGAGGTTGATAAGCCGTAAAACAAACCAAATAACAACAAAAGGCGAAGATAACTTTGCAAATAATTTTATTCCAAATCTAAAAATAAAATAATAAATTTTTTTTTTTTCTTTTTCCTGTTCACTCACTGTCATAATTAATGATGGGAAAACCTTCAGCCAGGTTTTTGTTTTTTTTCTTCTCCGTTCAGTCACTCCCCACCCCACCCCCGCTTTGCAGACCCCCAGCCCCCTCCACACACTTACACAGGTAAGAAACAGCAGCAAGGCTCAAAATTAAGAACCAGAGGTCAGAGGTCAAAGGTTAAAAACTTGTCCTAACAAAAGTGAATTTCAATGAAGTAGAAAAGTTACATTTCCTTCTCCCCGGGTGTGTTTTATTTATTACGCTTGTGTGCATAAAATGGGGGATCAGTTTTGAATGATAGCCAAGTACTAAATTGAACCCTCAATTATTCTTTTGTAGAATTCATTACACTTGTGTGTATAAAGTGGGGGATCAGTTTTGAATCATAATCAAGTACTAAATTGACCCCTCATTTATTTTTTTTGTAGAATTCATTACATTTGTGTGTATAAAGTGGGGGATCAGTTTTGAATCATAATCAGTTACTAAATTGAACCCTCATTTATTTTTTGTAGAATTCATTACATTTGTGTTTATAAAGTGGGGGATCAGTTTTTAATGATAATCAAGTACTAAATTGATCCCTCATTTTTTTTAATGCCGCAGGAGCAACCAAAAACATTTCTTGTACGAAAGGTGAAGGTGCAGTTGATCTCGACACAGTAACCATATGGTTAAAAAAATTCTTGCTTGTGTTCCAAGAACCTCGACGGTCAGTAAAGTCAGGTAGACCTAAAACTGTGATTCAATTTCATAGAGACAAAACCAGTGAGTAGCAATCAGAGAGTATCAGGCGAGCTTGGCACCTCACAGTCCAGTAAGGTTCATCACCTTCAGCAAAAGCATCTAGAGCCGCCAAAATGAGCCCCATATTACCAAAATATTGCAAAACTTTTGACTCACCATAATATATTAGCAAATCAATATGAACTCCTGCACAAGGAATCAAACTCGTTACCATTTACTAATATGTAAGATACTAGAATATTGCAAAACTTTTGTCTCACCCTAAAATATTTGAAAATTGTGTGGCCTCAAGTCAGTATCAGCCACTCAGCGAAGGAGTCTATCCCCTTTTCACTAGCGAGATTGTTTTTTAACATCTTAAGGTTGAGAGCAGCACCTACCATCAGCTCCTAACTTTACCGCACATATCGCTGTGCTACTCATACGCTGATTTGGCGAGGGTCGGTATTGAACCAGGAACCTTGAGATTCGTAGCTGGACACTACCGACTGAGCTAAACCAGCCCTTATTGCAAAACTTTGACTCACCGTAATATTTATACCATATAAGTAAGTAAAGTAAGTAAAGTCGACGGGGCGGCCTAAAGTCGGTATCAGCCAGTCAGCGAGGGAGTCTATCCCTTTTCAATAGCGCTAGACCAAGGAGATTGTTTTTAGCATCTGAGATTTTTTTTTTAACCATATGGTGGGGCGCCACACCACCATCAGCTCTTCACTTTACCGCACAGATCCCTGTGCTACTCATACGCAGTTGGCGGGGACTGGTATCTGAACTAGGAACCTTGTGGTTTCTAGCCGAACGCTCTACCGACTGAGATGAATTAAATCAATATGAACTCCTGCACTAGGAATCAAACTCGTTACCATTTGCCAAAAATGTTGCAATGAATGTGTTCTACACAAACAAATGTTTATTACACACGAGGAGTCTGTTAAACAAGTTTTTAACCCTAACTTTATGAAATTGCCCAAAAGAAAGAGGGGGGGGGGCGGGCTATTTGGAAACATTTGACCTCTCTTAAAATTTGGGTCATTATTGATGCGTGTTTTTAATAATAAAAAAAATGATTCACACGGTAGGGCAGTTGGTCAACAGCCTTACAAACCAAAAAGCTTTTATATATATATATATATTATATATATATATATATAAAAAAGTCAGATCTTAGCCTGAAGAGCATTTAGCGAAACTAATAGTAGGTTCGTCTGACTCATTAGATTTATCTTTATATGTATATATATATATTAAAGAAATTTGAAAAACAAAACAAGTGTTCCAAAAAATAAGATGAATTTATTTATCGACGCTTAAACGTTTCGGTTTCTTTAAACCTTCATCAGGATGTATTATGGGTGAAGAAATTGATGGATGTTTTATAGATGACAGGTTATGAAAAAAACAAAAAAAAAAATTTATAAGATATTTCATCTCCTGTCATCTATAAAACATCCATCAATTTCTTCACCCCTTAATACATCCTGATGAAGGTTTAAAGAAACCGAAACGTTTAAGCGTCGATAAATAAATTCATCTTATTTTTGGAACACTTGTTTTTTTTTCAAATTTCTTAATATTGTCGGATTTATTTCCATATTTACTCCCATATATATATATATATATATATATATATATATTATTTATATTTTTAAAGACAAATACAATGCGTATAACATATAGTCCTCTGACTCTGCATTCTGAGTTCTCCGGTTCGATCTGTCGGGGGGAGATTCTAGGTATACACTGCTGATGAGACCTAATAAGGTTGAAACAGTTGTACAGTGTTCCACACGTCGCACACGGTATTCACCGGTTTGCTTGTCATGATTATTTCAATTATAGTTATCAAATTCTCTCTTGTATATGTTGTGGATACACCTATACGTTGTACTGCAAAACTGCTTTTATACAGCTATGTTTCTGCTTGTGTAATGCACAGCTAAACTGTTTTCAATAATACATGCTTAAATACACTAAAAACTTTTTTTCCTGATTCTGACCTGCTGAATGAGGGTGTGTCTTTATATGCCCGTGGCGTCTTATATGCTGTTTAATATGGTAATTTTTTTTTTTTTTAAATAGGATCATGCTAGAATATTCTAAAAGAAGTGATGCTGATAGCTTTTTTATTTAGTGGGCATCCTGGGATGCACATATTTGCTTTGAATGAGTCCCCTGGGAAAAATTTATGGGTCCCCACTAAAACCGTCTAATCCTACCTAGTAACGTATCCTGTGTAATTCATTTCTAAGACATATTGAAATGTATTTACAGTTAGCTTGAAATGGTGAGGGAAGAAAAAGAAAAACATTGGATGCATGGATATGATCTTTACTGCGTCCTTTTTAGATTTTTGTGCATCAGGGATGCAGGACGTGTACCTATCAGCATCTCTGTAAAAAATGATGCTGTTGAAAGCTGTCTGTAAGATAACTGGAGGAGCTTGTAGTGTAATGTTTATCGCCATGGGAAATTGGGGTGGTCATAGCGATACACTCATTATCAGAGAAATTGAACTCGGCAATCCAAGTTCAAATCCTGTATGAGGTTGTTTGCATTTCACATTAACGCTAATAAACCTTGCAAAAGGTATGAATCAAATTATTCTCATTAAATAGGTAAATAGTAGGGCAGACTGGTCTCTTTTAAACTTAGTATAGCAACCAACCTAGGAGAAGGAAAATTCGGAATACAGTGTAGATCTGGAGAGGATGGGTTTGCTAGGTTATTCTTGCCCAAGACCATATTCTTGAAAATTATGCTGTTGAAAAATCTGTCTGTAAGCTAAATGGAGGAGCTCGTAGCGCAATGGTTATCGTCATCGGAATTAGGCTCGGCTACTCAAGTTGAAATCTCATTTCAAACATTTGAACATCTTTTTGAATAGACAATCTTTAAAAGATGTTTAAAATCTGTGTGTTTAAATAAATGTTTAAGTGTTTAGATAAAATAATGTTTAAAAAGGTCTTATTTAAACAACTTTTTGAACAGATCTTATTGAACATCTTTTTTTAAAACAGATCTTATTTGAAAATCTTTTTAAACAGATCTTATTTGAACATCTTTTTAAACAGATCTTATTTGAACATCTTTTTGAACAGATCTTAATTAACATCTTTTTGAACAGATCTTATTTGAACAACTTTTTGAAACAGATCTTAATTGAACATCTTTTTTGAACAGATCTTATTTGAAACAACTTTTTAAACAGATCTTATTTTAACATCTTTTTGAACAGATCTTATTTGAACATCTTTTTAAACAGATCTTATTTTTAAACAGATGGACCCCCAAAAAAAGGTTATCAGGAATTTTTAAAAATCATTCTTTCATTTTGTAAACTTTCTTTGCTTTGTACCGGTCAGAGGGGTGATCTTATCGAATTAAAGAAAAAAAAAAAACCTGTAAAATTATATGATTGGGTAGAAACCGTAGCACAGCCCTTTGCTAACATTTTTGGAGAGAAAAAAAACAAACAAAAAAAAGAAAACAAAAAAAAAACAATCCAAACAGATAAGTTCATGGTGAAGGGGGAGGGAGAGGGGGGCTCAAAAGAAGAGGGGCGAGGTAAAAAAAAGAAGGGGGGAGGGTAAAAAAAATTTTTTTTTTTTTTTTTTTGGCATGTGATTAAGCATTAAAGCAGAAAGAGCTGATTGTAATTTTTTTTTTTTTTTTTTTTGAATTTGAATTTAAATGTAAATTTTCAATTTTAAACTTATTTTGTAAAAAAAAAATTTCCACTCGAGGATTTGTCGATTTTGGGGATCGCCTTTTTTGTTTGTTTTTTAAAAATTTTTTTTTTTTTTAATACTAAAATAGAAATGAAGCAGAAGCTTGATGGATTTTTTTTTTCTTTTTTTTTTTTTTTCTTTTTTTCTTTTTACCACAAAAATACGTAAAACAGGTGATTTTTTGTCATCATCCCTATATGTGTCCTTGTTTATCTGAAAAAGAAACGAAAAAAAATTGAATAAGTAATTAAAAGAACTACTAAAAAAAAAAACGCCCTCCGGGCGATGTAAAAATAAATTTTTTAAAGATATTGCCTGGGAAAAATTAAACCATACTATTCATTGTTCGCACACTGCTTTTGAGGGATGGTAGACAAAAAATGAGATGATATTTCATTCTGAATGATGTGTTGAGAGAAAGACGTGAACTAGTGAACCCGGTCAGGATCGGTCTCATTACACTGGCTACTCGACTAGCTTGCTAACCATCAGGCCACGACATGCACATTTACGTAGATGACCAAAAATATACAGGTACATCGCTGGCAGATTGCAGCAGTGCAGTGTTCTGAATGGTATCAATCCTCCCTCTGATTTCCAAATTTTCCAAACCCTTTTCCAATCCTTTTGGGACCGTTCCAAATGCACCAACTACAATTGGTATCACTTTCACTTTCATATTCCATAACTTTTTAAGTTCTCTGGCAAGGTCCAGATATTTGTCTATTTTTTCATTTTCCTTTAGCTTCACCCTGTGATCTGCTGGCACTGCAAAATTCACCAGTTGACAAGTTCTTTCTTTTTGTTTATCAACACTAGGTCTGGTCTTCTTGCTGGGATAAGGTGGTCCGTTTTTATTTCAAAGTCCCAGAGAATTTTATGCGTTTCGTTCTCAAGAACAGATTCTAAATAAGATAAAAATTTTACGTCTTTGTCTCAAACATTTTTAAAAAAAAATAAATATTTATTATATATACGAAGGCAATTAGGTATAAAACAAAAAATAAAATAATGTCCAGTGTCTAATCAATTTCGGAGAAACTTCATCTTCAGAGTGTAGTGAGATAGCCAATGGCGGTGTTATCTCATTTACATATGTGTATTACAGTAGGAGATATATAGAGACAGTTTAGAGGATATAGGAGAACTACTACAAGAAGCTAAAGATAAGCTACGATACGCTCAGAGAATTACTACTATTGCTACAAACAAGGAATACAAACTACACATCACAACATTTTGTTTTATATTTTTTTTTTATTTATTAATATTAATATTCATCTATTTATTATATTTAATTTTATTTATATTTCTTATTTATTAAATATTAAATATTCATCTAATGTATTTTATATTTTTTATTTTTTATATATTTTTTATTTATTAATATTAATATTTCAATCTATTTATTTATATATTTTTTATTTTGTGTAGTGAGATAGCCAATGGCGTGTTATCTCATTTACATATGTGTATTACAGTAGGAGATATATAGAGACAGTTTAGAGGATATAGGAGAACTAGCTACAAGAAGCTAAGAGATAGAGCTACGATACGCTCAGAGAATTACTACTATTTGCTACAACAAGGAATACAAAACTAAACATCACAAACTCAGAGACTGTTTTTGAAATGGACGCGGTCTTGTTGTATTTTTTTTTGTTTGAACGCTGGTATGCGATGCTGGAATTTTTATAAATTCCAGCATCGAATACCAGCGTTCGTTTGTACCCGCTCCTCTCCTAATGGTTATTTATTCCGTCTTTCCTTCATATTTTGCTGTTGATGAAAGACCGCTCTATTAAAACGGTTCGAAACAGATTCTGGTCAGCAAAACTATTGACATCTCATTTGTTTTTTCAAAAAATGTTAAATTCATTACTGCGGATTAACTTCATTTCTTTCATATATATATATATATATATATATATATATAATATTATATTAGGTTTTAAGAATTGATATAATTAGAATTTCGATCAGATGTAATAAGACTTACCTGTACTAACCAGGTACGGCAACCATACAGGGCCAGGTGGCTTGGGCATGAGAATCGGGCGTGGGTTTCACCAGTACAGGCTTATCCCAATAACAAAGTTAACCTTTTTAAATGAAGGAAAAGAAAACTAGAAAATTAACAGAGGAATTCATTATTTAGTCAACTAACTTAGGAATTCATTTAATATATATATATATATATACATATAGTATTATAGGTTGTTATACAGAAATAACCTACTCGAGTTTCACCATATAGGCATTCTTCAGGGCTTAAATCATTAATATATGTTACATATATTAGTATTTTTATATATACCTGCTTGAGCTAAAGAGAAACATTAATTTCAGGAACCACCCCACAAAAAGAAAAAAGTTGTAAAAATGATTTTTTGACACATAATTGGCCTGAGGGTTGGGAGCTTAAAAATTCAATGTCAGTGAGTTTGTACCCTAAGTAAGTAAAATCATCAAAATTCATTAAAGGCATTAAAAAATAAACAATTGAAATGTAAACTTTAAATATGCTATAAAAATAAAACAAACTTATATATACGGATATATAATACCAAGTGATGCTATTTATTAAACTTTGTTTTAAAAACAATGAGACTGTCTAACATTGCATGCTTCAATTTTGAGTGTTATTCTATCTATGACGATTTAGGCAGTGTGACATAAGCAGTGATGTTAATCTTTGTTACATACAAAAACTGGAAGCCGAATCTCCATTATTAATAGAGATATATATACTTATAGGTACTTACTAGTGTTGTACAGACAATAACCTACTCGTGTTTCACCATAAGGATCTTCAGGTTAAATCATTAATATATATTTATCAATATATCTTAGTATTTTTTATTATATAGTTTATAGTATACTTTTTTTTTCAATCAAATAAGATATATATATTTTTTTTCATTAATTTATAATTTAATATAATACATACTCAGCTTACACACACACACACACACACTCACACACACGCACACTCACACACACGCACACACTTACACACACACACATTACACTCACACACACATACGCACACACACATACACTCACACCACACGCGCAACACATTCTACACACACACACTCACACAATACCACACACACACACACATACACCACAAACACACACACACTCTCACACCACACACACACTCACACACAACCACACTCCACACACACACTCACACACACACACACTCACATCACACACATCTCACACACACACTTTCACACACACACACACACTCACACCACTTACACAGCACAAATGAATCACGTTTGTTCAGCGTAGTTTACATTTTTTAAAAATCCCATGGAACGTTAGTTTCATTTCCACAATTTTTAAATAGACTGACCGACAAAGGGGCAAAGAGTCTCACAGATTTCTTAGTTCTGTGATACATTTATTTTTCCTCAAACCAACGAAAGGGCCCTGTATGAAGCATCTATGAAATCGGGCAGCAGTTTAACAAACGCATCGAAAGAAAGAAAATAATCAAAATTATTTTTTAAAAATGCGGGGGCGAAAATAGAATATTTGAGGTCAAGAGTCTTCGTCTTCAACCATGCAACTGAAAAATCCGTCAGTCGTCATCAAAATAATCTTTACTGACTTGCCGATCCCCGTTAACCAACTAGATTAAGGAATGTGAAAAAGTGCTCAATTTCGGAAGTTTTAGGTGACTTTTGAGGGCCTGATAAATCCCCCTGAGAATGGGCAAAACATGCGCCAATTTTTGTGTACAAATAAAGTGCCAAAACTTAATATGATTTTTCTGATAGAGGTATCAATGAAGGAGTATCCACATTAGTAAAAATGGTTGAGTTGCTTGAGAATTGGGGGAGATATGGGGCTTCAAAAACGGTGCCCCCAAAAATGCCATTTTTCAGCCAATTATAAGTCTACGTATTTTGGATTGAAAATGTACAGTTATCGATTTTATTGTTGGTTTTTTTTTCTCGTGGATTTCTAATGGCCTTGTGAATTTACTGCATGGTGAAAAACGCTGCTCAATTTAGGAGTTTTAGCGTGACTTTTGAGGCCTGATAATTCCCCTGTCAGAAAGATGGGCAAAAATGTGCCTGCACACTTCGCCAAATCATGCTACCAAATAATGTAGATGTGTCCAAGGCTCGTAGCCAACAGCAACAACCTTAGCTTGAGGAATTCTGAAGAACAGATCTAGAATGGTGAAATCGCTGAAGTATCTAGATGTGTGGTTTCGAACTCTGATAGTTCTAAAGATGTCTTAGTGTTCATAGGTTACTATGTGTCTCGTAGAGTATGTGTTAATAATAGCGGCTTAGGCTGCAATTTGGAACTGTATCGTCTTGAGGCCCCTATGAGATCTCTAATGAGTATCAACTTAGGATTATTCAACAAAGTATTGAACCTTTTGTAGGTGGTAAGGCAAAAATTTAGTCCTATGCCCTTTAAGACGATTTCAGACGTTTAAATAATTTAGTAGATTTTGGGGGAATTCTCTTCTTACCTTTTTGTTTTTAATCCTATCCACAGCTTGTAATACATCATATAAAGGTGCAGTGGCAAATTGGACATGGTCGCATACTAAATGTATGATGTGAGAAAGAAAATTTCTGTAGGGGATCATCTTCCCTTTGTCCTGAAGAGTTATCTTCTCGCTGCATTTGTCTTGTACGGCATATCACAGATCGGACCTAGAGGAGCCTTCTATTGTGTATTTAAAGGGCGGCACCTCAATATATTAAACCTTGAGGTCTATCCCTATTGTCTAGCTAGATTCGTCCTCATCTTACGAGCACATGGTTAGACTTATGTCTACCCCTTCTCGGTGGGGCTTTGTGGCCCCCCGCCTTACATTTACTGTAAAGTGCTTTTAACAGCATGACTATCCTGTAGTTCATGTCTGTAACATTTTATATTTTAGGTCTAAACTGTTTACATTTCTGGGAGTCACCCTATTATCTCGGTTTATACCTAAAATATTGTATCTTTTGTAATCTTTACACATCTCACCAGTACATGCTGTCCATTTTATACTTTTACCCCTACTCTTGTATCTTATGTAATTCCTTAATGTACTTATAATAGTACTCTGCTAACGTTTCATATTGTGGCTTAAGTACTCTGAAAGGATATTATATATTAAATGTTTCTTGCTTCCCATCAAAGGTCGGGTTGGAAATTGGGTGATGTTCAATTTAAATTAAGCAATGAAGTCTTACCATAAGGAGTTACCTTTTGATGGAATAGACCAGGTTGATTTAAAATCAAATAAGAGCTATTTTGGGGGAGGAATACTCTTCTTACCTTTTTGTCTTTAATCCTATTCCACATGTAATACATTTAAAACGATCACATGGATTTGGAAAGGTTTATCACGGGCTTTTACAAACACTCCACTGTAAAAAAAAGAAAGAAAAAAAAGAAATTTATTGAATTTATCATTTCAGGTGTAAGAGGGAAAATTACGCGTCTCTTAAGGAGCTCTTATTCTCCCAGCGTTATTGCAATTATTCGGACGAAAGAAGACAACAACACAATGGAATTAAAACACATTGACAAAGGGTACAAAAAATATTGTGCAAATTTTGATGGTATTTGTCGTAACCAGATTAAATCGTGGAGAGGTGTTGAGAAGTTACTGAGTTCATTTAGTTCGTTGATGAGCTAGCGAGTAGCAACGGTAATTCTGGTGGAGTCCACTAGATTTAGATTTAAGGTACTTATTGGGCTGTGTATAGGTCATTTCTCTTAAGAATAGGTTTCTTTAGGAAGTCACATTGTGCTCTGGTATAATATAGGCTGCGATGCGGTTACACGAATTACAGTTCTCGGCGATAAGTTATAAAATGTGTAGCGGAGGATGAGTGACATTTTGTTGAGCAAAGGCCTACTTCGTCTATCCTTGAGGAAGAGAGCTAATAACTGTCTCTCTTTTAAAATGAAGTGAGAGAATGGGCCCTTGCTTATAGGTCGGATCTCTATCTAGGTCAACAGCCTTCCTGTTATAAAGTAGATAGCTTGTTTGTTGAGTTATGCCTTCCGATATCCCCGACTTCAGAAAGGTTATGCTGTTTAAAGATTACGCCTCCGTCTTCTGGTCGCGGACTACTTTACTGACAAGTAGATGGGATTGTATTTTTCACTGCTGGAGATCTTCGTAATGTGTCGGCGCAATTCTGGCCCGAAACTTTTCTCAGCGATAAACAGTGGGGGCGTACATGGAGATTCTCTTCTTATTGCAGGATTTTCCGTACTTAAGGTGTTCCTTGTTATCATAAAAGTCATTCCAATAATGAATAAGACTCATCATAAATTCATTCATTCTTTTGTTTGCACAAGAGGTGGAGCACCACATCTTACCATCAGGCTCTCTTACACTCGGGTACCGCACAGACCCTGATGCTACCTTCATATCGCTGAGTTGTCGCGATTCAAATAGATAGAGGTCAGTTGGGCTTAAATCGTACTGGAGGACTATCGAAATACTATATACTGCCATTAGATGGTTTACATACGTCACGAATTGTATACGCACTCTAACGGACTGGAACCATATTTAATATATCCGCTTTTTGTGGGTGCTCACTATGGATGAGTATAGATATTAGTTTATGAGTAGTGTATTGTTTTTTAACCGAATAGGAAAGATTTTTCCAAATGATCATTATTTCGTTAATTTACACGCGTTACNAGAGAGAGATAAATAGGTTTAAAATTGAGTTTTAAAAAAGATTTTGAATACCCATCAAAGAATGGATCATTTCTTTGGCAAGTAAATGAACCCAAACAGAGTGCTCGACATCCATAAAATCCACCCAACCAATCTATCTATCTATCTATTTATTTAATTTAGTCTGAATATATTATATTATTATATATATATATATATATATATAATATATATCCCACGTCTGATCATTCTCTCTCTCTCTCTCATCTATATATTATATATATATATATATATATATATATATATATAGTCGTGGGAAATGGACTCGTCGATTCGAGTTCAATTCCTGACGAAGGCTGTGGCTTTCACATAGCGCAATACCGCTTGGAGACTAAGGATGAATCCATATATTCTCCTCCAAGCTATGAGTTAAAATAGTAGGCAGACTGGGCCCTTCAGCCTTGGGTACGTAACCAGTCTAGAGAGAGGGATAACTCTGAATTCAAAATTCCTTCCAGCTATTGGGTTGAATTAGTAGGGCAGACTGGGGCCCTTCAACCGTTAGGGTAGGTAACCCAGTCAGGAGAAGGGATAACATCCTGAATTCAAAAATTCCTGAGGCTCGTTGTTGATTGGTTTGTGGCCACCTTGATTCACATTTCTTTCCTATCGATTTTGCCAAATAAGTGTGGATGGTCCATACAAGCCTCACCACTCATAAACAAATCACTGTGTGGGTGTTCATTGTGTGTGTGAAACCCATGCATTCAAATAGACAGAGAAGTCCATAATAAATATATATATATAATAATTTAATTTATATAAATAATATTATACAACATAAAAATAGACCACATCAGAAGCAAATAATTTTTTAAACTAAACTGTGACCCCCCAAAAAAAAAAAATTAAAAAATTAAAAAAATAAAAAAAATGATGGCAAGAGAAAAATAAGAGAAGAGAAAACGAAAATGGAAAAGAGGCTCATGTTCAAAATGAAGGTTGAAAAAGAAGTACATGAAAAAAAAAAAATAAAACAGAAATAAACAAGAAAGAAAACTTTTCAGGTTTACAAATAAAAAATAAAAAAATAAATAAAAAAATTACTAAAAAATGGGAAGAAAGCCTTGGGAGAAAAGAGAGTGGGAAAAAAAAAGAAAGGAATGCTGGGAAATATAGGTTTGTTAGGCCAGGACTATAATTATCATATCTTGAAATCCAACTATTCAGCACTAAATCAGTAGCCATGATCTGATTGGATATATTCTCCTTTTTTCATCTAGTATTGGTCTGCATTCTGTCAACACACACACACACATAAACACACACACACAACAAAACACACACACACAAAATATATATATAATATATATATATATATATATATATATAACTTGAGAATAAGCTTGATGGGAGCTGCACCAGAATGCTGCGCGCGGTCCTTGAATTTAGCACTGTAGGCCACTGCCCCCTCATCTCACAAACCACTACGAGTAAGACGGGCTAGTCATACAGGACACTGCTGGAGAAGCAAGGACGAAGATCGTAAGAGACATACTACTGTAGAAGCTGCACATGGGCACGCTCAATGTGGGCTGCCCATTGACCAACTATGTAGGGATGCTGGCTGCTGCGTGGAGGAGCTCCCAGAGTCGATGAATGATAGGGAGTTGAAGGCGTTCGATGCAAGAGATCGTCATGGATATCGTGCAATGATGATGATGATGATATATATATATATATATATATATATAATCCAAAAGTCCAGAGAAGAAATTTTCTTACGACACAAGAGTTTTATTTGAAAAACACTGTCGCAGTTTGAGAGCTCAATGTGTGCTCTTAATTTAGAGTCACAGAGCAAATATATAAGTAAAGAAATAACAAAAGACTTAGAGATTAGAATTATAGTCTATTTCAGGGAGCTTGACAAAGTGTCTAACTCTCCGACTCTCAGATGCGAATGATGAATTCTTTATTACTTTAAAGGCATTTGAAACAGATTTAAAAAAAAAAATTTTCAAATTTTTTTTTATTGATTATATTAATATTAAAAAATCTATAACACATGCCTGAAAAATAACTTGCTGCCAAAATACACAACATATATATATATATATATATATATATATATATATATATATATTTATATATATATATGAGATTTATCTAAAATTGGTAGTAAGGGATGAATTCTATATGTGATTTCTAAGATCTACTGCTTAATATTGATGATCCAGTAATGTAAATACAGCGAATCTTAAAATCACTGAAGAGAGTCAATGTATAATAACTTTTAGATTATATACAGAGCAAATTTCATCAAATAAAGGAAGGAAGAACTCAACACCGTAACTCATAATAAAATTATTTTCGACCAAATTGGGGCCTATATAAATCCAGTTGATTTAAACGGCTTCCCCAATTTTTCGTCTCATCAGATGGGTCTCAATTGCACTTATGGACAAGCCATCACAAAAAAACCCAAAAAGCTGAATATTAAAAAAAATATAAATTCAAACAAAAAACAAAATAAAAAAATAAAAGTATTTTTAACCGTATAGATTGGAGCCAGGAAGTGAATGAGAAAAAAAAGAATACATTTCAAGGTTGGTTTCTAGGGTGTTCAGACAGACAAAAAAGTGACAAGACAGAAAAAACAGAGTAGTATATTAAAATATAAATAGAACAAGTAAATAAAAATTTTTTTTATTTTTTTTAATAAATTTAAACATTAGAGTATAATGATGTTTTATACATAGATAAAGGAAATAAAAGGGAATAAAGATAAAGAAAATAATAGTAATGATATAAATAATAATAATAAATTAATAGTAAGATAATAATAATAAAATAAAATAAATTGAAAAAAATATATAAATTAAAAATATAATCATAATAATAATAAAATAAATTAAAAATAATAACACTAATAATAATAATAATAATAATAAAATAATAATAATAATAATAAAATAAAATAAATTGAAAAATATATAAATTAAAAATAATCATAATAATTTATAAAATAAATTAAAAATAATAATCTTATCATAATGGAGATTGTGGGTTTGTCTGTCTGTAACCGAACTATATCACTACTCAAGTCATAATTCCTTTAGTTATTGACATCACATTCTCCACGATGATTAATTTTATTTAAATCTCGATTATTAATAAAATTGTTTACATTATTAATACTGTTAGCCATATCTACATATTAGCAACATACAATTATATTTATATATACAACAAATAGCGGTTTATTGTGTTAACGGGAAGGCTAATTTGCATATTGATATTAAAAATGTGATTTTATTAAATATGTGCTTAGTATTATTGATTTTTAACTGTTTGGATTTATTTTAATGAATATAAGCAAAAATCTCTTCAATGAATCTTAAATTAAATCCATTAACAAGAAAAAATAACTGTCATTTTATTCTTTACTTCCTCTTTTAACTAAATACTTAAATTAGAAAAAATAACAATGAAAGATGGGAGTGATGGAAAGAGTAAGTTTCAGTTGTTCTATTTTTCTATTATACCTCCCTCTGTTTCAAATCATTTTATCTGCATTCTTATTTAGTTTTATTAGCCTTTCTAATTTAATACAATACTTTATTACATTAAAAATTAAATACTTGCACCCGGAGGGTGCATATATTTGCTAGTACTACTAATAATAAATAATGAAAATATTAAGATAAAGTAAAGATAATAATAATAAAAATAATAATAATAGTAATAATAAAGGATTAAGGAGGCCTTATTAATATCAAAATGACACCCAATAATAGAGCAGAACTCAATGCAGAGTATATAGTGTAGTAAATCAGCAGTGAACGAGCCAGCGATTCACCACGGAAATACCCGAACATTTTCAAATTCACTGCAACATCCAACGTTCCTTTATTTAACTGAATAAACAATAAATGTTTGTGCTAGCGCAGTAATATAAGTATTAAAAAATACATGTATCTCCGAAACCTCTGATGATGGGATTTTATCCCGAAAATATTTAATCAAACAGGTAAATAAACATCATTTTCATCACCTATTGTTCTTCCATTGCATAGCCTTCTAATTTATTCTAAATATATATATATATATATATATATATATGTGTGAAGAAAGGAAGTGAATCCAACGGTATGTAATATATCAAGAAAAATGAAAAAACACAGGTTTAAATTATTTATATTATTGTTGTTTATCGCAACAGAAAAAATTTATACACACACACACACAACCACATACCTAAAAAAAATGCACAATGTTTCCTTTCAATACACACACTTACAGCACCACATACTCACGCCATAAAATAGAATATTGATGTCATATTTCAAACCGTCTCATTTTTCCAAACTTCAAAAACATTTTAAACAGACTGAATGACAAGGATTACCACTCGCTTTTCTCATTATTTTGTGATAAATAATTTCTTATCTTATGCCCTGAAGATGATCTAATTAATAGATCGAAACACTGCAGCGTCGGCCAATAAACTCACCACTTAACCCATTTAAACCTGTGTTTTTCATTTTTCTTGATATATTACATATATATATATATATTATATATATCGCTTTCTCAACCAGACAAGAGGAAATACATAAAAAAGATCCAGGATAAAGCTCTAACCGCATCAGCATGGATATGGCAATCCTATATTGTGACATCAAACCGACAAAGTCTGGTGGTATCGTGAGATACTGCTGGGGTGCTCTGGGTTAGTGGTAATGATGCTTCGGACCCGAAACCATGCCTGAACCCAGAGTCATCATCTGATGAAGGCTTTGTTGTTGCAATGCTACTGTGTAAATAGCAGTCATTGTATGAAGATTATTAACAGCTGTACTTAATGTATTGATGCTTCTATATGACACGTGATGCTTAAGGACAGAATCCTGTGTAAATAGCAGTCATTGTATGAAGATTATCGCAGTTACCATTAATCTACCAAGCTAATAATTATAAATCTTATTTACTTCTGTATTTTTTTTGCTAGTATTTAAGTTTTAATGTAATAAAATATTATATTAGTATAGAAAGGCTACTGAAACTAAATAAGAAGGCAGATAAAAAGATATGAAATAGAATACAAGTATTTAAGTTTTAATGTAATAAATATTATATTAAATTAGAAAGGCTAATGAAACTAAATAAGAAGGCAGATAAAAAGATTTGAAACAAAGTACAAGTATTTAAGTTTTAATGTAATAAAATATTATATTAAATTATAAAAGCTAATGAAACTAAATAAGAATGCAGATAAAAAGATTTGAAACAGAGTGCAAGTATTTAAGTTTTAATGTAATAAAATATTATATTAAATTAGAAAGGCTAATGAAACTAAATAAGAATGCAGATAAAAGATTTGAAACAGAGTGCAAGTATTTAAATTTTAATGTAATAAAATATTATATTAATTAGAAAGGCTAATGAAACTAAATAAAATGCAGATAAAAGATATGAAAATAGAGTACAAGTATTTAAGTTTTAATGTAATAAAATATTATATTAGTATAGAAAGGCTAATGAAACTAAATAAGAATACAGATAAAAAGATTTGAAATAGAGTACAAGTATTTAAGTTTTAATGTAATAAAATATTATATTAGTATAGAAAGGCTAATGAACTAAATAAGAATACAGATAAAAGATTTGAAATAGAGTACAAGTATTTAAGTTTTAATGTAATAAAATATTATATTAGTATAGAAAGGCTAATGAAAACTAAATAAGAATACAGATAAAAAGATTTTGATAGAGTACAAGTATTTAAGTTTTAATGTAATAAAATATTATATTAGTATAGAAAGGCTAATGAAACTAAATAAGAATACAGATAAAAAGATTTGAAATAGAGTACAAGTATTTAAGTTTTAATGTAATAAAATATTATATTAATTAGAAAGGATAATGAAACTAAATAAGAAGGCAGATAAAAAGATTTGAATAGAGTGCAAGTATTTAAGTTTTAATGTAATAAAATATATATTAAATTAGAAAGGCTAATGAAACTAAATAAGAATGCAGATAAAAAGATTTGAAACAGCGGTGGGTATAATCGAAAAATAGAACAACTGAAATTTACTCTTCCATCACTCCAATCTTTCATTGCTATATTTTCCTAATTTATCTATTTAGTTAAAATAGGAAGTAAAGAATAAAATTTATTTATAAAAATTATAAATAAAAGTTATTTCTTCTTGTTAATCGATTTCTCGATTTCTTTAAGATTTGTCCCTGAGATTTTTGCTCATATTCATTAAGATAAAACCAAACAATTAAAAATCAAGAATACCAAGCACATATTTATTAAAATCAAATTTTTAATATCAATATGCAAATTAGCCTTCCTGTTCACATTGTAAACCGCTATTTTGTTGTATATATAAATACAATTGCATGTTATTAGTATGTAGATATGTCCAACATATCGGACTTCCAGTTTCGACTGGGGGTCCAGTGAGCTTCGGCTGCTGGACCTTACAAGTTAACATCGTTGATCCCAGGGGGCTATCCCCCCAGGCAATATCTGCCCCCTTGGGGGCATGGCTGGGTTTATTGCCCAGTGCCTGAGGCGCCCCCCTTGAGGGGGAATGCCGAAGGGATCGACGCAATTTTTGTTCTTTCCCACCCATGAGCTTCGACTTGTGGGTGGGCCCACATTAAAACGAGGCCTTGTGCCCAGCCCATACAAGTGGGATATGAGGCAAATACCTCGGACTTCTGGTTTCAACTGGGGGTCTAGTGAGCTTCGGCTGCTGGACCTTACAAGTTAACATCGTTGATCCCAGGGGGCCATCCCCCAAGGCAACACCTGCACCCTTGATTTAAAGAAAAACACAGGATCTCTATTATAATAAGATATGAATGATGGTTGCATATTTATTCACCAACTTTCTTTTTTTTTTTTAGATATAGAATAGAGACTGGCAAAAAAATCAGCTTCTACGAGTTTTAAAAGTGAATTAAAAATAATTAAATCTATTATTTAAGGTCAAACTTTGTCTAAATCGATAAGTAGTAACATAATGACCATCATTAAAAAAAGAAAAATATCATTACATATGTAATTTATTTTTAATACATTTAAAGGGATTTGTTTTGGTCAATTTCGACTCGATCCGCCATTCTGTCTCTTTTTCAAGGGTTTTAAGCGCTTGTTTACAATTTTAATATAACATTCGTGATTGAAAAAAAATTACCAAAAATCAGGTAATTATCTGATTTTAATGAAATTTTCAGTATTGATTTAACAATTAATGAATTTTATAATGCATCAGTTATTTTATTTCAAAACTTTAATTTAGTATTTTTGCTATGAAAAATTAATATATAAAATTCATTTGAAATAAAAATATTCGGATTTTAAGTTTAAAATGTTATATTTTTAGATTATAGAAATAAATATTTATTTAATGCAAACCTTATTTCATTGCATCAAAGTATACTTTTTGAAGAAAAACTCGATTGAAAATGTACCCCCCTCCCCTTTTTAAGCAGAAAAATATCGATGTATAATTTTTTTCTTTTATAAGATAATAGCCAATCAAATAATTATCAAAATGAGTAAAAAAAAATCTCCAAAAAATTAATTATCTATTATTTTTTTACATTTTACTTTTTTATTTTCGGTACTTATTTTCTCATAGAATAGCCACCGTAAATTTTTTTTTTTTTTCTTTCTATTCATAACTTCGGTCTTTTATCTCATTATTTATACTGTAATTAGTACAGTATAAGACCAACTTGAAAAAAATGTTACGCCCCCAACATAAGAGGGAGGGGGGGGTCAAAATTAAGCGACCTGAAATAAATGAGAAAGTTTTGAAATAAAATAAATAATGCATTATAAAGATCATTCAATGATAAATAAATACTGAAAATTTCATTAAAATCTGATAATTCCCTGATTTTTGGTAAATTATTTTCGGGGGGGGGGGGTCTAAAGTCATTGTAAACCGCTATTGTGTTGCATATATAAATACAATTGCATGTTATTAGTATGTAGATATGTCCAACATATCGGACTTCCAGTTTCGACCGGGGGTCCAGTGAGCTTCGGCTGCTGGACCTTACAAGTTAACATCATTGATCCCAGGGGGCCATCCCCCAAGGCAACACCTGCACCTTTGATTTAAAGAAAAACACATGATCTCTATTATAATAAGATATGAATGATAGTTGCATATTTATTCACAAACTTTTTTTGGTAATTTATGAGGAAGTGCGTCCCGGTCTCCTGCCTCAAAAATTGCTACCCGGTGACTATTAAAATAACGTCCCCAGCTATGTCGGTGTTACTTGAAAGAAAACAACCAACTTAGGGCGTTAAATGTATTTTAGAGGGGGGGGCGTCACTTTAATTCTTATTTATTTATCATAATTTGTCGTAATTCTTGTTCATTTATAGAAATTTGTCGTAATTCTTGTTTATTTATCGTAATTTGTCGTAATTCTTGTTTAGATATGAAGATGGATATATAGTTTGGAATAGACTGAGATAGATAGATAGATAAACAAACAAAATAATATACATAGATATGAACAAATGGAGATAGATAGATATTTTCTACAAGTAAACATATTTGTGGGGTGTCGCTTCTTTTTTTGTCTTAATTCTTGTTTATTTAAACTAAAAACAAGACATTAAACAAACATGAATAAAAGAAAATCTGAGACGACATAGCGGGGACATTATTTTAATAGTCACCAGTTAGCAATTTCTGAAGCAGGAGACCGGAACGCACTTCCTCATAAATTACCCTTTTTTTTTTAGATATAGAAACATATAAAACTCATAAAAAATTATGGGTTATATTTATTTACTTATTTATTTATTAATTATAATTTTAAAAAAAAATATCCCTAACTTGAGGTCAGTCTGAAACTGACCAATTAAAATTAATTATTTCCCTGTAATATAAAAATACCAAATTTCAACAGGAAATCAAGAATTAAAAATAGTTAGATAAAAAAAATAACTAAGCTTGTGTCTTTTCTTTTCTTTTTATTTTTATTTATTTTTTTTTTTTTTCAGGATCGTTTTCCTCTCTGCCGGCCAATTCCTCAAGCTTGACCACATCCTGTGATTAGGGGAGGGGAGAAAGTTCCAGAAAGAATTTATTTATTACCCAAAGGCCACTTAAATCTCACCTCCCCGCTCCTCACCGCCCCCGGGTTGCCGGTTCAACAGGCTGCGATTCTTCATAATATGGCCAAATATAGGAGAAAGGAGAATTGACGGTCAGTAATCTCTGGGGGTAGAACGAAACGAGAAATCTTATATCTCCACCCACAACTTATTTTCTTTTTCTGGGGTACTTTGGAGACTTCCCAAGGAACACAGACAACAAAAGCGTTTCTGTGGAATTGGTTTTCTTATCTTTCGATTTCTTTCTTTCTTTCTTTCTTTCTTTCTTTCTTACACAGACTCCAATCAAAATATATACCTTTCTTTTTCTTCCTCCTTTCTTTCCTTCCTCCTTTCTTTCTTTTCTTCATCCTTTCTTTCTTTCTTTCTTACACATACTCCACTTAAAATATATTCCTTTCTTTCTTTCTTTCTTTCTTTCTTTCTTTCTTATTTTTCTTTCTTACACAGACTCCAATCAAAATATATACCTTTCTTTTTCTTCGTCCTTTCTTTCCTTCGTCCCTTTCTTTTTTTTCTTTCTTTCTTTTTTTCTTTCTTACACATACACCACTTAAAATATATTCCTTTCTTTCTTTCTTTCTTTCTTTCTTTCTTTCTTTCTTTCTTTCTTTCTTACACAAACTCCACTCAAAATATATACCTTTTTTTTTCTTTCTTTTAACTTTCTTTCTTAAACTGATTTCACTTAACATCTTTCTTTCTTTCTTTCTGACTCCAATCAAAATATATACCTTTCTTTCTTTCTTTCTTTCTTTCTTTCTTACACAGACTCCAATCGAAATATATTCCTTTCTTTCTTTCTTTCTTTCTTTCTTTCTTTCTTACACAGACTACAATCGAAATATATTCCTTTCTTTCGTTATTTCTTTCTTTCTTTTTAAAACATTCTTTCTTAAGCATATTTCACGCAAGATCTTTCTTTCATTCTTTTATTTATTTATTTATTTTTAAAACAGACTCCAATCACAATATATACCTTTCTTTCTTTCTTTCTTTCTTTCTTTCTTTCTTCCACACACTCTAATCTCAATATAGTCTCCTTATTCTTTGCTTTCCTTCTTTTTAACTTTCTTTCTTAAACAAATTGAATGTAAGATTTTCTTTATTTCTTGCACAAACTCTATCGTAGATATATTTCTTTCTTTCTTTTCTTTCATCCCTCTTTCCTTTCACTCTCTTTAATTTCCTTCCATCTTTTCTTTCTTCTTCCTTTCTTTCTTTCTTTCTTTTTCTTCCACCTGCCCAGCCTAAATCCTCCCCTTCTTCATTTCCCCCCTCCTCCTCCTCCTTCTTTTTCCATACTTACGTAAGTAAAAATAAAAAAAAATTACCAATCAAGGTTGAAACCTCCATTGCTTGGAAAGAAAGCAGGAACGAACGAAAGAGCGAAGGTAGGAAGGAAGGGAAGTGAAAGGGAGGTAAGTGAAGGGGAGGCAAGTGAAGGGGAGGGAAGGGACGGGAAAGGGAAGGGAAGTATGTTTTTTTTTGGGGGGGGAATTCAGCAATGAAATTGGTAACTTAAAACTCCTCCATGCTGAAGCAAAGTCTGTTAGAAAGTTTGCATATATATATATATATATATATATATATATATATATATATATATATATATATATATATATATTGGCTACTGGCAAAATGAGCCTAAAATGCGTTTTTGACAAAATGACTTTAGCCCCCCCCCTACATAATGACTTAAAAATGACTTTAGCCCCCCCCCCTAAATAATTGGTAATAAAGGACTATTTGCTCGTAAATTCCTACCATAAAATAAACTGAACCCTCATTTTATGTCCGTGTTTTTGCAATAAATGTTTTATTTTTCTTGCACCCGTTATTTTACAATACTAAATATATTTTATTTATTTATTTTAATATTCACTTCAATGTGCATATTCTAAAAGTTTTTATTTTGTAAGAATGTTTAGTTTTAAAGTGGGGGTTCGTTTTACAATTTAGGCATAAATTGGATCCTTCTTTTATGACCGTAATTTTGTTTTTTCGTCGACGATGATTAAAATCTGACGTTTTTATTTTAGAGTACCAAAGCCAAAAAGAAAAGAAATAACAACAAAAAGTAATATTCAACTTTTTACTCGTAAATTCCGCCATAAAATTAGGCTTGGGCATTTTATGGTAGGAATTTATGAGTAAAAAGTTGAAGTGTAAAAACGAACCCCCACTTTAAAACTAACCATTCTCATAAAATAATTTTTTTAGAATATACACATTGAAGTGAATATTAAAATAAATGAATAAAATATATTTATTATTGTAAAATAACGGGTGCAAGAAAAATAAAACACGGACATAAAATGAGGGTTCAGTTTATTTTATGGTAGGAATTTACGAGCAAATAGTCCTTTATTACCAAATAATTTACCAAAAATCAGGGAAATTATCGGATTTTAATGAAATTTTCAGTGTTTATTTATCAATAAATGATCTTTATAATGCATTATTTATTTTATTTCAAAACTTTCTCATTTTTTTCAGGTCGCTTAATTTTGACCCCCCCCCCCTATGTTGGGGACATAAAATGTTTTTCAAGTTGGTCATATATTGTACTAATTACAGTATAAATAAAGAGATAAAAGACCGAAATTATGAATAGAAATAAACAAAAAAAAATTACGGTGGCTATTCTATGAGAAAATAAGTACCGAAAATCGAAAAATAAAATGTAAAAAAATAATAGATAATTAATTTTTTGGAGATTTTTTTTACTCATTTCGATAATTATTTAATTGGTTATTATCTTATAAAAGAAAAAGAATTATACATCGATATTTTTTCTGCTTAAAAAAGGAGGGGGGTACATTTTCAATCGAGTTTTTCTTCAAAAAGTATACTTTGATGCAATGAAATAAGGTTTGCATTAAATAGATATTTATTTCTAGAATCTAAAAATATAACATTTTAAACTTAACATCAGATTTTTCACATTTTAAATGAATTTTATATATTAATTTTTCATAGCAAAAATACTAAATTAAAGTTTTGAAATAAAATAACTGATGCATTATAAAATTCATTAATTGACCAAAACAAATCCCTTTAAGTGTATTAAAATAAACTGCATATGTAATGATATTTTTCTTTTTTTAAAAATGATGTTACTACTTATCGATTTAGACAAAGTTTGACCTTAAATAATATATTTAATTATTTAATTCGCTTTTAAAATTCCTAGCAGACGACAAAAATGCCTATCCCTATATATATATATATATATATATATATATATATATATATATAGGAGTAAAAAGAGGAAATCAATCCGACAGTATGTGAAGAAAAGATATACCTTTCCCTCCTTCTTTCTTTTCTTTCTTTCTTTCATTCTTTTTTTCATTCATTCATTCATTCTTTCTTTCTTTCTTTCTTTCTTTCTTCCACAAACTCAAATCTAGATATATTCCTTTCTTTCCTTTCTTGCTTTTTTAAAACTTTCTATCTTAAAAAATTTAATGTAACATTCATTCATTCTTTCTTCTTTTTTTCTTTTCTTTTTTTTTCTTTCTTTCTTTTTCTTCTTTCTTTCTTTTTCATTCATTCTTTCTTTCTTTCTTTCTTCTTTTTCATTCATTCATTCATTCATTTTTTCTTTTCTTCTTTTTCATTCATTCATTCATTCATTCTTTCTTTCTTTTTTCATTCATTCATTTCTTCTTTTTCTTTCTTTTCATTTCATTCATTCTTCTTTCTTTTTTCATTCATTCATTCATTCTTCTCTTTCTTTTTTCATTCAATTCATTCTTTCTTTCTTTCTTTCATTCATTCATTCATTCTTCTTTCTTTTTTCATTCATTCATTTTCTTCCTCTTTCTTTCTTTTTTCTTCATTCATTCTTCTCTTTTTCTTTTTCATTCATTCATTCATTCTTTCTTTCTCTCTTTCTTTCTTTTTCATTCATTCATTCTTTCTTTCTTTCTTTCTTTCACAAACTCTAATCTAGATATATTCCTTTCTTTCTTTCCTTTCTTACTTCTTTTTTTTTAACTTTCTATCTTAAACAAATTTAATGTACGATTTTTTCTTTCTTTCCTTTCTTTCATTCTCTCTCTCTCTCTCTCTCTCTCTCTCTCTCTCTCTATATATATATATATATATATATATATATATATATATATATATATATATATACGCACAAGATACCCAAAGCTAAATGAAGAGCTGTTGAAATTCCTGGATAATATATCAGTATGACTACCTAGGCCAAAATAGAAACATTTTTCCCAACCTCCGCGAAACACTTCATTTAAAAACCCAACAGCCATAATCGCGTCCGAAAACTGTGAAGATAGAAAATTAAAACGAAGAGGCGTCAGTGTTTTCCTTTTTTCACTTTGAAACGTAATTTCTCTGCAAATATCTGTTCGACTGTTTACGACGAACCTGAGAGGGTATCTAGCAGGAAATTATTTTCGAATACACGATATGTTATCTTGCGTGAAACATTTCTTTGTTCAAGGATTTTAAACTGGCACCGAATCAGATAAATGGTGTAAAACAATTCAGATTGATAAAAAGGCTGTGAAAGCAGTGATTGTCTCGCTGCAGCTGACAGGATATATCTCTTGAATGTTCCCCCGTCTTTTTATTCTGTCAATGAACTGATTGTGATTCGTTACAAATTGTACGACTTAGCATTTCTTTTTCTCTGAATGTTTGAGATGAGGCTTGATGATTAGTATTATCTGCATTATTCGGACTATTGTCCTCATCTTCATTGTTGATGAAGCTTGAGATGAGGCTTGATGATTAGTATTATCTGCATTATTCGGACTATTGTCCCATCTTCATTGTTGATGAAGCTTGAGATGAGGCTTGATGATTAGTATTTTCTGCATTATTCGGACTATTGTCCTCATCTTCATTGTTGATAAAGCTTGAGATAAGGCTTGATGATTAGTGTTATCTGCATTATTCGGACTATTGTTCTCATCTTCATTGTTATCTGTACAACGTTTCAGCCGAGAAAAAAAAACAAAAACAATATGAATCTAGGTTAAAAAATTCATACATAAGTGAATATGTAGATATTCTAGCCAAAACAAGACATTAGGTGTATATATATTTACCAACTCCTCCGCACGAGCAGGATACGACACAAGGTCAATTTCTTAAGCGGAGTTCAAC
>CM042181.1:40716716-40719216 GCA_023376005.1 Doryteuthis pealeii | reverse complement strand
GGTAGATAGATAGATAGATAGATAGATAATATATCATCAAAATTGGATAGATAGATAGATAGATAGATCGAATAGATAGATAGATATAGATAGATTAGATAAATAGATATAATCAGACTCGGATTGATAGATAGATAGGATAGATAGATAGATATAATCAGACTCGGATTGATAAATAGATAGATAGATAGATAGATAGATAGATATAATCAAAATCGGATAGATAGATAGATAGATAGATAGATAGATAGATAGATAGATATAATCAGACTCTGACTAGATAGATAGATGATAGATAGATAGATATAAATCAATCTGGATAGAATAGATAGAATAGATAGATAGATAGATATAATCAGACTCGGAATAGATAGATAGATAGATAGATAGATAATCAGACTCGGAATTGATAGATAGATAGAGTTATATTATATAGATAGATAGATATAATCAAAATCGGATAGATAGATAGATAGATAGATAGATTTACATCAAAAATCGGATAGATAGTAGATAGATAATATAATCAGACCTCGGATTGATAGAATAGATATAGATAGATAGATAGATATAATCAGACTCGGATTGATAGATAGATAGATAGATAGATAGATAGATATAATCAAAATCGGATAGATATAAGATAGATAGATAGATAGAATATGATATAATCAAGACTCGGATTGATAGATAGATAGATAGATAGATAGATAGAAGATATAAATCAAATCGGATAGATAGATAGATAAGATAGATATAATCATGACTTCGGAATTGATAGATAGATAGATAGATAGATAGATATAATCAGAACTCGATTGATAGATAGATAGATAGATAGATAGATAGATAGATAGATATTAATCAGACTCGGATTGATAATAGATAAGAATAGATAGATAGATAGATATATCAGACCTCGGATGATAATAGATAGTAAGATAGATATAATCAGAAGCGGAATTGATAGATAGATAGATAGATAGATAGATCATAATCAAAAATCGATAGAATAGATAGATAGATAGATTATAATCAGACTCGATGATAGATAGATAGATAGATAATAGATATAATCAAATCGGATAGATAGATAGTAGATAGATAAATCAGACTTCGGATTGATAGATAGATAGATAGAATAGATATATCAAAATCGGATAGATAGATAGATAGATAGATAGATAGGAATGATAATGCAGACTTATGGAATTGATGAGATAGAATAGATAGATATAATCAGACTCGATTGATAGATAGATAGATAGTAATAATCAGAATTGAATAGAGATAGGTAGATAGATAGATATAATCAAAAGATAGATAGATAGGATAGCTAGACTAGATAGATAGATATATTATCAAATCGGTGATAGATAGATAGATAGATAGATATACATCAGACTCGGATTGATAGATAGATAAGATAGATTAGATAGATAAGATAGATATGAATCAGGACTCGGCTTGATTAGATAGATAGATAGATAGATAGATATAATCAAAATCGGCATAGATAGATTAGATAGATAGATAAGATAGATAGATAGATAATGATTCAAACTCGGATAGATAGATAGAGAGAGAGAGAGAGAGATAGACAGACGGCTTTTCCATTAGGGAACTCTCTTAGAAATTATATAGTGATATATATATATATATATATATATATATATATAGTAATAGAGAGAGAGAGAGAGAGAGAGAGAGATATTATCGTTAAAGCATCACGAAGTAACAAAAAATTGTGCCCAAGAATTGGAACGAGCCACCTTCTCTGTCCGGTCCTTTGATCTCTGGAGTGTGTTCCCCGTGGTTTAGTGACTAATCAACTGGACTGTGACATCGTTGTAAATGAGTTCACACACCGGTTTTGCTATTACCGTTCACTTTTGGACTCATACCCTTGGGAAAGGTATGAAACCCCCTCATTGGTAACTGTCCTGAAATTAATTGTTAAACAGACTGAGATAGATAGATAGATAGATAGATAACAGACAAACAGATAGATAGATAGATAGATAGATAGATAGATTATCATCAGACTCGGATTGATAGATAGATAGACAAACATAAGATAGATAGATAGATAGAATCAGACTCAGATAGATAGATAGATAATAGATAGATAGATAGATAGAACTGGACTGTGACATCGTAGTAAATGGGTTCACACCCCGGTTCTGCTATTACCGTTCACTTTTGGACTCATACCCTTGGGAAAAGGTATGAAACCCCCTCATTGGTAACTGTCCTGAAATCAAATTGTTAAACAGACTGAGATAGATAGATAGAATAGATAGACAGTAGATAGATAGATAGAATCAGACTCGGATAGATACATAGACAGACAGACAGACAGATAGATAATAGATAGATAGATAGATAGATAATAAATCAGACTCTCGGACTGATCGATAGATAGATAGATAGACATAGATAGATAGATAGAATCAGACTCGATAGATACATATATAGATAGACAGTCATACAGGACAGA
>CM042181.1:40711092-40716616 GCA_023376005.1 Doryteuthis pealeii | reverse complement strand
TTGATGCCCAGAGAACCCATTTATCGAGCTTTTCACCTTTCCAATACTCTGTAAATAGCGGAAACTGTTGCAATGCTGACACCAAGTATCTGAGACATCTCTCTGACACTTTGTCGTGGATTTTGCTCAACAACTGCCTGCAATTGTTCATTGTCAAGACTGCATGTCCATCCTCTATCTTCTTCATCTTCAAGACTCTCATCTCCACTGCTGAATTTCTGGAACCACTTTCGTACAGTCCGATCACTTGTGGATTCATCTCCCCATGTTTTGTTGATATTGGCAGCAGTTTCGGAGGCATTGTGCCCAAGCTTGAACTCATGCAACATAAGAAGGCGAAGGTCATGTTTTGGCATGTTCATCTTTGAAGTCTCCTATTTTTCAAAAATACTTTCTATCTGAAAATAAATTAAATTTTATTTTTGAGAACACATTATTATATATGCAAAAATTCACCAGAAATAAACAACAAATTCTATGTTAAAATATCATTTCAAAACCGAACACGTCAATCGGCCATTATTTTTGTAACAACCTAATATTTGCTTGTGATCAAAAACCAAACTCTATTTTTGGTACAAAGAATGTTCAATATATGTAGAATAATAAGTTAAAGAAAAAAATTTTAATTTTATATAGTGCCACATTGTGATTTTTTCACTTGTTGTTCTTGCATTGAAAAAAAAAAAAATCCTTAATAACTTTAAAAGGGTTAATTTTATGCCTATTTTGATAAGACTTTTCGATTCCTCGGTCCAAAAAGCTTCTAGAAGCCAATTTTCAGAAGTAGAGGAGCTCTAGAACCCATTTTATAGACAGAAATAGATTACAAAATGGTGCCAATTTTCTCACCCCTCCTCAAATTTTTCGAGTTTAAAATCGACATAACTCGGCGAATTTTTCGAATTGGAAGCTCAAATTTGGGGGATTGTCTAATTTTAACCTAGTCTACAACTGTACAAAATTTCAGAAAAATTGAAGGGGTGGGTGACAATTTTATTTTTTTCTGGATGATTTGACATGGAATTGCTCATATGCAAAAATTCACCTGAAATAAACAACAAATTATATGTTAAAATGACATTTCAAAACCGAGCACTTCAATCGGCCATTATTTTTGTAACAACCTAATAGTTTTGCCATCGTTGCGATTGACTTATTACATGGTGCATTGCCTTCATTTGTGGCAGTTTTTTTGCGATTTCTTCCTTCAAACGCACAAATAATTCTTTTAATAATGGAGATTCGCTTCCGGTTTTTGTCTGTAACAAAAATTACGTCACTGCTTACGCCACATTACCCAAAATCGTCATAACATATGTTACGTAGCGCCTTTTCTTTTCTTCTCTGTCTAGTCTTCTATCTTCTAATGGTCTGGTATATCTTCTACAGGTCTCGTCTGGTCTTTCTTATCTGGGATTCCGTGTCTGGTTCTCTGGGACCATTTCTATCAGAAGCCTTGTGTCATTGTACTTTAGTAATAACAACAAGACTTCGATTTACCTTTGATGTTATTTATTCCGGATCCCAGAACCAGACAAAATGCCGCAGAGAGTCACATCTTGCTAGCTTCAGTCCTAACTCTCAACTGACTAACGCAACTCTAACTGAGTTCCTTACACCTTAAACCGAAGGGCTTCTATTGCCTTCGATTCCCACGGTCCCTTTCCGCAAGCAAGGTCAGAGTGAGGTCAAGCATTGTCACTCACCTCAAGGCCATCAGCTGTACTGATCGCCATAAGGATCTCTATACTACCTTAAAAAGTAATAGGGATCCAATTAATATGTAACACATAGAATAAAATTTATTCTATGTTATGACAATTTTTGGCATGTTCAAATTTTTAGTGTATTTATTCAATAAATACACTCAAAATTTGAACATGCAACATTAGACAGTCCTCATTGTTTTTTAAAACAAGTTTTAATAAATACATGACTGGTATTATATATCTATATATAGTTTGTTTTATTTTAATATATATTTAAAGTTTACATTTCAAATTGTTTTATCTTTTAATCCTTTAATGAATTTGATGATTTTACTTACTTAGGGTACAAACTCGCTGACATTGAAGTTTTTACTCCCATACCCCAGGCAATATGTTTCAAAAATGTATTTTTACATCGCCCGGAGTGTGTTTTTTATTTTGTACTAGTATTAATAATGGAGATTTGCATCCGGTTTTTGTCTGTAACAAAAACGACGTCACTGATTACGTCACACTACCTAAAACGTCATAACATAGAATAAATACACTCAAAATTTGAGCATGCAATGTTAGACAGTCCTCATTGGTTTTTTAAACAAGTTTTAATAAATACATACCTGATATTATCTATCTATCTATAGTTTTTTTTTTTTTCAATATATATTTAAAGTTATCAGAACTAAGTTTCCATTTCAATTTTTTAATATTTTTAATTCCTTTAATAAATTTATTTCATTTTTTACTCCTTTAATAAATTTGATGATTTTACTTTACTTATGATACAAACTCTCTGATATTAAATTTTCAACTCCCATCCCCTCAGGCAATATTTATTTTACGTCGCCCAGAGGGCGTTTTTTTAATTTGCTAGTGCTATATAATATTTTCTATTGAGGGTTCTTCCTTTCAGTTCTGTTGGTAAGATGATTAATGACTTTATGAGCTTTTACCAAGTCAGTTGCCAGACGCCGGAGTTTCAGCGAATCCGTTCCCAGGGCAGCAGGACGTTCAGAATATGGCAGATGCCTGATGGAGGATATTCGTTTGGTTGCACGTCTCTGTGCAGTTTCCAGGAGGTCAATGTTCTGAGCAATGATTTTAGCTGTATCTTGCCAAAATAAATGCTACTTGTACAGAATCCAAAGCAGATATTTAAATATCTGGTTACTGACAGTTTCTTGCCTATGCGAGAAACTGTCAGTAAACAGGCGTTGACTCCATATCCACGCTACCTTAACTTACATATCATCACCATCATCGTGTCACGCCAGCGGCGCAGATATCCATGACAATCTCTCGCCAACCACCCCTATCATTCATTGACCCCGGGAGATCCTCTGAACAGCATACAGAATCCGCACAGAGTTGGTATATGTAGGTCTTTGTAGGTCTGGACGACCCACACTAACATGTGCTGGTTTCCACATAAGGACGTCGCTTATGAGTTCATTCTGTTCACCTATCTATCTATCTATCTATCTATGTCTATTGACATCTATCTATCTGTCTGTCTATGTCTATTGACATCTATCTGTCCACATCTATCTATCTATCTATCTATCTATCTATGTCTATTGACATCTATCTATCTGTCTGTCTATCTATGTCTATTGACATCTATCTGTCCACCTCTATCTATCTATCTATGTATCTATCTATCTATGTCTATGACATCTATCTATCTGTCTGTCTATCTATGTCTATTGACATCTATCTACCTCTATCTATCTATCTATCTATCTATCTATCTATGTCTATTACATCTATCTATCTGTCTGTCTATCTATCTCTATTGACATCTATCTGTCCACATCTATCTATCTATCTATCTATCTATCTATCTATCTATGTCTATTGACATCTATCTATCTGTCTGTCTATCTATGTCTATTGACATCTATCTGTCCACCTCTATCTATCTATCTATCTATCTATCTATCTATCTATGTCTATTGACATCTATCTATCTATCTATCTATCTATGTCTATTGACATCTATCTGTCCACCTCTATCTATCTATCTATCTATCTATGTCTATTGACATCTATCTATCTGTCTGTCTATCTATGTCTATTGACATCTATCTGTCCACCTCTATCTATCTATCTATCTATCTATCTATCTATCTATCTATGTCTATTGACATCTATCTATCTATCTATCTGTCTGTCTATCTATCTCTATTGACATCTATCTGTCCACCTCTATCTCTATCTATCTATCTATCTATCTATCTATCTATGTCTATTGACATCTATCTATCTGTCTGTCTATCTATGTCTATTACATCTATCTGTCCCTCTATCTATCTATCTATCTATCTATCTATCTACTATCATCTATCTATCTGTCTACTATCTATGTCTATTGACATCTATCTGTCCACCTCTATCTATCTATCTATCTATCTATCTATCTATCTATATCTATGTCTATTGACATCTATCTATCTGTCTGTCTATCTATCTCTATTGACATCTATCTGTCCTATCTCTATCTCTATCTATCATCTATCTATCTATCTATCTATCTATCTATCTATCATGTCTATTACATCTATCTATCTGTCTGTCTATCTATCTCTACATCTATCTGTCCACCTCTATCTATCTATCTATCTATCTATCTATCTATCTATGTCTATTGACATCTATCACTAGCATGTGCTGGTTTCCACATAAGGACGTCACTTATGAGTTCACCCTTACTTCTCCAGCAGTGTCCAGCATATCCTGTTCATCTCACTCAGATGGTTTGTGTGACAGTGGGTAGGTGGCTGCTGTGGGGATTATCTTCACATTTGCCTGGAAGAGTTATCTTCCCGCTGGGTTGCCGATGGTTCTCACCAATGGGCTAGAGTATTTAAGCGGCTGATTCAAATGCTTCTCCTTTTTTCTACCTCTCCTCGTAGGTACCCTCATGGGTTAGAGACATTGTCACACCCTTATTGTGGGGGCACCCCTCCCTCACTAGTAAGTGATCTTTATGTATGGACGCTCCAGTCCTTTTATGTATGTATGTTTATGTACACTATTCTATTGTTTATGTATCTTGTCTTATTCCTGTACTGTTATCTATATAAAATGTTTTGTCCCACAAATGTGTCGGAGTTTGTTGTTTCAACTAGTTATGACTGTCTCAACTAGTGTGTGACGAGACTGAAAGGCATCCCTATGAACAAGCGGATTCCCAGCCCCCACAAACAAAGCGCGTCAGGATATGTTTGGCCTGTGGCGAGCGGTTACGGATACTCGAACTCGCTACCTCCTCGTAGCTGAGGTGTTGTTAGTAGACACCCAAATAAAGTATATCCGAATTTGCATAAGCGCATCCGAACGAGCAGAAATAAAGACGGACTGTCGCTGACAGGGCGAGTGAGGAAGAAAGTGTTTGGACGGCAAGTGAAATCTGACGACTGCTATTTGAAGTGAGAGTGGCGTGTTCGGTTGGGAAAGGAATTGCATTTGGTTCAGTTGGGAGAGACTTTCAAAGGATTGATATTAACTTGAATTTTTGGACCCTTTCAAAAGACTTTGTTATAACTTTGAATCTTACACTGCCTAGCTGTTTTTCTTGTGGGATGTTGCTTCCACGATTTGTTCAAGATCATGTGCAGCATCCTTGTGCAGCTCCCATTCAGCCTATTTTCTAGAAGCCTCATCAAGGTCCAAGTGGTGCAGCCATACAACAGCACTATTACCATTACGGCTTAAGAATTGTTGCTTCAACTTGTCGGCGAGGTCTGATCTGACTTCCATATAACTGATAATCTGCTTATAGCGGACCATGCCTAACCCTATGCATGCATTAG
>CM042181.1:40696092-40703592 GCA_023376005.1 Doryteuthis pealeii | reverse complement strand
AAGAATACCAAGAAAATTTGGTACAGCTGTGGTAGGCAAAGAGATAAACTGGTATAAGAATAGAACGTGAGTAACCTTCCAACGTAGGTGAATATATACATAAATGAATTTGAACAAAGAAGTACAACATAATAACAATACAGGCTTTATTGTCTGAGCACGTGGAACATGACATTATACAAACAGATAGGACGAAAGTCATTTGGAAGTGCGAAAGAGTTCATAAAGAATATGTGTCACTTAGTGATAGTTGGCGGGGGGCAAAGCCCCCCACTTAATGGACAAAAGCCCTAGCACCTATATGATTGTCCCAACCTTATTGCCCTTATGGCAAGCCCCAATCCCTTTTTATCATATGGGTGCTAGAAGGCGGTGGCTGCGGGTCTACATGTCCTGGGAATGACGTTAAACTCTATCTGATGGCGAGGTTCCAGTTCTGGAGGTTTGGGGAATGTGGAGCACCCCTTCATCACCATTGCTCCCTGGTCCACTCTGACCCGGAGTGGTAGTACCTGTTAGGGCCCCATCTATGAATCAGAGTATATCTGGAGATTAATGGCAACGAAGGGGTTACTCCTCAAAGTTACAGAACTGGAGCCTCACCACCGGATCCAGCTTAATATAATACCCAGGCCATCATATTTTCTTAAGAAACTTCTCAAACACGTACATGCCATTAAGGGCCTTGTCATTCACTCTTTTTTACATCTTTTTCCTTTAGTTTTGTGTTGGCAATAAAATACGTTGAGTTGTATTGTCTTTATATTCATTACCGTTACCGAAAATGATAGCCACTTCAATGTCTTACAACAATGAAGCACTTACTCGGAACAATAATCCTCCACCCCCACCCCCAACGCACTATGAAAGGTGTGGGTGTTCATTGTATGTAGAGAAAGGGAGCGCTGGGGGGGATTGTGGCTGGGAGACAAGGAGAGAGTAGCCTGTAATCTTAGACTTGAAATACGAGATTACAGATAAAAATCTTTTTATTACCATCGAAGATGTTTGCTTTTCTCGAGGATAAAAGTATTTACATTGTATTTAGTGATTTCTCGGGTTTTTCCGTTATATCATCGGATGCCGTTAAAACGGAAATTTCTGCAACTTATCTTAAAATAGGCCTGTGTCTTATTGGAAATTCCATAGCTAATTATCTGCCCCTGCCGCCAGGGGGCGAATGCCAACATCGTATGTTGGCGCCAAATACGAAAACTTTACTTATCGCAAAGCAGTTACTGGAGAGAGACGTCAAAAGAAAAGCTTTCATTACTTAGCCCAAAAACAGGGCCCACTTATCAGGGAGCCGTTACCAACGTGAGACGTAAAAACAAACGCTCTCATCACTTGCCCCAAAACAGGGCCCACTTATCACAGAACTTTACAACCAGCTCCCTTCTAAGGCATTGTATCTGCATACTGCATAAAGGCCGGTACTATTGCACACTTACTGAAGGACGAGAAACTACCGAAACGAAGCGTCTTATCAACATTTTCTACCGACGAAAGAATTCCCTGTTATCACCATTACTCCAAGAAAATTACTCCACAGATAAGTCTGTAGCAAATACCATTAAAATTTGCAACAATTTTATGTAATTTTGTCAATACAAGTGTCTGCATTTACTTTCGTGTTTGTTCCTTCTTTGTCCGACAATTTGCCTACAACTACGGAGAAATAAGAGCTCTTTCGAAACTCTTAGTCTTGTTTAGTTCAATGCAGGGCATTTTTCTGGCTAAACTTGCAAATCGTCGTCAAAATTAAAACGGAAAATTTTGACGACGATTTGCAACACATCAAACTAAAATCAGTTAAGTCAGGTTAGTAATTGTTTTATTTCATTTATTTAACGAATCTTAAAATATTTTCTAAACTGCACATAAATATTTTAGTTTAGAAAATATTTCAAGTTGACGACGATTTGCAAGTTCAGCCAAATTTTGACGACGATTTACAAACACATCAAATTAAATGTTGAAATCAAAAATTAATTTTAAAAATCTGATTCAAAATACTTGACTTTTCTTTTTTTTTGGTAAGTCAGGTTAGTAATTGTTTTATTTCATTTATTTAATGAATCTTAAAATATTTTCTAAACTAAAATATTTATGTGAACTTTAGAAAATATTTCAAGATTCGTTAAATAAATGAAATAAAACAATTACTAACAGAGAAAGACGTTAGAAGAGACGCTAGAAGAAGAACGTAAGATACCAAAGATGAGCAGAAGAATAATAGAAGTAAAGAAAGGGTATGCAACAAAATAACCCAACAAGGGTTGAATTGCCGTAAAATCCAGCTATGGGTAAATAGTAGGGCAGACTGGGCTCTTTAACCTTGATTAGGCAACCAGACTAGGAGAAGGAAAATTCTGAATTCAAACCTGTTAAACTCCGCTTAAGAAATTGACCTTGTGTCACATCCTGCTCGTGCGGAGGGGTTGGTATATATATATATAAAATCCAACCAACCAATTGGTGCTATCAGTGCGAACCCCATTCAAAACCAGAGCCTCACTCAGAATTCATTCGTCATTCTCGGTGGGTGGAGATCATTGCATAAGAGTAGGTAGTTGTAGTAATTAACCCCCTCCTCAACCTTGATCTCCTCTTCCTCTTCCTATCTCTCCCTCCTCCCACCCTGCATTCAGTAAGTCAGTCTTCATCAATCGAGTGGATCATCTAAAAGATTATATTTCTGAGTAAGTATAAAGAACATGTCAACGGGGTAATGTTTGTTATTGTAAACATCTAATGGTTCCCGAAATATACGTTTAATTCCTCCCAGGGGTGGAGAGCGGGAAAGTCTGGGAATGAGGTACATGGTGGTCTACAGTGTGAAACTATCCCAGGTGGAATTTCTTGTTAAGCGAAAATAAATGATTTGACATTTATGTTGGATTCATTTTTAATAAAACATCTCTTCGAGACAATAAATAACAAAAAAAAAACAACAACACACACACCACACACACACACACACACACACACACATACACACAGATATATATATATATATATATATATATATATATATATATATGTGTGTGTGTGTGTGTGTGTGTGTGTGTGTGTGTGTGTGTGTATTTTTTTTTTTTTTTTGAAGGCAAAATAATGCAGATTCATGTTGAAAAACATATTTATTGAAGCATTTCTTAATTTTCGGACAATATCCATCTTCAGAGAATTTATTATAGAGTTGAAAATGTTCCATCTGTGTTTTTTTTTAAATCAACTTGGTTCTAATGACGTTGAGTTGATGGAGATATAGAATAAATTTCTTTATAAAAAAAAAAATTAGAGAAAATAAATTTAAAAGAAAAAAAATTATTTCAAACGTCCCGCAATTTAACAACTCACGGATTTCAGCGGAACTACACGAACTCTACCGAATTTGAAATCTTAACGGAAGATTACGATCTCTTCTATATCTCCATCAACTCAACGTCATTAGAACCAAGTTGATTTAAAAAAAAAAACAGATGGAACATTTTCAACTCTATAATAAATTCTCTGAAGATGGATATTGTCCGAAAATTAAGAATGCTTCAATAAATATGTTTTTCAACATGAATCTGCATTATTTTGCCTTCAAAAAAAGAAAAAAAAATACATCGTATTATAAATAATGCTTCTATTTTTAACTATAAAAGCGAGCTAAAAAAAATTATATATATATATATAAGTTAAAAGAAAGGAAATGAATCCGACGGTATGAGTATAGGTAAAAGGATATGAAAACACCACAAAATGCTGTTAAAGTGAAAGCATTTTATAACATATTCGTAGCTGATACTGAACAATATTTCGCTTTTATAAAAATCATCTTCAGAGCTTGTTTATACTCCGTGTTGTTTAAGAGCGGGGACAAAAGTCATATGAGTTCTAAAACAAAAACCTTGATGTTGCAAAAAAGAAAAAAACAGTTATACAATAGTTACGAATGTGAGCACTTCCGCCGCATTTTTCTCGATCATCAGATTATGTATATCTTATTGTAACAGTTTTTATATGACTTTTGTCTCCGTTCTTAACAACACGGAGTATAAACAAGCTCTGAAGATGATTTTTATAAAATCGAAATATTGTTCAATATCAGCTATGAATATGTTATAAAATGTTTTCACTTTAACAGCATTTTGTGGTTTTTCATATACTTTTACAATACTCATATATATATATATATATATATATATATATATGTATGTATGTGTGTGTGTGTGTGTGTGTGTGTGTGAAGAAAGGAAGTGAATCCGACGTTATGTAATATATCAAGAAAAATGAAAAAACACAGGTCCAAATGGGTTAAGTGGTGAGTTTATCGGCCGATGCTGCAGTGCCTCGATCTATTAACCAGATCATCTTCAGGTCATAAGATAAGAAATTATTTATCAGGATCATACCCAACATTAAGGAACACCAAGGAACAACCAAAGGATCATACCCAACACTAAGGAACACCAAGGAACAACCGAAGGTTTCTTCACTAAAGAATCGCGCTCTGCTTAACACAAGGGATCTCCGCTGGGGAGTGCTCTTGCTTGAAGCCAAAGGATGGCCACAAAAATCGTAACACAAACAACCTTGTCAAGGATTCGAACTCGGGACGCCAATTCCATTTCCTTCGACGATAATCGTTACGCTAGACACGCCTCTGAATAAGCAAAAAAAAAAAAGAAAGAAAGAAAAAAAATGCCGAAAGTGTTCGGGAGTTATTAAGAAATATTTTTCGCAAAGGAGAAAAGCTTTCTAAACGTCCCAAGGAATGCAGCAGCAATGTGTTGTATTTCGGCGGGAAAAGTGGAAAGTGAAAGATTTATGGCCGAAGACATTTGCGTCATGTTTCAACTTGCGACTGTCGTAAGAAAATACCTTTGGCTTTGATTAAAGGCTTTTCAGAAAAAAGAAAACACACCTCCTGTAGACATTATCATTCATATTCACGCTAAAAAGTGTCATGAATAGACTGAAATTACACACACACACACACACACACACACACACACACACACACACACACACACACACACACACATATCTATTCTATCTAATATATAAAGGAGAGGTTTTGGTATGTACGTGTCGACGTATAACTCCAAAACGGGAGGTCACTCAGATTCAAAATCTTGCATACACATTGATATAGTTCTAACTAAGAAACACTCCAAATTTTTTACTGATTAAGGGATTAATTAATTAATCAAACAAAAATCAAACGATTTTAGAAAGAAATCGTATAGCTGCTGCTGATGATATTCCAGCTACAATCAGCACGCACGCACCACCCTGCCCCACCCTGCTGCCTCTATTCCGCGTTGTTGAATGCGTTTGCAGAAGCTAGCGTGCTGATTTGTTCAGCTACCCGAAGAAAAAGAAGAAAGAAAGAAAGAAAGAAAGAAAGAAAGAATATCAGCGTCCAGTCATGACTAAATTTTATCGTAAAATAAAATTCGTTTTTTTTTTGTCCAAATCCTGTAGACATTATCATTCATATTCACGCTGAAAAGTGTCATGAATAAACTGAAATTACACACACACACACACACACACACACACATCTATATCTATATATATAAAAGGAAGTTTGGTATCTACGTGTCGACGTAAAACTCCAAAACGGAAGATCACACAGATTCGAAATCTTGCATACACCTTAATATTCTTCTAACTAAGAAACACCAAATTTGGTTGATGATTTTTACTGATTAAGGGATATAATTAATTAATTAAACCAAAATCAATCGATTTGCAGAACTGTCCGTATACCAGCTGCTGCTGCTGATAATAAAATATTGTTCGCAGCCTGCTTTCTATTATAACTATACCAGCAGTTTAGTTTAATTCTAGTGAACAAAATCGCAGTCTAAGCCGTTCAGCTCGGAATCTCTCGCCTATTTATGGTCAAATCTTATATATAGTCCGGTCATGGACCGAGTACATTTGCTAGTATATATATATAATAAAGGTTGGTATGTACGTGACGACTTATAACTCAGAAAAGAGATGTCACCCAGATTCGAAATCTTGCATACAGATTAATATGCTTATAACTAAGAAACACACAAAATTTGGTTTTGATTTTTACTAATTAAGTGATATAATTCAATTATTAAAAAAAGTAGGTTATGGATTACATTTTTAAAATAATATTTCAAATGTAAAAAACGAAAAACAAATCCAAAAAAAATATTGTGAATATACAAATTCTTGGTGATGTTTTTAATTCTATGAATTATTTTCCTCTTATTCTCTCTCTTAGCCACTCACTCCCTGGTGTTCTTAAAATCTTTTTTTAGTCCGGTCATGGACCGGGTACTTTTGCTAGTATATGTATATACTTGACAAAACCTGACCCGTTAGGTCACCAATTGAGCTCTGGGTAGATAATTAGGATGAGAGAAAAGTGAGTTTGCATAGCGGATTATAAAAAATAAATAAATAAATAAAAATATTGCCAGAGAATTAAAAAAAAACATTAAAATCATTTTGTAATACTAATAATCTAATAATAATAAGTTCTACACAATTATATGGTTTCAAGTATTTCTATGTAATATAAATAATTTGCATACAATTATATGAATTCAAGTATTCCTATCAAATAATAATAATTTATAAACAAATATATCTTTTCAAGTTTTCCTAAGACAAATAATTTATACACAATTATATCGTTTCAAGTATTCCTATCTAATACTAATAATTTATATACAATTATATGGTTTCAAGTATTCCTATCTAATACTAATAATTTATACACAATTATATGGTTTCAAGTATTCCTATCTAATACTAATAACTTATACACAATTATATGGTTTCAAGTATTCCTATCTAATACTAATAATTTATACACAATTATATGGTTTCAAGTATTCCTATCTAATACCAATAATTTCACACAGTTATATCGTTTCAAGTATTCCTATCTAATACTAATAATTTATATACAATTATATGGTTTCAAGTATTCCTATCTAATAATAATAATTTCTACACAATTATAATTCATACACAATTCTATGGTTTCAAGTATTCCTATCTAATACAAATAATTTGTATACAATTATATGGTTTCAAGTATTCCTATCTAATACTAATAATTTATACACAATTATATGGTTTCAAGTATTCCTATCTAATACTAATAATTTATACACAATTATATGGTTTCAAGTATTCCTATCTAATACTAATGATTTATAGACAATTCTATGGTTTCAAGTATTCCTATCTAATACTAATAATTTATACACAATTATATGGTTTCAAGTATTCCTATCTAATACTAATGATTTATACACAATTCTATGGTTTCAAGTATTCCTATCTAATACTAATAATTTATACAAATAATTTATACACAATTATATGGTTTCAAGTATTCTTATCTAACACAATAATTTGTACACAATTATATGGTTTCAAGTATTCTTATCTAATAATAATAATTTATACACAATTATATGGTTTCAAGTATTCCGACCTATAGATTGAACC
>CM042181.1:40683592-40691092 GCA_023376005.1 Doryteuthis pealeii | reverse complement strand
CTGGTCTTCTTGCTGGGAAAGACCAGACCTTGTGTTGATTAACAAAAAAGAAAGAACTTGTCAACTGGTGGATTTTGCAGTTCCAGCAGATCACAGGGTAAAGCTAAAGGAAAATGAAAAAGTGGACAAATATCTGGACCTTGCCAGAGAACTGAAAAAGCTATGGAATATGAAAGTCAAAGTGATACCAATTGTAGTTGGTGCACTTGGAGCGGTTCCAAAAAGATTGGAAAAAAGACTGGAAAATCTGGAAATCAGAGGAAGAATTGAGACCATCCAGAATACTGCACTGCTGTAATCTGACAGAATACTCAGAAGAGTCCTGGAGACCTGAGGAGACTTGCTGTCACTCAAACTCCAGTGAAATACCATCAGCTAATGCTGATGTGAAAAACTCAAAAGGAGTGAATAATAATAATAATAATAATAATAATAATAATAATAGGGTTTGGAAAGTCTGGAAATCAGAGGAAGGAGTGATACCATCCAGAATACTGCACTGCTGCAATCTGCTAGAATACTCAGAAGAGTCCTGGAGACCTGAGGAGACTTATAGTCACTCAGACTCCAGTGAAAGACCATCAGCTAATGCTGATGTGAAAACTCAAAATAATAATAATAATAATAATAATAATAATAATAATAATAATAATAATAGACAAATATCTGGACCTTGCCAGAGAACTAAAAAAGTTATGGAATATGAAAGTGAAGGCGATACCAATTGTAGTTGGTGCACTTGGAACGGTCCCAAAAGGATTAGAAAAGGGTTTGGAAAGTCTGGAAATCAGAGGCAGGATTGAAACCATTCAGAACACTGAACTGCTGCAATCTGCCAGAATACTCAGAAGAGTCCTGGAGACCTGAGGAGACTTGTTGTCACTCAGACTCCAGTGAAAGACCATCAGCTAACGCTGATGTGAAAAACTCAAAAGGAGTAAATAATAATAATAATAATAATAATAATAATAATAATAATAATAATAGGGTTTGGAAAGTTTGGAAATCAGAGGAAGGATTGAAACCATTCAGAATACTGCACTGCTGCAATCTGCCAGAATACTCAGAATAGTCCTGGAGACCTGAGGAGACTTGCTGTCACTCAGACTCCAGTGAAAGACCATCAGCTAATGCTGATGTGAAAACTCAAAAGGCATAAATAATAATAATAATAATAATAATAATAATAATAATAATAATAATAGATAGATAGATAGATAGATAGATAGATAGATAGATATACCTAGTGATGAACACTCAGGTAAATAGATAGATATGACCAGTTTTTTTTCTATCTCGCCTCGATACGATATGTTGTAGAAAGAATACTCCGAATTAAGTACCAGCAGAATGCGGTTTAAAATTTTACCTTGTCTAGCATTTTGCTAATGGTGGAGTGGTTGGGGCAAATACAGGCTTATTGCCTTTTATATATATATGTACTTTCACACGAAACATTCCGACTGAACTTTTAGCAAACGTTCCCAATCCCAGCAGCGTTACCTTATACCTGTTTCAAGAATCGTGTGCCAGGAATAGTCGAAGAATTCTCATTACATCTTTAGAATATAAAAAAATAAGTCTTGGAGATTAGCGCTGTGAACTAGAGATGTCTATCATTCGGCTACGATATAGAATTACGGCCGGATTTATCGTAGAGAGTATTTTTAAGAACACCTGCGAAAATAAAATAAAAAGGCTTAGTTAGAAAAAAAAGAAAATAAATTCGAATAAACACCATTCAACGATACGATTCCCAGGGCGGGCAATGAAGATGGTGTAGCAGTGGCGCTCCCAGGTTTTAGACGCCCTAGGCGTACTTTTAGAAACTCATCTCTTTGTAAGTTGTAATGCTTGCTTTAACTGTTGGAATCTTTGAAAAGAAACACACACACACACACACACACACACACACACAAGACGCACGCACACACGCACACATCTTTGAAAATTTCGACCATATGACCTTTAGGCACCCCTTCAGCGATCTCGATTCATAAGGACATTTTTTTCATTTACACCGTCAAAATCCGGTTGTTTGTTAACAGACGATTTTTAGAGGGTTTTTTAAATGATAAAACTAACCCCTAACCCTAACCCCTAACCCCTAACCCCTAACCCTAACTCCTAAAAAAAACAACCGGATTTTGACGGTGTAAATTTTTAAAAAATGTCCTTACGAATCGAGATCGCAAAAGGGGTGCCTAAAGGTCATATGGTCCAAAAATTCGAATGAGCACCATTCAACGATACGATTCCCAGGGCGAGCAATGAAGATAGTGTAGTAGTGGCGCTCACCGGGTTTTAGGTGCCCTAGGCGTACTTTTAGAAACTCATCTCTTTGTAAGTTTTAATGCTTGCTTTAACTGTTGGAATCTTGAAAAGAAGCACACACACACGCACACACCACACGCGCACTTACACACGCAAACGAGAAGAGAGAGAGAGAGAGAGAGGAGAGAGAGAGAGAGAGAGAGAGAGAGAGAGAGAATATCAACGCTATAATTAAACAGCCGCGTCCAGGATTGGAACTCGTCTCGCCGTGTCCGTTTCCTACGACGATAGCCATTACACCACACGCCTCCTCAAGGAGAGAGAGAGGGAGAGAGAGAGAGGGAGAGAGAGATAGAGATAGATAGAGAGAGATAGATAGAGAGATGGAGAGAGAGTGAGAGAGAGAAAGAGAGACAGACAGACAGACAGACAGAGAGAGAGAGAGAGAGGGGGAGAGAGGGGGAGAGAGAGAGAGAGGGAGAGAGTGATGCAGACATACATAGAGAGAGAGAGAGAGGGAGAGAGCGGAGAGAGAGAGAGAGAGAGAGAGAGAGAGAGAGGAGAATGGTTGAAATCCGTGCTGTCAGCATGACCTGAGGATAATCACGTGATTGGTTACTTTACCAAGGCTAAAGAGCCGAGTCTGCCCCCGCGAATAGCCCGGCACTGTACTGTATTGGTTTTGTCAGTTATATCACTGAACATTACGGTTCTCAAGTTTGTTTGTAATTAAGAATACATCAAAAGAAACAATCAGGTGTAATCTTTTATTTTTTGCGCCTTTGAGGTTTTGGCAGAGCTGAGTTTGCCGGTGGTTGAAGCGGGTCATCTTGTTCTGAATAGGTTGGCATTATGACAAGCTAAAATAGCAGAAAAAATGGCGAATGCAGAAACATTCGGCATATCGTCTGCTACTTTTTATTTCTGTTCATTTTCTTTTCTTTTCTCTTCTTTTTCTTTTTTTCTTTTCTTTCTTTGCCAAAAGAAACCCAACTTCTGATCGTGCCTATCGAAGCAGACGATAAATTCACATTCATTTTACATCAAAATCTCGTTCGGTAATTTCCGTAAATTTCCCCGAAGAAACGACCGAAGATGGTTTGGTTCGGGCTGTGTAAATATCTTACTAGAGTTTTGGTTTGATTGAGGTTTTTTTGTTTTAAAGGTATATCAACCTCTGTGTGTTATTTAATGCAAAAAATTAAAAAATAAATAAAATAAAATAAAAAAAAAAAAAATAAAAGACTTCCGATCGTGACTATCGAAGCAGACGATAAAATCACACTTACTTTATATAAGAATCTCTTTCGGTAATTTACGTAAATTTCACCGAAGTAACGACTGAAGATGGTTTGGTTGGGACTGGGTAAATATTTAACTAGAGGTTTGGTTTGATTTAGATTTTTTGTTTTAATGGTACATCAAACCTTCGTGTGTTATTTAATGCCAAAATAACCTGAAAATCGTGCCTATTGAAGCAAACGTTAAAATCACTCTCACTTTATATCAAGAACTTTTTCGGTAATTTATGAGGAAGTGAATCCCGGTCCCCTGCCTCCGAAATTGCTGCCCAGTGAATTTTAAAAATAACGACCCAAGCTTCTGCAAGTTTCATTGTGTTAAATATGGGGGGGGGGGGTAAATTTCACGGGGTAAAATAGGTGTTACCTATTGTTTATCTATCTCAGTCTATTCAAAACTATCCATCTTCATATCTATCTATCTATCTATCTATCTATCTATCTATCTATCAAATACTAAGATTTTCTTTTATTACGATAAATAAATAAGAATTACGATATATAAATAAGAATTATGACAAATTACGGTAAAAATTATGACAAATTTCTATAAATAAACGAGAATTAAGTCAAAAAAGACCCCCCCCCCAAAAAAAAAAAAATACATTTAAAGTTCTAAGTTGGTTGTTTTCTTTCAAGTAACACCGATGTGGCGCCGAAGCTTGGGGTCGTTATTTTAAAATTCCCTGGGCAGCAATTTCGGAGGCAGGGGACCGGGACGCACTTCCTCATAAATTACAACTTTTTCGTTAATTTCCGTTAATTTCCGTAAATCTCACCGAAGTTACGACCGAAGATAATTTTGGGTCGGATGACTGATTTTAACGGCATATCAACCCTTTAAGAATTCGCTACGAGTTTACAACACGTAGCCAATAAACGTATCCTTATAATTAAGTTATCCAAAAGACGATAACCTAACATAGAATATTCGGTAGGAAAAAATTATTTACGTCACATTCTATATGATACTATTTTTATCTAAACCTCAATTATTTATAACATTGCTTTGCATTATTGATACTGTTTGTCTTATCTACACCTTAAGAGTATTTACGGGGTTCGAAGGAGCATTTATTTCTCCGTAGTTGTAGGCAAATTGTCGGACAAAGAAGACAAACACACAATGGAAATTTAATACATGTATTGACAAATAATACAAGAACTTGTTGCAAATTTTATTGGTATTTGCTACAAGACTTATCTGAGTTAAGCAGTTCGTTGTAGAAGTTGGAATGTCGATAGGACGCTTCTTCGGACGTTTCTCGTTCTCCTTGGTAACCGGTTCTGTGATAAGTAATGGTGGGGGTGCTATTTTAGAAGCTTCTCGCCTGGGTAACGGTAACAGAATGCTTTAAGTAGACTATTTGGTCCTCAGCCTTCTGTAGTGTGCTATTGTGACCGCCTTGTAGTATGCGGACACAGTGCCTTAGAAAGTGTGCTGTGAAAAACGCCTCCGTCCAAGTCGACGGTCAGTAGATAAGTGGGCCCTGTTTTTGGGCTAAGTGATGAGAGCGTTTACTTTTACGTCTCTCCTCCAGTAACTGCTATGCGATAAGTGAAGAAATTTGGTTTTGGCGCCAACATACGATGTTGGCTATTCGCCCTCTAGCGACAGGGGAAGATAATTCACTAGGGAATTTCCGATAATCTATTGATAATGAAGATTCGCTTCCGGTTTTTGTCTGTAACAAAAATTACGTCACTGCTTACGTCACATTACCTAAAATCGTCATAACATAGAATAAATACACTCAAAATTTGAACATGCAACATTAGACAGTCCTTATTGTTTTTTCAAACAAGTTTTAATAAATACATGACTGGTATTATATATCTATATATAATTTGTTTTATTTTAATACATATTTAAAGTTTACATTTCAAATTGTTTTATTTTTTAATCCTTTAATGAATTTGAAGTGTCTAGAAAAGGAGACCTAAACAAATGCCGGTTCACCTATCAAGCTGGCCAGAGACCTGCGGTTCGACGGATGTCCACATTAGCTGGGTGAAAAAGAAAAAAAAAAAAAAATATTACAACAAAAAACCAACGCTAAGAATAGCCACCTGGAATGTCTGGACCAGTTCCGATCTTGAGAGGATCAGGAAACCCCAAACGATGAACTGGTGTCGTCGGGACAGGGAGCGTCTCAAACTATGGGGTCGACCATCGATACCCTAGCGCGTAAGTCAGTTTCAGCGCATTAAGGATCAAATTGACAGACAGCCGGTTGGGCTGGGATACCACACACCTCCTCTGCGAACAAGACAGCCAATGTAGCGTAAGAAGTTTGACGGGTAAGCGCGGCTCAACACTCCATCCAGAAGCTGACACCTGACAGACGTCATGCGGAAACGTTTCCTACATTTAGTACGACCTGTTGGCAGGTCTGTCTGATCGAGGGCTTCATATAGTGTTGACAGAGTGCATAAAAACAAGTGATCCGATGGGCCAATCTGGCGTGCTCACACTGAACTTACTTGTAGAAATAGCCTCTATTCTGTGTAGAAATGGGCAATTCACCATATGAAAGTCTGACCTGTGTGGCAGGCGCCTGTCTGCCGATGTGGCTTCATATGTGTGTCCAGGGTACATAAAAAAAACAAGGTTGGATCCGTGGGCCTCCTGGTGCTCACAACTGAACTACTTTTGTAGAAGTGGCCTTATTCTGTGAAGAAATGGCCAATCACCATATAAAAATCTGACCTGTGTGGCAGGGCCTGTCTGTCGAGGGCTTATAAAATGTGTGAGCAGGCGTACATAAAAAACCAACGTTGGGATCCGTGGGCCACTGCGTTGCTCATCAACTGAACTACTTGTATAAATGGCCTTATTCGTAAGAAAATGGGCAATCTGACCAATCATAAAAAAAGTCTGACCTGAGTGTGGCAGGCCTGTCTCGTCAGCAGGGCTTTCATATGTGTGACAGGGTAACATAAAAAACAAGTGGATCCCGTGGGCCATACTGCGGCTCCAACCTGATACTACTTGTATAAATGCCTTATTCTGTGAAGAAATTGGCAATCACCAATATTAAAGTCTGACCTGTGTGCAGGGGCCTGTCTGCGAGGGCTTCATATGTGTGACACGGTACATAAAAAAAAACAAGTTGGATCCGTGGCCATCTACTCGCATCACAACTGCAACAAATGCTCTATACTGCTGAGAAATGGCAACCACCCAATAAAAGAGAACCCATTTTATTCTTTACTTCCTAATTTAACTAAATAGTTAAATTATGAAATTTTAAGCAATGAAAGACGGGAGTGAGGGAGAAGTAAGTCTTAGTTGTTTCTATTTTTCGACCTATATCCCCTCACTACCTATTCAAATCATTTTATCTGCCTTCTTTATTAGTTTCCATTAGCCTTTATAAATTTAATCATAACTATCTTATTATCAACTATTCTACATAAAACTTAAATCTTCGCACTCTGTTTCAAATCATATTGCGATCTGCATTCTTATTTAGTTTCATCAGCCTATAATTTAATATAATATTTTATTACATTAAAAACCTTAAATACTTGCAACTCTGTCGCAAATCTTTTTTATCTGCATTCTTATTTAGTTTCATCAGCCCCTTTATAATTTAAACTAATACTTTATTACATTAAAACTAAAATACTTACCCACTCTGCTTCAAATCTTATTTATTTGCATTCTTATTAGTTTTCCATTATCCTTTCTAATTTAACTATAATATTTATATTACATTACAAACCTTAAATACTTTGCACTTCTGTTTTCAAATCTATTTATTTGCAATTCTTATTTAGTGTTCATTGGCTTTTACTTAATGTTAATATAATATTTTATACATTTAAACTTAAATACTTGCACTCTGTTTCAACAATCGTCCCTATCTGCATTCCTTATTAGCTCATCTCACGCTCTCTCATGATTTGAATATATCTTCTT
>CM042181.1:40666111-40683492 GCA_023376005.1 Doryteuthis pealeii | reverse complement strand
AAGAGAGATTGGATCGTGGGCCATCTTGCGTCGCTCAAATGAAGGCTACTTGTAGAAAATGGCCTTATTCTGTGTAGAAATGGCAATCACCATATGAAAGTCTGACCTGTGTGGCAGGGCCTGTCTGCCGAGGGCTTCATATGTGTGTCAGGGTACATAAAAAAAACAAGTTGGATCCGTGGGCCATCTGCGTGCTCACAACTGAACTACTTGTAGAAGTGGCCTTATTCTGTGAAGAAATGGCAATCACCATATAAAAATCTGACCTGTGTGGCAGGGCCTGTCTGTCGAGGGCTTCATATGTGTGACAGGGTACATAAAAAACAAGTTGGATCCGTGGGCCATCTGCGTGCTCACAACTGAACTACTTGTATAAATGGCCTTATTCTGTGAAGAAATGGCAATCACCATATAAAAGTCTGACCTGTGTGGCAGGGCCTGTCTGTCGAGGGCTTCATATGTGTGACAGGGTACATAAAAAACAAGTTGGATCCGTGGGCCATCTGCGTGCTCACAACTGAACTACTTGTATAAATGGCCTTATTCTGTGAAGAAATGGCAATCACCATATAAAAGTCTGACCTGTGTGGCAGGGCCTGTCTGTCGAGGGCTTCATATGTGTGACAGGGTACATAAAAAAAACAAGTTGGATCCGTGGGCCATCTACGTGCTCACAACTGAACAAATGGCCTTATTCTGTGAAGAAATGGCAACCACCATATAAAAGAGAACCCATTTTATTCTTTACTTCCTAATTTAACTAAATAGTTAAATTATGAAATTTTAGCAATGAAAGACGGGAGTGATGGAAGAGTAAGTTTCAGTTGTTCTATTTTTCGATTATATCCTCCTCTATTTCAAATCTTTTTATCTGCCTTCTTATTTAGTTTCATTAGCCTTTATAATTTAATATAATATTTTATTACATTAAAACTTAAATACTTGCACTCTGTTTCAAATCTTTTTATCTGCATTCTTATTTAGTTTCATCAGCCTTTATAATTTAATATAATATTTTATTACATTAAAACTTAAATACTTGCACTCTGTTTCAAATCTTTTTATCTGCATTCTTATTTAGTTTCATCAGCCTTTATAATTTAATATAATATTTTATTACATTAAAACTTAAATACTTGCACTCTGTTTCAAATCTTTTTATTTGCATTCTTATTTAGTTTCATTATCCTTTCTAATTTAATATAATATTTTATTACATTAAAACTTAAATACTTGCACTCTGTTTCAAATCTTTTTATTTGCATTCTTATTTAGTTTCATTGGCTTTTCTAATTTAATATAATATTTTATTACATTAAAACTTAAATACTTGCACTCTGTTTCAAATCGTTTTATCTGCATTCTTATTTAGTTTCATCAGCCTTTATGATTTGATATAATATTTTATTACATTAAAACTTAAATACTTGCACTCTGTTTCAAATCGTTTTATCTGCATTCTTATTTAGTTTCATCAGCCTTTATGATTTGATATAATATTTTATTACATTAAAACTTAAATACTTGCACTCTGTTTCAAATCTTTTTATCTGCCTCTTATTTAGTTTCATTAGCCTTTCTAATTTAATATAATATTTTATTACATTAAAACTTAAATACTTGCACTCTATTTCAAATCTTTTTATTTGCATTCTTATTTAGTTTCATTGGCTTTTCTAATTTAATATAATATTTTATTACATTAAAACTTAAATACTTGCACTCTATTTCAAATCTTTTTATTTGCATTCTTATTTAGTTTCATCAGCCTTTCTAATTTAATATAATATTTTATTACATTAAAACTTAAATACTTGCACTCTGTTACAAATCTTTTTATTTGCATTCTTATTTAGTTTCATTATCCTTTCTAATTTAATATAATATTTTATTACATTAAAACTTAGATACTTACACCCTATGGAGGGTGCATAGATATGCTAGTATATAAAAGAGAACCTACATATAGTTGAATCCTTTGAAGTTGTATCAAGTGACAAAAAATCTCTTGTTGTTTTTCCGTTATCTCATCTTCAAACAGCCTCACCTCAAATATCAAACGTCTATCAAAAACTGAAACCGCGCACTAGTTTTTCAAAAGACAGGACGTTTCAGCTTTTAACTTTGTGTCTTAATTTAGCAATTCAACATTATTACATAACATTATTATTATTAGTTTGTTCTAAAAACAGACATAGATGGACTAAAAGATGGAGAGATAACCTATTTAAATTTTATCATATCTATGTATCTGTATGTGAGGGAATACCCTTGCTATGTCGGTGTATCAAACAGACACGTATCCTATCTATCTATATATCTATCTTAAGTTCATATCTATAATAATAATAATACCTCAAAAGAGAAACTGAATCACTTATAATTGCTACACAAAATAATGCCATAAGGACAAACTATATAAAAGCGAAAATTGATAAGACCCAACAAAATAGTAAATGTAGACTTTGCGGTAATAGAGATGAGACTGTAAACCATATACTCTGCGAATGTAACAAACTAGCACAACGAGAAGACAAAACTAGACACGACTGGGTTGGAAGGTGATCCACTGGGAATTATGCAAAAAATTAAATTTTGATCGTACAACAAAATGGTATATGCATAAATCAGAATCTGTTCTTGAGAACGAAACACATACAATTCTCTGGGACTTTGAAATAAAAACGGATCACCTTATCCCAGCAAGAAGACCAGACCTAGTGTTGATAAACAAAAAAGAAAGAACTTGTCAACTGGTGGATTTTGCAGTGCCAGCAGATCACAGGGTGAAGGAAAAGGAAAAGGAAAAAATGGACAAATATCTGGACCTTGCCAGAGAACTGAAAAAGTTATGGAATATGAAAGTGAAACTTGAACCTAACCCTTTATTTATTCCACATGAGAACAGGATAGCCCCGTGGAATAAATAAAGGGTTGGGTTCGAAGTTCCGTGATGTCTCCCGAATACGACAAGGAAGTTCCCGAGTCCGAAAAGAAGGTTTCCGAGTCCGAGAAGGTTCCTGAGTCCGACAAGAAATACCTGAAGAAGGCCGGAGGGTATATCGGCCGAAACGTTGTACAAGTAACAATGAAGATGAGGACAATAGTCCGAATAACGCAGATAATACTAATGTTAAATATCTGTCCACTCTTTTAATACACTTGTATTGCTGGGACATAAAGGTATCTTCAAATCATAGTGTCTTATAAATATATATATTCACAGGTGTAGAGATCACGTGGTAGGTGTAGATTTCTGGTGGTATTACGTGTTGGTGTAAAAACATTTTAATGATGACATCTTTATGACTTGGATAGATAAGACGCGGTACTCTTTGGGGACTACGATAAAGTTGTCAATCAGAAGAAGAAATCTATTTGGGTGGATAGTGTTATTCAGTCGAGCCCCAGCCCCACTCACCAAGGACTAATATTAGGATTAGTATTGTCATACAACAGAAATAAATATCTCTCCTGATTCACAAATTCACTAACTCGATATACACACTCACCAACAAAACAAATTAAAACACCCCGGAACAAAATCTAACAAAGATATTGTTAAGTATCTGACCGGCATCCTTGGCCAGTTGTAAAGAACTTAAAGTAAATAAGTAAGTAAGTCCCGAGTTATAGAATCCTTTGGTAAGTGAATAAGTCCTGTGATATAGAATCCTTTGGTAAGTGAATAAGTCCTGTGATATAGAATCCTTGGTAATGAATAAGTCCTGTATTATAGAATCCTTTGGTAAGTGAATAAGTCCTGTGATATAATACTATGTTCCGTCGTCCAAGAAGATCCAAGTAGTAATGCTAGTATGACCAGAAAAAGCCAGTATAAATAATAATATCAGCAGCAGAGCACTGCCAGTGATTGGACAATAGGTTGGTCACGTGGTAGTCGGCGAGTCTATAAGTACAAGTAGGCATTTAGCATACTAAAATTCCAACAGATATATTTCGTTGAAGAAATGTAACATGAACCGGATGTTGATCCGACAGTAACTTCAAACACAATGAACAAAATATGTATTTGCGCATGAGGCTCCACACAAGCTTCCGGATAAAAAACTAAATTAACTGAAACCTTCTTGTCGTAATCGGGAGCCATCATGGAACTTTGAACCTAATCCTTTATTCAGTCTACGGAGGTATATATTGGACACATAGCCTAGTGGATAAAGGAGTTAGGTTAAGACAGTTCTAGACTGCAGGTTCAATACTGGTCAGGGGCAGCAGTAACATAGAATAATAATTAACACAGCTTAACACCTGTACCCTAGCTACGGTTAGCGAAATGAGAACAGGATACTCCCGTGGACAGAATAAAGGGTTAGGTTCAAAGTTCCGATTACAAGAAGGTTCCCGATTCCAATAAGAAATACCCAAAGAAGGCCGGAGGGCACATCGGCCGAAAAATTGTACAGATAACAATAAAGATGAGGACAATAGTCCGAATAATACAAATAATACAAATTATCAAGCTTCATCTGAAAAATTCAGAGAAATAGTAAATTAACAGACTATTAAAAAAAAGTCCTATTTTTTCAACCAATCATAAACTTTCCCTCAAAAACTTCTCCGGGACGGTCTCATTCACAAGCTTAGAATGGTCCCAAAAAGCTTAGCAAAAGACTTGAAGAACTGGAAATCAGAGGAAGAATTGAGACCATCCAGAATACTGCATTGCTGCAATCGGCTAGAATACACAGGAGAGTCCTGGAGACCTGAGGAGACATGTCACTCACTCCAGTGAAAGACCACCAGTTAACGGTTGTGTGAAACACTCACAACGAGTGAATAATAATAATAATAATAATAATAATAATAATAATAAGGTGATCTACTGGGAATTATGTAAAAAATTTAATTTTGGCCATACAACAAAATGGTATATGCATAAACCAGAATCTGTTCTTGAGAACGAAACGCATAAAATTCGCTGGCACTTTGAAATAAAAACGGATCACCTTATCCAAGCAAGAAGACCAGACCTAGTATTGATAAACAAAAAAGAAAGAACTTGTCAACTGGTGGATTTTGCAGTTCCAGCAGATCACAGGGTGAAGCTAAAGGAAAATGAAAAAATAGACAAATATCTAAACCTTGCCAGAGAACTGAAAAAGTTATGGAATATGAAATTGAAAGTGATACCAATTGTAGTTGGTGCACTTGGAACGGTCCCAAAAGGATTGGAAAAGGGTTTAGAAAGTTTGGAAATCAGAGGAAGGATTGAAACCATTCAGAACACTGCACTGCTGCAATCTGTCAGAATACTCAGAAGAGTCCTGGAGACCTGAGGAGACTTGCTGTCACTCAGACTCCAGTGAAAGACCATCAGCTAACGCTGATATGAAAACTCAAAAGGAGTAAATAATAATAATAATAATAATAATAATAATAATAATACCAGTAATTGTTGGAGCACCGGGACTACAAAAAAAAAAGAATGTCGGCGAATTTGTCAACAACATACCTGGACAGCCTAACATATGCGAACTGCAGGAGAATGCTCGCACTTTCACGGCGCGCACCTTGACAACATTCTTGTCATAAACAATTGAAACCCAAGTAATTATATGCATTTTTGTATACCTGTAGCTTGTGATTTATTCGTATATCAAATAATATAGATATACACGCACAAGTGCGCGCGCACTCACACATGGTGTAGAAGGGGCTCCAGTCGAATGACAAAGTGGTTGTGAAGGCAACCCATCTTGGAGAAGAAAAATCCAGCATCAAAACTCGTAGCTATCCTTTGGCGGGAAAAATCTGTGAACGTAGTCTGAAAGAAAAACTACAGTTTACATAGTCACTATATATAGGGTCTTTCTTTTTTGTTAATCAACACTAGGTCTGGTCTTCTTGCTGGGATAAGTTGATCCGTTTTTATTTCAAAGTCGCAGACACTCCCACACACTCAAATCTCTCTCTTAATTCTCACAGAGAAATCAACATATATAAGGAGTAGTTAAACAAGATATATAGAGAGGGAGAAAGTGAAATGTCGTGTAAGAAATGGGCTATTTTTTTTTTATTCAATTGCAAATTACGACTAATTAGAACCAATTAAAATGAAGTTTTTTTCTTCAAACATATCACATTCTCAAAACTAAGGAATATTTGGACCTTGATACCATTAGACACCCCAGCCCAAAAAGGAACTGAATTTTGCTTTTCACCGGGGAGGTGTTGTTGAGATTTTTTTCAGTATATAAGGTGTGTGTTAAAAGCCCACCCCTACTTATAGACTCGGCGAGAACCATGTGATCAAACTCTTGGCTAATCACTGGCAGTACTCTGCTGCTGATACAATACTTAAACCGACAGTACTGGTCATAACTACTTTAACTTTCGTGGACGACGGACATAGGATTGAATCACTGGACCTTTAACAATACGCAGGATAGGACTTATACGCAGGATAGGACTTATACGCTTAACAAAGGATTCTATAGCTCAGGACTTACTTACTTTAAGTCCTTTTCAACTGGTCAAGGATGGCGGTCAGAAACTTAACAATTTATGTTATATTCTGAATGATTATTAAATAATCATTATTCAATCTTAATTAGCATCTTATTTATTAACAATGTCTCTATTAAGGTCTAGCTGAGTTAGACTTGCCTTAAAACGGCCAATATTGTTAATGTGTTTAAAACCCTGTGATGTCTGTTATATATCATTAAGTAATGAATGTTTACATTGTATATGAGATGAATATTTTGCATACCGGTTTAAACAAGACCATGTTTAATAAATAATTAGTTGGTGTTATCGATTTCTAATATTATTGGTTTATTCTCAAACATATTAAAAGCAATCCTATGTATAACACTGGTTTACAAAAAATATTTTTTGTCTGAGGCAAGAATGTGAATAGGTGTTTTTTTTTACTAATTTGGGTGTGCTGAATTCAAATTTATAAACAGTTTATCACCTCTAGTTTTCTGTCTTTTAAATAGTCTCATTTTACATGTGTAATGGTTAGCAGATTTATTACTACTGGATAGCAAGCTCGACCCTCGCTGGATGACACATAATTGCAACCTTGTGTCAACGTGGACCACCCCTTTAATCTTCATTCACCAAGCCATGATAGCCTGAAAATGGACCACCATTAGTTGATTTCTTAAAACGCTATCACGAGCACTCGAAAACATTCCCAGAACGAAACCATGTGCAGGATATCATATCATCTTCATTAAACGGGGGCTCTTGAGAGTACACAGATGAACGCAAAAGAATGTAATATGTTGTAGGAATTACATTCTTTACTTTCTCACGATTACCTCTCATGTTTAACCCGTTCGCCGCTAGGTGGCGTTCCAAATAATAAAATAATAAAATAATTTAAAAAAAAACAGAAGCACCTAAATCAACTCCTCTTTGACCGTTTAGCCTCGATAATGTAACACGCACATTGGCGTCTCCTGTCTACGTGACAGGGGTCTTTGGGTCCCAGCAAACCTCGTGACGCACGGCACACATGAACATGCTTAGCATGTAAGTCTTCAAAAACATTAGTAACACAAAATAATCTTATATACACTGGCAAGAATACGCGCATTCCGGGCGTAAGTATTTAAGTTTTGATGTAATGAAATGTATTAAATTAGAAAAACTAACGAAATTAAACAAGAACGCATATAAAAAGATTACACATCTTGATTATACTTTAATTGGTTTCTATTGTTATGTACTGACGTTTTCACAGTACCAATCGATATAATGTTGTATACTCTTTCTTACTTCTTTACTTCTTACTTCCAGTCGTCTTTTCTTCTGGCCGGCTTTGGTTCTATCTTCTAACATCTTGCGTCTGGGTCTGGAATCTTCTAAGGTCTGGTCTGGTCTTCTATGGGGTCTGGTTTTCCATGTTAGGGATTTCTCCTTATCAGAAGCCCTGTGTCATTGTTAGTTTTTAGGTAATAAACTCAAGACTCTGATTTGCTTTGATGTTACTTTATTTGTAAATCCCCAACCAGACATAACATAGCGCGCGTATGCAGAATTACAGTTTTAGACAGAGCATCAGGCCGACTGCTCTGTCTGACGTCTAACTGCCAACTGGAGACTCTGAAAAAGGTCCCACGTGACTTCACATATTTGGCGGGCTTCTGTAATTTTCCATAGAAGGACCCGGCCATGGTATGAAAGGGTTCATCTCCTCAGAATTACAGGGGATTGACAATAATCTTATGCAACCGCATAGATTATGTAACACTATATAAAATCATTTATAAGATTGATATTAATACATTGGAGAATAAAACAATAATATTAGAGATCAATAACACCAAGTAATTATTTAATTAACCCGACCAAAAACAATCTTTACTTTTTTTGTATAAAGCAAAGAGTCTGAATAATTATATCAGAGAATTTTTATAAGTTTCAATACGAAAGGTTTTTAGTAAAAGAACAATGAATACAGAATTCTGCTAAAAAATATCAATAAAGAAACTGACCCTGTTGTAAAAAAAAAACGGACTGTTTTACTTATTTTTCAAGATAACGGTGAGTAATTTTTACCCAATCGGATAATTTGATCTTTGAATTAATTGTTTTTATTCATAACAACTCTTCATGTTCGTTATTTCTTTTTTGCGAGATTTGAAAAGTTCAAAAATATTAACGTTTCTTTTTTCAATATGGCCTAAACTGATCACGTGACGTATTTTGGTTGTACCTATATATGATTAAATACCATTGCAAGCGAGTTTGCTACTCACCGAGTGCCACTTCCGATATATATGTTTATGGGTTGTTTTAACGGGTTATGCCAAATACATTTTGTTTTATTATTCATTCGTGAGGATCGAACTCGCTATTCAGAAGTAATGAATTAGCGAGACTAGCTTGTTAGCCATTACACAGCAATGGAACTCCTGGTTTTTTTAACCAGCCCATTCGCCACGGGTAGGATGTGAGGTCACAAGCATCCAGCGAGGATCGAACTTGCAATTGTGGTACTATTACATACCCACATTTACATCGGGCATACTGTTGTGATGTGTAGTTTCGTATTCCTTGTTGTAGCAATAGTAGTAATTCTCTGAGCGTATCGTAGCTCTATCTCTTAGCTTCTCGTAGCTAGTTCTCCTATGTCCTCTAAACTGTCTCTATATATCTCCTGCTGTAATACACATATGTAAATGAGATAACACGCCATTGGCTATCTCACTACCTATACAATTGGTGTGTGTGAGAGTGAGAGTTCTCAGATAAGAGAGTTATTCAGTGATAGACAGAGACAGAGACAGAGAGACTGATTAGAGACGTACTTGGTTAGGAGTTGGCCTTACTTTATCACTTGTTGACATCTTTACTCTTCCAGTTGCCATGTCTAGTTTTTCTTCTAGCTGCTTCTTCTTGAGTTCTTTTAAGGGCCTCTATTGGGCTTTGCTTGTATTTAATTAAATGAACTACAAGACATTTTTCTGTTATTTTATCAAGTTTTTATTTTATCTTTATGCCCATCTCACCGCGCAGGGAGAAATGGTTAGCAAGTTAGTCTCACAGGTCCGTTGCAACTGAAAAGCAAGTTCAATCCACGCTGGATGCCTCATACTTGTAAACTTGTGTCAAATCCTACGTGTAGGGTAAATAATTTTTTTGTACAATTATTAATTTGCAATTTTTGGATTGTTCGGACTATTGTCCTCATCTTTATTGTTATCAACGTTTCGGCCGATGTGCCCTCCAGCCTTCTTTAGGTATTTCTTGTCAGACTCTTCCAGTTGCCATGTTCCTGTCTAGTTTTCTTCTAGCTGCTTCTTCTTGAGTTCCTCTAAGGGCCTCTGTGTGGTCTTTGCTTGTGTTTAATTAAATGAACTACAAGACATTTTGTGTTACTTGATCAAGTTTGTATTTTATCTTTATGCCTATATATATATTTATCAACTCCTCCACACGAGCAGGATGTGACACAAGGTCAATTTCTTAAGCGGAGTTTAACAGGTTTTGAATTAAGAGTTTTCCTTCTCCTAGACCGGTTGCCTAGCCAAGGTTAAAGAGCCCAATCTACCCTACTATTTACCTATAGGTGCAGGGAGAGTAGAATTCATACCTTTCCCAAGGGTATTAGCGCTAAGTGAAATGCAATTACCACGTCCAGGATTTGAACTCGGGTCGACGAGTCCATTTCCTATGACTTTAACCATTACACCACGTGCTTCCTTATCTTTATGCCTATACCACGCGCGGGAGACTATTCAGTAATGGATTAGCGAGACTAGCTCGTTAACCATTAAACTATGATGGGAAAACAATATCATACGTCTGATATTTGTGCCAATTTAATAGTAATTCTAAAAGACAAACAAAAAAACAAAACATAAACGACACTTCTGCATTATCGGAACTTTCCGTCCATTTTCGTCCATTTTCGCCCATTTCCGTCCATTTTCGCCCATTTCCGTCCATTTTCACCATTTCCGCCAATGTTCCTTCAGATAACGGAATTCTATTTTCACTTGTTACATAATACGTAGAATCAGTCTTGAGTCGCCGACAAGTCGTAAACTGATCTCTCATAATAATTTTTTTTATCTACCTATTAAGTATTTCTCTCAATCAATTTTCGCACCAGTTACTGGCTTTCACTGGGGATCAAGTGCCAGCAAACCCGCTCAGTATTTTTTGTTGTATAGTGGTATAAGAATAAGATGAGTGATTCTTATAATATGTTAGAAAGCTCAAATTAACCTTCCAACGTAGGTGAATGATATACATGAATAAATCCGAACAAAGAAGTATAACATAACAATACAGACTTTATTGTTTGAGCACAAGGAGAATGAGATACATGACAAGATACAAAACAGATAGGACAGACCGCCCTGTCTTCTGGGGCGTTAGAATGCACCGACTGCACCTCTGCAGAGGAGTAAGACTCCCCAAATAGGGCCACCTGTTGGCCGTGGGTGGCGACCAGTGATGCTTAAGGATAGAACCCAGGTGGATGAGCAGTTCATGATTTGCAATACTCCATTTTGGCCCTATCTTGGGCTAGACGGGCGGTCGGAGAGGCTCCCTCCAATCAATCGGCTGGTCACGTGAATTCCTAGCACCTATATGATTTTCCCAACCCTATTGCCCTTATGGCAAGCCCAAACCCCCTTTTATCATATGGGTGCTAGAAGGCGGTGGCTGAGGGTTTACATGTCCTGGGAATGACGTTAAACTCGATCTGATGGTGAGGTTCCAGTTTTGGAGGTTTGGGGAATGTGGAGCACCCCTTCATCACCATTGCTCCCTGGTCCACTCTGACCCGGAGTGGTAGTACCTGTTAGGGTCCCATCTATGGGTTAAATAGAAAAATGTATTGATAAAAAAATTGTATTATGCATTAAGAATGAATTTATTTCACAACTTTTCCGGCATTAAATGACCCACCGAGGTTGATATGCCGTAAAACAAAACAAACCAAACCAAACCAAACTAAAATAGGACAGAAGTCCTTTGGAAGTGAGAAAGAGTTCATAAAAATATGAGTCATTTTACTGATAGCTGCCGGGGGGTGCAAAGCCTTCAACCTAATGGACAGAGACACCAAGCGTCAAGTCCATCTTTTGTGGATGCTAGACCAAGAGAAAAAAATCCCAAGCACTTTCAACCCCATTCTTGGTTGTCCCGAATACGATCGTAACTGGGGTATTCTCGAGTATTCTTTCGAAAGGGAATGTAATAGTAATATAAGAATAAGATATCTGTGATTTATAACAATACCGAATTTATTGTCTGAGCACATGGATGAATGACATACACATATAAAATACAATACGAGAAACAAAGCAGATAGGACCAAGTTACTTTGGAAGTGATAAAGAGTTCATTAAGGATAAGAGAGTCACTTATTGATAGTTGGGGGGCAGAGCTCCCCAGTTAATGGACAGAGACACCGGGCGCCTAGTACATATATATATATATATAAGTAATTGGTAATTTGCTTGAAGTATTAAGTATATTATAATATATTAATAATTGGAAGGCAATTACAATGCGTATAAAAATAAAAACAAAAAGATGTTGTTTTTTTGTCTTATCGATTTCAAAGAAAACTTTATCTTCAGAGACGAATATCAGAAATAAACGTGCTTAAGTTTTTTTTGCGTGGTTATACTTTTTTTTTAAAAAAGAAGAAGGAAAAGAAAAAGAAAAAAAGAAGAAGGAAAAGAAAGTATAACCAAAAAAAAACAAACTTAAGCACGTTTATTTCTGATATTCGTCCCTGAAGATATATTTTCTCATCACACGATCTGCATCATTAGAGATGAAATGACACCAACTCTCTCTCTCTCTCTCTCTCTCTCTCTCTCTCTCTCTCTCTCTCTCTCTCTCTCTCTCTTTCTCTCTCTCTCTAGTGCACCAGCACTCACCTCAGTATTGTTTATTGTTTGTACCGATTGAGTTTTTTTTTTTTTTGGGGGGGGGTCATCAACTGGTGGCTTTCAGCGGAGATTATGTAAGAGCAAGTCCTCTCCGTACGCCGGCACTAGTTTTTATTTACTTATTTATTTATTTATTTTGGGGGGATCAATTTTTCCCAGCTGTTTGCTAGAATCTTAAATACTGTTCTAAGTTCGCCAGTAATGATGGGCACGTGCGAGGAAACATAAGAGGAAAGATAGTTATAGTCTTACAAAAAGATATATATTATATATATATATATATATATATATATATATTGGTGGATTTTTTTGTATATCAGGTGTGCTACAATACAACACTTAAATTTATAGACTAAGCGAGGTAACGTGGTTTAAGCCTTAGCCAATCAACAGCCCGAATGGGTGGCTGGTTGACTAGTTAATCAGTAATACTGAGAGACGTCCATTTGCAATCATTGACGAAGGACTTGCCAGACTGAGAAGCGCCAAGGAACAACCAAAGGATTCTTTACCCGTAGATGGAAACCACGCTCTGCTTAACACAAAGTATCTCCGCTGGACAAGCGCTCTTGCGTGAAGCCTAAAGGGTGGCCCATAAAATTGTAACACATATATATATATATATATATATATATATATATATATATATATATGCGTGTGTGTGTGCGTGTGTGTGTGTGTGTGTGTGTATTTGGGCAGCATTCTTTCATTTATACATGTAGAATTAAACAAAAGACACATCTCCTGTTTAACAATTTTATTTTTGATCTTTTCGAGTTTTCTGGCCAACTTTTAATATTTAATATATATATATATATATATATATATATATATATATATATATAAGATTTATCCAAAACTTGGTAGTAAGGGATGATTCTATATGTGATTTCTAAGATCCACAGTACTAATATTGATGATCCAGTATGTATAAATACAGCGAATCTTTAAATCACTGAAGAGAGCTCAATGTATAATAACCTTTTAGATTATATACAGAGCAATATTTATCAATAAAGGAATGTGCTTGTCCATAAGTGAATTGAGACCCATCTGATGGGACGAAAATTTGGGGAGCCGGTTTAAATCAACTTAGATTTATATGGGCCCCAATTTTCGTCGAAATAAATTTATTATGGGATTACGGTGTTGAGTTCTTCCTTCCTTTATTGATATATATATATATATATATATATATATTGATCAAGAGGGAAATGAACAATGAATGAAACGTTAATTTGCTTTAAAATACAAGTGCTCAAAAAGTATTGGAACAGAACCTGTATTTACCAAGAGCGAAGTAAAATAGGAATGAAACGTTAATATTCTTCAAAGTATGAGCTGTTTTCAAAAAGTAACGAGGTTGAAGATGTATTTACCAAGACAAAAATTAACTAATTTTTAGCTAAAACAATCCAACAATCCTCTGCTAGTGTTTATCATTCTCCCGAAAGTATTTAACCCCAGCAAATCTCTGATGGAATTTCAACAAACATTTTAATCGAAACGCATTCCAAATAAATTATTTAAGCCTTGTTTTGATAGTCTCATATCTTGTGCCAAATCATTCAACTCATTCTGATCGAATCCTTTACGAGTTGAGTCATCAGCAATATTAAAATCTGCATCATCAATAACTTTTTTTAATTAAAAATCAGAAATCATCAATAACTTAAAATTGGTTGACTTTCAGACATTTTTGATAGCATTTTTGGCAAAAAAGCTTTTATAAACCAATTTTTAGGAGTAGAGAAGCTCTAGAACTCTAAAACTCAAATTTGGAGAGCTAAAAATCGACATAACTCCGCCAATCTCGGGAATTAGAAGCTCAAATTTTGGGCATTGGCTAACTTTATCATAAAACACACTTGGACAAAATTTCAGAAAAATTAAAGGGGATGGGTGACATGGCTTGCATGATTTGACATGGAATATTTTTTTTACTAAAACTGATCCTTTTTACGAACCTTAATTATCCAAAGCCCCCTAATGATGTAACAGTAACACTCCCTTGCTAGTTAGACTCCACTATGGCCGGCCGATCAATCCTAGTGCGTCACCCATCTGATTCAACGCTAACAGCGTAACTGGCTTATATACAGTTTTGCGTGGTGTAATGGTTAAAGTCATGTGAAATGGACTCGTCGCCCCGAGTTCAAATCCTGGACGTGGTAATTGCATTTCACTTAGCGCTAATACCCTTGGGAAAGGTATGAATCCTACTCTCCCTCCAGCTATGGGTAAATAGTAGGGCAGACTGGGCCCTTAACCTTGGTTAGGCAACCGGTCTAGGAGAAGGAAAACTCTGAATTCAAACCTGTTAAACTCCGCTTAAGAAATTGACCTTGTGTCGCATCCTGCTCGTGCGGAGGGGTTGGTAAATATATATATAATATATAATATACAGTTTTGCTAATGTTTCTTTCCGGTTTCGCGCCTCGGTTGTAACTAACTCAAAACCTCCGCCCCCCGCCCAGCATCGCGTGACAGCGTTAACCAGCTCGGGTACAGACGCACGCTCATAATTCAAACTCATTGTCTTTAACATTTTTATTCTCAGACTTTCACAGAGGAAATGTTTTGATCTCTGACCTTTGGCCTGTCAGTCAGGAAACAGATGTTGAAATCCGAGCCAAACTGATTTACATATTTAGACTCTTTTACATTTAGTTTAAAATCTGTTTTCAATTTAAATCAGAGTTGTCATAAAAGCTAGAAATCATTTTTTTAAGAAAAAAAAAAGAGTCAAGCCCCGCCTTTTCAAAAAGTTTCAATCCAAAACTTATCACAATGAAGATTATGTTTCTGTAACCAAAACTACATAATCGCCAATGTCACAACTCCCTTATTTATTTATTGCCCGTGATTTAATTTTTCATTTAAATCTCAATTATTAATACTGTTGGTGGTTATTTCCAAGTTGAGTAACATGATATTACAGGGTGCCCCAGAAAAAACAGAACCGAAATTATTTATTTATTTTCCCATTAAACTAACCCTAACCCCAACCCTAACCCCAACCCTAACCCTAACCCTAAACCCTAATCCTAACCCCCCTAGTTAAAGTTGACAGTTTTATTACAAAATTTGTGGGTTCTGTTTTTTCTGGGTCACCCTGTAATATCATGTTACTCAACTAGGGGGGTAGGGTTACGGTTACGGTTACGGTTTAGGGTTAGGGTTAGGGTTAGTTTAATGGGAAAATAAATAAATAATTTCGGTTCTGTTTTTTCTGGGTCACCCTGTAATATCATGTTACTCAACTAGGAAATAACCCTGTTGGTCTTATATATATATACCAATACGAGGCTTGTGGTGTAATGGTTAGAGTCGTAGGAAATGGATGCGACGACCCGAGTTCAATTCCTGAACGAAGTTGTTTGCATTTCACATAGCGCTAATACCCTTGTGAAAGGAATGAATCCAATTCTCCCTCCAGCTATGGGTAAATAGCAGGGGAGACTGGGCTCTTTAACAATGGCTAGGTAACCAGTCTAGGAGAAGGAAAACTCAGAATTCAAACTCCACTTAAGAAATTGACCTTGTGTCACATCCTGCTCGTGCAGAGGGGTTGGTAATATATATATATTGCGCACATACCAAATGTGATACTATGTTGGCCACGGTACCAAATGTGATACGTGTCTTTTAATGTATACATTTTGTAAAGAAAATTTTTGGTGGGGGCGGGAGGAAGAAGATTCTACACTGAGGAAAATTTTTCTGTTGTGCAATTCAAATTATTGATGATTTTCCATCTGATGAGACTTAAATTGGGGAGCTTTGTTAAATCAATTTTTGGTCGAAATAAATTTATTATGGAATAACGGTGTTGAGTTTTTCCTTCCTTTCAAAGATAAATATTGTTCTGTATATAATCTAAAAAGATTATTATACCTTATGTCACATCCTGCTCGTGCGGAGGGGTTGGTAAATATATATATAACATACTAATAACATTCAATTGTATTTATATAAAGGATGTTAGAAAAGTAACTCCCAATTCTAAACTAAAATCTGTCCAGTTGCCAATACTTTCCCAAGTATTGACAACGGGTCAGAATTTATCTTATCAATTTGAAATAAATTCATTTTTAATGGATACCCTTTTTTTTATAAACACATTTTTCTATTTAACCCATAGATGCGACCCTAAGAGATACTACCACTCAGGGTCAGAGTGGAACAGGGAGCAATGGTGATGAAGATGTGATCCACATTCCCCAAACCTCCAGAATTGGAATCTCACCATCACCAAAGAAATTGTGTTTAGAAAATTTAAAAAAAAGTTTTGTAAATGTTTGACAAGCCACAAAAAATCGGGCGAAAAATGTAGTAGAAATGGCGCACCCATCTGTTCAGTGAAAACAGTCTTATATATATATATATATATATATATATATATATATATATATATATATATATATATATATATATGTGTGTGTGTGTGTGTGTGTGTGTGTGTGTGTGTGTGTGTGTATATATGTGTGTGTTGTGTGTGTGTGTGTGTGTGTTTTCTCTCTAGGAGCGACTTAAATTAGCTTTCACCACCAGCCTAATGTAATGATCCTCTGTTTACAAACTGGATCTCTCTGGTGATCGTAAAAATATATAAACAACAAAATGTATGTATCAAATTCTTTAAACAGCGCTCCTTAAACGCAGCTGTCAAATGGCCAAGAGGTTAACGTATCGGGCTGAGGAAGAGTCAGTCGGATTCCGCTCCCGGTCAGAGGTAGTTGTTGTGTCTAGCCACACTGAAGACACGTGAAACGCCGAAATATGGTATCTAAACAGCAGCCCGGGAATTTCTCTCTCTCTTTTCTCTTGGTCTAGCATCCACAAAAGATGGACTAGACGCGTGGTGTATCTGTCCATTAAGTGGAGGGCTTTGCCCCCCCCCCTCCCCAGCTATCAGTAAAATGACTCTTTTTTATGAACTCTTTCTCACTTTTTGGTTGGTTTGGTTTGGTATCCTCTCCC
>CM042181.1:40611996-40666011 GCA_023376005.1 Doryteuthis pealeii | reverse complement strand
AAATGCAAATCCTGATTCTCCACTGAATTCTTATTTCTTATGGGCGTCGTTAGCTCAGCTAAATAATGGACCATTCCGTATTTATTATAAAGAAAGGGAAGAAAAACGACATGCTATACAGAAAAATATAATGAATAAGAGAGAAAGAAAGAGAATATGGAAAAGATAGAGAGAGCGTGAAAAAAGAGAGAGTGCATGTATGTGTGTGTGTGTGTGTGTGTGTGTGTGTGTGTGAGAAAGAGAGAGAGAGAGAGAGAAAGAGAGAGGAGGAGAGAGTCAAATTTAAATTACTATACTTTTTACATATTGAACTATTTGGTAATAGCTCTTAAGTAAACATATCAAACAAGATTAGTATGCTTTTTACACATTGAACTATTTGGTAATAGCTCTTAAGTAAACATATAAAACGTAATAATTAAATTATCATACTGTGGTATACCTACAAGTTCTGCTAGTCAAGATTATCATACTTTTTACACATTGAACTATTTCGTAATAGCTCTTAAGTAAACATAACAAATACCACAGTATAATAATTTAATTATTAATTTAGTATGTTTACTTAAGAGATATTACCAAATAGTTCAATATGTAAAAAGTATAATAATCTTGACTAGCAGGACCTGTGAGTATACCATTAAATTATCATACTGTGGTATATCCACAGGTCCTGCTAGTTAACTGACCAAGATTAAAGAGCTCTATTATTTACTCATAGCTGGAGGGTAAATAGTTGTATGTATACCTTTCCCAAGTGTAAGGGCGCCCCATCGAGGTGTAATGGTTATGAAGCTAGTTTCACAGATCTATTACAACAATAGCGAATTTGATCCTCGCAGGATGCCCCATACAACCTTATTACACATTCTACCTGTGATAAACGGGTTGGTTAAATACCAACCGTTCCTAAGTGTATTAGCGCTATGTGAAATGCAAACAACCTTTTCCAGGACTTGAACATTGTGTGGCCGTGGCTGTTTCCTACGACGATAACCATTACACGGGTGGCGCCTCTGTGACGGAGAACGAGTACTACCGTACTCGTTTAGACCGCCCTGTCGGCGGAGGCATTAGAATGCACCGACTGCACCTCTGCAGAGGGGTAAGACTCCCCCAAATGGGGCCACCTGTTGGCCGTGGGTGGCGACCCATGATGCTTAAGGATAGAGCCCAGGTGGATGAGCAGTTCATGACATGCAATACTCCACTTTGGCCCTATCTTGGGCTAGACGAGCGGTCGGCGAGGCCTCCTCCGATCAATCGGCTGGTCACGTCAAGCCCTAGCACCTATATAATTTTCCCAACCCTATTGCCCTAATGGCAAGCCCCAACCTCTTTTTATCATATGGGTGCTAGAAGGCGGTGACTGAGGGTCTACATTTCCTGTGAATGACGTTAAACTCTATCTGATGGTGAGGTTCCAGTCTTGGAGGTTTGGGGAATGTGGATCACTCCTTCATCACTATTGTGCGCTGGTCCACTCTGACCCGGAGTGGTAGTACCTGTTAGGGTCCCATCTATGGGTTAAATAGAAAAACATGGGGGCCTGGTGCGACGATGGGGGTTTTCTTAGTTTTGTTTTCGCCCCCCCCCCTCTTTTCAAACTGTTTCCTTAATCCTTCCATATCCATTCGTGTCAAAAATTTGTTTACAACTTGACTTTTAATTAAAGTGTATAACTTGACAAGCACCGGACGAAAGGGCCCTTGTTTTACTAATAAACATTTTTTTTATTCCTTTCATTCCATCCATTGAAGTGTTGATCACTATGATAACCCTCAATATATGATGAATTCGCCTGTACAAAAATGTATTTAAATATATATATATATATATATATATATATATTGGAGTATATGTGCTTAATTGGAGTCGTGCCTATAGCTCTGCTGATGAGGTCTAATAGGTCGAAATGTACATACAGAGATTGATTTTTCCCGATTTGTTTAGCCTTACATTTGAATAGGTATGCCGACCTAATTCATTAATTATTAATTAATTAATTTTCAAAATTAGGCACGACTCCAATTAAGCACATATTCTCCCAAAAATTGTCGGCTAAAAAAGCTATATCAAAACACATCGTCTGTTTGTTTATTTCTCATATATATATATATATATATATATATATATATATGTGTGTGTGTGTGTGTGTGTGTGTGTGTGTGTGTAGAATTTTAAACATTATACATCAAACAGTACAAACCATCCTTAAATAATTTTGAATGTAGTACTCACATTTAAAATGCCTATAACTCTTTTCCTACCAATTCTCCTCCTTCCAACCTCCACACCCCTTGATATAATTTCTACGAGTTCCCATCCTAGTTACTCTCACTACTACTAACTTGAAAAAAAAACTGGAACACAAACACATCACCCCTGATGATGGCACTTCGAAGTGCCAAAAGTAATTGGGATGAAAACTTCGCTGGACTAATCCACGGATTACATCCAAATGTAAAAAAAAAGTTGGCCAGAAAGCTTGAAAAGATCGTTAATAAAATTGTTAAACAGAAGACGTGTCTTTTATTTAATTCTACATGTATAAATGAAAGAATGTACACACACACACACACACACACACACACACACACACACACACACACACATATATATATATATATATATATATTATATATATATATATATATATAGTGTGTGGGATGGTCACTGTTTCAGCTTTTACTGGAACGGTGTGCCAAACACAGTATTATTGGTAGAGTGCTCAATATAAAATAGAGCTGTTATATAATATAATAAGATAAATATATAAAGGTTTTACATATCTATTTATTTGGTGAGAAAGGAACATTCACGACCATATTGGTTTCATGCGAGGCAATCATCAGGTGAAGATGTTTCAAATGCCAATATCGTCGTGAATGTTCCTTTGTCACCTATGATATGTAAAACCTTTATATATTTATCTTAATATTATATATATATATATATATATATATATATATATATATATGGGGGGGGGGAGGAATGTGAGGAGGTTAATCCGACAGTATGTGGAGAAAGGTAGACAAACACGGGATGTTATAGAAAATGGATTTTTATTGTGGGTAGTGGTGCCGATGATGCAACGTTTCGGTCTGTTATACCTTCTTCAGAACTTTGAAAATGTCCATCATTGAAGCGAGTGCTATATCCAAGTCCTGAAGAAGGTCTAACAGACCGAAACGTTGCATCGTCGACACCACTACCCACAATAAACATCCATTTTCTATAACATCCCGTGTTTGTCTACCTATCTCCACATATATATATATATTTACCAACTCCTCCACACGAGAAGGATACGACACAAGGTCAATTTCTTAAGCGGAGTTCAACAGGTTTGAATTCAGAGTTTTCCTTCTCCTAGACTGGTTACCTAGCCATGGTTAAAGAACCCAGTCTGCCCTGCTATTTACCCATAGCTGGAGGGAGAGTAGGATTTATACCTTTCCCAAGGGTATTAGCGCTAAGTGAAATGCAATTACCACGTCCAGGATTTGAACTCGGGGCGACAAGTCCATTTCCCATGACTTTAACCATTACACCACGCGCTTTCTTTCTCCACATGTGTGTGTGTGTGTGTGTGTGTGCAATAAGGGTAAATTTAGCCGGGTGAATATTACACTCCCTTCTGCTGCTAAAAGAATTCAAAAATGTCGCGCATGCGTAATGGGTTTGTTAGACCCCCAAACAAAATATGGCCGTTTATTTGAGGTGAGCACACTCGTGCACTCAATCCAAAATTTTTATTTATCTTGAAGTGAAATACAATGAATGTGTACACGACTCGGCATATAACCGGAAGTTTTTTGGGTTGGGGGGAAGGGTGTCGAAACTGGTCATACTACTACATGGATCTATCTAGCTAGGTTCACTCGCTGACCGATCCATTCAAAAATAAAATCTTGTATTCTTCTCTTACACAAGCAACATTCACCAAAATACCTCTTTCGCTCTATGACTTAACCTACTTAGAATCGTTCCCACTTTTATATGGATTTCATTGGATGATTCCCATGGGGTGGAGGGGTTGGGGTAAAATTGAAAAACACCGTACACACAGGCCCCAAAAGGCCTATATTATTATTGTGTTTTATATATCATTAAGAAAAAGGTTTACAAAATATATGGTGAGGTTAATTTGCATACTGGTTTTAACAAAACTGTGTTTAATAAATAATTACTTGGTGTTATTGATTTTTAATATCATTGTTTTATTCTCAAAAATATTAAAAGCAATTCAATGTATAATTTTGGTTTGGTTTGGTTTTGTTCTACGGCATATCAACCTCAGTGGGTCATTTAATGCCGATAAAGTTTAGAAATAAATCAATTCTTAATGGATAATACAATTTTGTTTATCAACACATGTTTTTCTATTTAACCCATAGATGGGACCCTAACAGGTACTACCACTCCGGGTCAGAGTGGACCAGGGAGCAATGGTGATGAAAGGGTGCTCCACATTCCACAAACCTCCAAAACTGGAACCTCACCATCAGATAGAGTTTAACGTCATTCCCAGGACATGTAGACCCTCAGTCACCGCCTTCTAGCACCCATATGATAAAAAGGGGTTGGGGCTTGCCATAAGGACAATAGGGTTGGGAAAATCATATAGGTGCTAGGGCTTGATGTGACCAGCCAATTTAACCCAAGAAAGAAAGTGGAGTATTGCAAGTCATGGACTGCTCAACCACCTGGGTTCTTTCCCTAAACATCACGGGTTGCTACCCATGGTCAACAGGTGGCCCCATTGGGGGAGTCTTACCCATCTGCATGGGGTGGGTGTGATCCTGTCCCTCCTGTGATAATGGATAATACAATTTTGTTTATCAACACATGTTTTTCGTTTGGATTTCATTGGATGATTTGCGTGGGGTGGAGGGGTTGGGGTAAAATTGCAAAACAAAAGAGGTAATGAAGGACTATTTGCTCGTAAATTCCTACCATAAAATAAACTGAACCCCCATTTTATGTACGTGTTTTTGCAATAAATGTTTTTATTTTTCTTGCACCCGTTATGTTACAATACTAAACATATTTCCTTTATTTATTTTAATATTCACTTCAATGTGTATATTGTAAAGTTTTTATTTTTGTGAGAATGGTTAGTTTTAAAGTGGGGGTTCGTTTTTACACTTCAACTTTTTACTCGTAAATTCCTACCATAAAATGCCCAAGCCTAATTTTATGGCAGGAATTTACGAGTAAAAAGTTTAATATTACTTTTTGTTGTTGTTATTTCTTTTCTTTTTGGCTTTGGTACTCTGAAATAAAAACGTCAGATTTTAATCATCGTCGACGAAAAAACAAAATTACGGTCATAAAAGGAGGATCCAATTTTTTGCCTGAATTGTAAAACGAGCCCCCACTTTAAAACTAAACATTCTCACAAAATAAAAAAACTTTTAGAATATGCACATTGAAATGAATATTAAAATAAATAAAGAAAATATATTTAGTATTGTAAAATAACGGGTGCAAGAAAAATAAAACATTTAATACAAAAACACGGACATAAAGTGGGGGTTCAGTTTATTTTATGGTAGGAATTTACGAGCAAATAGTCCTTCATTACCACAAAAGATCCCCAAGAAACTGAAAAAAAAACCTGTAAACAAAATAAAATTGTCGGCCATATTGGTTGTCCCTTTTCTCTCAGCTAGTGGGAACAACAAACAAAACATGGCCGACCCAGCCCAAGACATTGTTGACTCAAAGCGATAAATATCCGTTATCCGAACGTCGACAATATTGTATATATGTGTGTGTGTGTGTTTGTATGTGTAAAGATTAGAGAATCTAATGACCCGTCATCGTTTGTCGAGGTCGTGGGACCAAGCCTTTTCTGGCTATCCTGTTTTTTTGTCGTCTGCTTCTCTCAGTCTAAAAAAGATGACTGCTTATGGCGGGAGAGAAAGCAATAATCGTGAATCGGAATGTGTTGGGGTCGGGTGAAGTTGAGTCAGGGAAAATGACTCACTGATGACGCTTTCAGAAAAATGCCTTTTACGGATGAAAATATTTATTGTTCTAGATTTGGCCCAGAGGTCAGTAGTCTGTCCTTTCTTTGAGAATTTGTTTATTCTCTTTAAATATTTGCTTTTGGTTTTTTGTTTTTTGTTTTTTTTTGTTAGGAAGAGGGTTTGTTCATTTTCGCTTTTTCCGTTCAGTTACGTTTTAGTTTTCATGTATTCTTTCTTTCTTTCTTTCTTTCTTTTTTTCTTTCTTTCTTTCTTTCTTTTTTTTCTTTTTTTTCTTTCTTTTTTTTTTTCTCTTTCTTCTTTCACTTTTCCATTTTTTTTCTTTCTTTCAACTATTCCATTCAAAATGTCCTTCCGTACATTTTTCTTTCCCTGATTCAATTCCATATAAACTCTTTCGTTCTTTCTTTCTTTCTTTCTTTCACTCTTTCATTCATTCTTTCTTTCACTCTTTCTTTCTTTCTTTCTTTCTTTCTTTCACTATATCCTTCTTTGTCTTTTTCACCCTTTCATTCTTTCCCTCTTTCATTCTTTCACTCTTTCTTTCACTTTTTCGTTCTTCCTTTCTTTCTTTCTCTCTTTCTTTCTTTCACTCTTTCTTTCTTTCTTTCATTCTTTCACATTTTCACTCTTTCTTTCTTTCTTTCTTTACTTATTTCTCTCTTTCCTTTCTTTCCTCGATGCAATTCTATATAAACTCGTTCTTTCTTTCTTTCTTTCTTTCTTTCCTTCTTTCTTTCCAATCTAGATATTCTTTCTTTCTTTCTTTCTTTCTTTCTTTCCATTCTAGATGTCCTTTCTTTCCGTCTTTCTTTTTTCCTTCTTTCTTTCCTTCTTTCTTTCCATTCTAGATGTCCTTTCTTCCTTTCTTTCACCAATTCAATTCTCTATAAACTTGTTCTTTCTTTCTTTCGTATTAGATTTAATGTTCGTTCGTTTTCTCATTTGGCTAGACGGGTGGTCGAAGAGCCAGGCATACCAACCGATCAGCTGGTCACGTCAAGCCCTAGCACCTATATGATTGTCCTGTAAGGTTCAAGGTTATTATTGAAACATACAACTCCGACACATGGTGTTGGACATAACATTTTATATAATAAACACATTTATACGACAAGATACAGTAACAATGAAATACGTGTACATGAACATACAACAGTAGAGATTAAAGGACTGGAGAGTCCATACATTAAAAATCACTTACTAGTGATGAGGGGCCGAAGCCCCCAGGAGAGTTACATAACGTTGGGGGCAGAAACCCCCACCGGAAAGGGCGTGGCAATGTCTCTAACCCATGTGCTCGTACGAGAAGATGTAGCAAAAGAGACAGGGAGTTTCAAAACCCGCGCTTAAATACCAGACCTCCCTGGTGGCCGGCACGGAAACCCAGCGGGAAGATAACTCTTCCAGGCAAAGGGAAGATAATCATAACAGTCCCAACCGTATTATCCTTATGGCAAGCTCCAACCCTTTTTATCATATGGGTGCTAGAAGGCAGTGGCTGAGAGTCTTGTGGTCCTGTGTATGACATTATACTGCATTTGATGGTGAAGTTCTAATTTTGGTGCTCTGGTGAGTGTGGCGTACTCCTTCATCGTCATTACTCCCAGGTCAACTCTGACCCGGAGTGGCAGTACCTGTTAGAGTCCCATCAATAGGTTAAATAGAAAAAATGAGTTAGAAATCTTTAAACAATTAAGTTAAAAATTGAATACGTCATCAAGAATGAATAAAACAAAACGTCTTCGGCATAAAATAACCCAACAAGGGTTGACATGCCTTAAAATCCAACCAACCCACCAACACAAAGAAAGGTTATTTCCTATAAGTCTAACATGATTAAAGGGGAACCAATCTTGACTGATAAATTATTTATTTATTTATTTATTGATCTATTAGGAAAAAGACGGTGTTAGGGTTATATATATATATATGTAAGAAAGTTTTATAGAAAAACAACAAGATGTTAAACATTTTTGCTGACAGAAATCTGTTTCGACATTATGAATATGTCTTTTTCAAAGCAACATTGTAAGCCGAAAAACGAAATGAATATATCATTAATTACTAGGCAACGAACGCTCTCGATCAGTAACGGAAATTCTTTTTTTTAATTTTTTAAAAATACATATTTGTTGTTAAAAATAAAATAAATTTTATTTTTAAAATGTTTAAGCATTTTTATCATAAAAACTCAAAAGAGTTTGTAGTAAAAATGTAAATGAATACCAAAAATGTTAACATCATTGCAGATTCATGTTGCTGGACTTGTTACATTTTTAAACTTTCATTTGTAACCGGAACATTTTCCTGAACTTTTTTGATATTCATTTACATTTTTACTACAAACTCTTTTGAGCTTTTTATGATAAAAATGCTTAAACATTTTAAATAAAAATTTATTTTATTTTTAACAACAAATATGTATTTTTAAAAAAATTTGTTAAAAAAATTTCCGGTACAGATCGAGAGCGTTCGTTGCCTTGTAATTACTGATATATTCATTTCGTTTTTCCGCTTACAATGTTGCTTTGAAAAAGACATATTCATAATGTCGAAACAGATTTCTGTCAGCAAAAATGTTTATCATCTTGTTGTTTTTCTATAAAACTTTCTTACATATTGTCGGATTCAATATCCATTTTTACCTTCATATATATATATATATATATATATATATATATATATAAGTCATCCCCAGACACGTGTTTCGGCATTTCACACCTCTTTAGTGTGGCTAGACACAACAACCAACTCCGATCAGAAGCGAACCCCGACTGACTTTACGCCTGCCCGATCCGTTAACCTCTAGGCCATTGACAGCTGCTGTCTGAGACGTGGTGTTTTTAACTGTTTTAAATACATACTTCTGTGTATATACTTTACGATCAGCAAAGAGATAAAATCTGTAAACAGATGATCATTGCGTTATGCTGGCGGTGAAAGTTTATTAATCTCGCTCCAAAAAAGCTCTACAGGGTTACGGGAGCATATAATATATATATATATATATATTATATATTTTTGAAGGCGTAATAATGCACATTTATGTTTAAAAAACATATTTATTTCTTTTTTTTTTTTTTTTTTTTCATATTAAGGGTCCTAAATATTTTCAAGCAAAGCTCATCATCAGAGGAATGAAAGATTTCTCATAATTTTTCATCTGTATTTGATAAATTCAATTGTGTTGTGTTCATTGAATGTTTGGTGGTAACTGTGAAAATTTTTTTTTTTTTTTTTTTCCGGCGAAGATATAGTTACGCTCGGTGAATTCCGTAAAAATCGGTGCGGCGATCGTGTTCCGCGGGATATTTTTGAAAATTATTTCATATATAAATTCTTTTTTCTTTTTTTTATAATACTATAAAATAATGAAGCCCTGCTCAGGGACACTGAAATAAAGATTTTTTTTTGTCATTATTTTCATAGTGAGTTCGAAGCATTAATTAAAATGTAATAATATATTTTTGACCAAATGGTCGAGGTATCCTTTTGGAGGTCGGGAGTCAGTCCTTTTTGTCGGACATGCGCAGAGCGTTTTTCCGGTGAAAGGCCCCATGCTGTTTTTATTGCATTTTTATTTTATTTTTATTTTCCTTTTTTTAAATCCCCACAAGCTAGTGAAAAGGGGATAACTTAAAGTTTCATGGTAATCCAATCATCAGATGAGAAGTGGTTGAGATGTCAAAAACCAGTCGTGAAATGGTTGAGATGTTAAAAATCAAATTTTTTAGCGTTTATATGAAGCGTTTTTCACGCGATGGGAAATGTAAAGCTAAAAATTGTTTTTTTAAACTGTGGCTTGTTTAACGTTTTATGTGTTCACGTGATGTAATGTCATGACGTAAAAATTGTATTTAAAAAACATTATAATCAAACAAACTTGCATTGGTGTTAATGCACGCGGTGTTCAGATGAATATTCTTTTTTAAATAAATAAAAGGAGAGCGAAAATTCAGGGATCAATTAGGGTCAGATGGTAAGTGACACAGTAAAAATTTGTTCAAATGCCTACATTTCGAAACGAGTTCACTTCTCTTATTTAACAAGTTATTGCTTGCATTTTGTAATATACACAACTTTTCTTCTAAGCAGAGATCGCATTTATATATATATATATTATATATTATATATATATATATATTGAGTAAAATCTTCAACAAACACCATGGGATCTTGCTCAACAACCTGATGATTGCCCCTTGGCATGAAACCTGGGTCGCTGTTTATAATGAACATTGATCTGTGAAAACTCTGCAAAATAATAAATATATATATATATATATATATATATATATATATATATATATATGAGGTAAAATAAGGAATGAAAGAACAAAACTCAGACAAAAATGTGTAGTATATTTAATCATTTATCAGTCAAGGGTGGTTCACCTTTTATCATGTTAGACGTATAGGAAATAACCCAAAGAAACCTATCCAATATTTACCATTTTATTTTGTGATTGTCATCACTTTGTCTCAAAGACTCTATCCGTCAAAATGTTTGCCCTCGCGCGCTATACATTCCTGAAGCCTCACCCAAAAGTTTTGCAGTGCTTGCCAAGTCATTACTTCAGGTATTACTACAATGTCATGACGAATAAAACCTTTCAATTTGACAGTTGTCTACTGCCTACGTTTAATGACTTATACCTTCAGGTATTCCCGGGGGAAGTAGTCACAAGGAGATATAATCTTATGAGCTAAATATATATATTATTATTATTATTATTATTATTATGATTATTATTATTATTGTAAGGTTCATGGTTAATATATGAACATACAACTCCAACACGTTTGTTGGACAAAACACTTTATATAATAAACAGCACATTTATAAGACAAGACAGAGAAACAATAAAATACAAGTACATAAACGTACAACAGTAAAAATATAAAAGGATTGGAGAGTCCGTATGTTAGGGAGAGTTATCTCCCCCTAACGATTCGAACCAGACTCTCCAAAGAGGAGGGAAAAACAGACTGCACAGCAGATCAGAACCGAGCAGGTCATACACTCTCATCCTCATTAAGCTAGAACTCTAATCTAAACCCATCCACTGTATTCCCTGTCAGTGAACCATAAATAAAACAAGCATTGTTATTGTTAACAATTTCCCTGTTTTTATTATTATTTCTGTTATCCCTACATCTCGGATATAACACCGTACATAAAAAATCACTTACTAGTGATGAGGAGCCGAAGCCCCCAGGAGAGTTACATAGCGTTGGGGGCAGAAGCCCCCATCGATAAGGGTGTGACAATGTCTCTAACTCATGTGCTCGTACAAGATGTAGCAAAAGAGGAAGAAGCATTTGAATCAGGCGCTTCAATACTATAGCCCCTGTTCAGAACAAGCGGCAACCCAGCGGGAAGATTACTCTTCTAGGCCAATGTGAAGATAATCCCAACACCAGTCTGATGGAGAGGGAATTTTAGAATATCTGGTATCTTCTGTTTTAGTCGATCATGAACGAATTGTCACCACATTACAAGATGTGGTGTCATGACATTATTTTGTGCTGATATTAAAATAGATTCAGTTTCTCTCTTGAGGTTTCCCTTTTTTGGCCATGTCCAGGTCTTCTTGTGGGTATCTCTCCAGTTTGTCGCTTGGAGTATCCATGTTGGATTTAAAGGTATAATAATAGATTGGAAAGCTCAAAGTGACCTTCCAACGTGGGTACAAGAGAACTCAAACTTTGCGTTTTCCTGACTAAATACCAGAACCCTTAGCGATAGAAAACCTAAAACAAGGGAAGATAACTCTTCCAGACTAAATAGGGGAAGACAATCGCTGTATTGCCATTTTCGACATAACTCATTTTAAAAATTGTTTTTGTCTTATTTTATTCATTTTTTTTTTGGGGGGGGGGGAGGTTTGTTAATTTCACGTATCCCACAGATAAGATTATAAGTCTTGCTTGGGGGTATAAATTAACCCACTTTTATTACTTCATATACCGAAAGTTTTATTAAAATCGGATAGTTAGTTTATTTTACATGATTTTTAGAAGAATTTCCTGTGATCACCCTTTTTTAGAGCCAGCGATAATTTGCACATAGCTACCAATAAAGCTGGTTCACTCTTCTTGTGGGCTTGGTAAGCTGAAATGAAATTTAAGGAACGAGAAAGGAAAGAGACAAAGGCAAGAGGTAGTTTTATGACTTAGGCTTTATTGAACGAGGCATAGTCGGCCGTGGTAAGGGGACATGCCCCGTGGATAGCAGGAGCGACTACACTCAATTGCGGCCTAAATCCAAATGGTCGAGGTATCCTTTTGGAGGTCGGGAGTCAGTCATTTTTGTCGGACATGCGCAGAGCATTTTTCCGGTGAAAGGCCCCATGCTGTTTTTATTGCATTTTTATTTTATTTTTATTTTCCTTTTTTTTTAAATCCCCACAAGCTAGTGAAAAGGGGATAGACTTTTTGGCATACCGTAAAATCCAATCAAACAACTTACGATTCAGTGTTAGGTTATCCATTCGATAGCCTAACGCGACTTTCCTGACTAAATACTCGGGACCCTAGCGGTAGAAAACCTCAAAAACAAGGGAAGATAACTCTTCCAGACCAAACAGGGACAGACAATCGCTACATCCATATAGTTGTTTTTCTTCCCACTTCTGTTTGCTAGTTGATATTTGTAGCAGTAGATTTCACGAACAAATCCGCCGTCCAGGTCGTATTACAAATCCGCTCAGCCCTCTGTTCGAGTGACTTTTTTTTTGTTGTTGTTGTTTTTTTTTTTTACTGCGCTACTTGCTCACGCATGCAAATGACCGATGGTCTTAAAATGGCTTGATCCGCCCATGCACGGTGACGGAACTGCAAATGGCGGCCGCGACGGAACAAAACAAGCAGCGAGGACGCTTAGCATTAGGTAGGTTCGAACCCTTTGACCCTACTTGACGAGGCCAGTTTTTCTGTATTTCTGTTTGTCCATACGGTTATAGTTACTGTTACTATATGCTGTAATTAGTCTTTCTTTGCTCTTTTAGCGAATTCACACATTCTCTTTCTTTTTTGTTAATCAACACTAGGTCTGGTCTCTTGGCTGGGATAAAGTGATCCGTCTTTATCTCGAAGTCATTTCATTCTCAAGAACAGATTATATACCATTTTGGTGTATGGTCAAACTTTAGTTTTTTGCATAATTCCCAGTGGATCAACTTCCAAACCTAGTCGTGCCTTGCTTTGTATTTCCGTTGTGCTAGTTTGCTACATTCGCTTAATACATGGTTTACAGTCACATCTCTGTCACCGCACAGTCTACATTTACTGTTTTGTTGTCTTATCAATTTTTCGCTTTGATATAATTTGTTCTTATGGCATTATTTTGTGCAGCAATTATTAGTGATTCAGTTTCTATTTTGAGGTTTCCTTTTCTTAACCATGTCCAAGTCTATTCATGTGCAACCTCTCCGGTTTGTCGTTTGAAGTGTCCATATAATTGTTTTTCTTCCCATCTTTGTTTTCTAGTTTTTGTTGTTTTTCTGTTTGTCCAATTATTATATCTGCTATTGTTGGCTCCCATAAGTAATCTTTCTTTGCTCTTTCCTCGAGTCCTTGGATTGTGGCCTCTACCCAGTCCTCTATGTTGGCAATACCTCTTCCATCTTCCTTTCTTGATACATATATTATATCTCTAACGTCTCAAGGGTGTAGAGCCTTGTGCATGGTCATTAATTTCCTAGTCCTTTGGTCAATCTGTCTGAGTTCTTCTTTTGTCCATTTTAAGAATGGCCCAGAGTATCTTATAACGGGGACGGTCCAGGTATTTATTCCTTTGATGAGGTTTCTGCTGTTGAGTTTGGTTTCTAAGAGCTTTCTTGTTCTTCTGAGGTATTCTTTTTTAACCTTTTCTTTCATCTCTGTTTGCTTGATATTGTCTGCTTTTAAAATTCCTAAGTATTTGTAAGTTTCTTTTTATTCTAGTGATTTTATAGTGTCCTGATTTGGTAGTTGTATTCCGTCCATTAATTTTCTTTCACCCTGTTTTATTACTAGCATAGCACATTTTTCGATTCCGAATTCCATCCCTTTATCTTGGCTATATATTCTAATGGTTTGTACCAGGGTTTCTAGTTCTTTTTCATTTTTTTGCAAAAATACTTTATGTGGTTTATCTTTTCTTGTGAGTGAATTATTATTATCATTATTATTATTATTATTATTATTATTATTATTATTATTATTATTATTCCTTTTGAGTTTTCTCATCAGCATTAGCTGATGGTCTTTCACTAGAGTCTGAGTGACAGCAAGTCTCCTCAGGTCTCCAGGATTCTGGATGGTCTCAATCTTTCCTCTGATGTCCAGATTTTCCAAACCCTTTTCCAATCCCTTTGGGACCGTTCCAAGTGCACCAACTACAATTGGTATCACTTTGACTTTCATATTCCATAACTTTTTCAGTTCTCTGGCAAGGTCCAAGTATTTGTCCATTTTTTTCATTTTCCTTTAGCTTTACCCTGTGATCTGCTGGAACTGCAAAATCCACCAGTTGACAAGTTCTTTCTTTTTTGTTTATCAACACTAGGTCTGGTCTTCTTGCTGGGATAAGGTGATCCGTTTTTATTTCAAAATCCCAGAGAATTCTATGTGTTTCGTTCTCAAGAATAGATTCTGGTTTATCCATATACCATTTTGTTGTATGGTCAAAATTTAATTGTTTGCATAATTCCCAGTGGATCACCTTCCCAACACAGTCGTGTCTAGTTTTGTATTCTCGTTGTGCTAATTTTGCTTTATTTGATTTGTTTGATTATTATTATTATACTCCTTTTGAGTTTTCACATCAGTGTTAGCTGATGGTCTTTCACTGGAGTCTGAGTGACAGCAAGTCTCCTCAGGTCTCCAGGACTCTTCTGAGTATTCTGGCAGATTACAGCAGTGCAGTGTTCTGAATGGTTTCAATCCTTCCTCTGATATCCAAACTTTCCAAGCCCTTTTCCAATGCTTTTGGGACTGTTCCAAGTGCACCAACTACAATTGGTATAACTTTCACTTTCATATTCCATACCTTTTTCAGTTCTCTGGCAAGGTCCAGATATTTGTCTATTATTATTATTATTATTATTATTATTATTATTATTATTATTATTATTATTATCTATTAATAATGGAGATTTGTTTTTTCTCTTCTTTTTATATTTACTCAGTGGTCCACTTTACTCGAACAGTAAAATCCACTAGTTTATACGTTATCTTTCTTTTTTTAAAATTAACTTTCTGTTTGGTCAGAATTAGGTGAATCAGTTCATATCTCAATATCCCGGTAAATTTTATGGGTGTCATTTTCTAGGACGAGCTCTGGTTAGTTCATAAACCATATGTTAGTATTACAAGTATTAGTAGATACTAATTCGACTAACGCCCTTTTTCCTATGATGCGTTGGGCTATCGAATGGATAACTTAACAACTGAAACTTTTGGTAAGTTGTTTGGTTAGATTTTACGGTATGCCAAAAAGTCTTTCCTTTTTTCACTAGCTTGTGGGGATTTAAAAAAAATAAAAATAAAAATAAAATAAAAATGAAATAAAATCAGCGAACTCCCATGGGGCCTTTTACCGGAAAAACGCTCTGCTCATGTCCGACAAAAAGGACTGACTCCCGACCTCCAAAAGGATACCTCGACCATTTGGATTTAGGCCGCAATTGAGTGTAGTCGCTCCTGCTATCCAGGGGGCATGTCCCCTTGCCACGGCCGACTATGCCCCGTTCAATAAAGTCTAAGTCATAAAACTACCTCTTGCCTTTGTCTCTTTCCTTTCTCGTTCCTTAAATTTCATTGCAGCTTACCAAGAAGACAGAACCAGCTTTATTGGGGATAATATACAAGTACAAACGAACCTAACTTTAAAACGAAAACTTATTTGGTGGTGGTCCATGGCAGTTTAAATACGGTTTAGGGGTTTGGGGATTAAGGTTGTTTTTAATTACGTATTGCTTAAAAAAACAAAACAAATTACTATACATTTAATTAACCATTGAAATTAATTATTGAATCCAACGGTAGACAGTTGTTTGTGTTAGTATTGCAATGTATAATTTCAATTAAACTTGGTTTAAAAAAATATTTTTCAACATTAATGTTGAAAAATATTTTTTTAAATCAAGTTTAATTGAAATTATACATTGCAATACTAACATTACTAATTATGTATAGTAATTTGGTTTTTTTTTAAACAATACATAATTAAAAACAACCTTAATCCCCAAACCCCTAAACCGTAGCTCAATTCGCATAAAAAGTTCATTCATACACTGTGTAGTTAAACTGTCATTGGTACCACCAAATAGGTTTCCGTTTTAATTTTGACGTAGATTTGCAAGTTTAATCTAAAATTTTTGTTGTGTTTTTCTTTTTCTTTCGAACCGGCCAGCACAGAATACTACAACGTGGGGTCAATATCATTGTGCGTGCAACGAAGTCGTACGAATTGCCGAGGCGGATGTTTTCACATTTGCCACGTGAGCTTAACATAAAGTAACTTCCGTCCCGTTCTTAAAACGGGCCACTCCTTTAAACTTGTGCGCTCTTAATCAATTCAATAACAACACTTGCTGGCGTTAGCAGATAAGGATTTACATAGAGTGTTGCCAAAACGAAAAGCAGCTCTAACGCACAACACAGAAGGCGTCGTCGTATCTGTAATAATAATCACTTCTTCAAAGAACGTTTTTACGAATATCGTTTTAGCAAGATTCTTTGATTGTTTTGTTTTGTTTTACGGCATATCAACCTCAGTGGGTCATTTAATGCCGATAAAGTTGTGAAATAAATCAATTCTTAATGGATAATACAATTTTGTTTATCAACTCATGTTTTTCTATTCAACCCATAGATGGGACCTAACAGGTACTACCACTCCGGGTCAGAGTGGACCAGGAGCAATGGTGATGAAGGGGTGCTCCACATTCCCCAAACCTCCAAAACTGGAACCTCACCATCAGATAGAGTTTAACGTCATTCCCAGGACATGTAGACCCTCAGTCACCGCATTCTAGCACCCATATGATAAAGAGGGGTTGGGGCTTGCCATAAGGGCAATAGGGTTAGGAAAATCATATAGGTGTTAGGGCTTGATTTTGACTATACAACAAAATGGTATATGCATAAACCAGAATCTGTTCTTGAGAACGAAACACATAAAATTCTCTGAGACTTTGAAATAAAAACGGATCACGTTATCCCAGCAAGAAGACCAGACCTAGTGTTGATAAACAAAAAAAGAACTTGTCAACTGGTGGATTTTGCAATTCCAGCAGATCACAGGGTAAAGCTAAAGGAAACTGAAAAAATGGACAAATATCTGGACCTTGCCAGAGAACTGAAAAAGTTATGGAATATGAAAGTGAAAGTGATACCAAAACGGTCCCAAAAAGATTGGAAAAGGGTTTGGAAAGTCTGGAAATCAGAGGAAGAATTGATACTAAAAAGGAGTAAATAATAATAATAATAAAATAATAATAATAATAGCTACAGCAATGTCCACCATGTCTTGTTCGTCTTATTTGAAATGTGTATGCCAGTCCATGCCTTTCCTATACGTATATTGACATCGCTTTCTGTAGATAAGATATTGCTACCTAGGTATGTGAACTGGTCTACTAATTTACCATCCAGTGTGCAGATGTCTCCATCTTGTTTAAAACACATGAAGTTGATTTTATTCTAAAATTTACACTACCTTACAAAAATGATAAGCTATGCGTATTCATTATACATTGAAGAAAGTGTTGCATAATCTATGGTTGCATAGATTATCGACAACACAGCGTAGCGGGAATACAAAGAACCCAAATGGAAAGTTACAGACCGTTTGGGAAATTTTGACCCCGGAGACAGGGGAAAACCGCAAATCACGTGAGTGAAGTCACGTGAGATCTAGTGAGATACCCAGTTCCAGGCAGGATGTTGGCGAAGAGAGACGTCTCTTGCCTTAGCTGGACTCATCAACTACGCGACTTTAGTTAAGAATAAAGCGTTGTATATTGTTTTTGTATTGTATTATGGGAATAAATGGCGTTGTTGGTTAATACATGCATTAAATAGAAGACCGGCCAAGAAGATGAAGAACCACCAACAAGAATAGAAAAGACTAGGCGATCACAGATGGCCACAGAGAAGAAGAAAAGTAAGTTATGTAAACTAGCAAAATAAAAAAACACCCTCCGGGCGACGCAAAATAGATTTTTGCAACATATTGCCTGAGGGTGGTAGTTAAAAAATTCAATTTGAAATGTAAACTTTAAATATGTATTAAAATAAAACAAACTATATATAGATATATAATACCAGTCATGTATTTATTAAAACTTGTTTTAAAAAACAATGAGGACTGTCTAATGTTGCATGTTCAAATTTTGAGTGTATTTATTCTATGTTATGACGATTTTGGGTAATGTGACATAAGCAATGAAAAGAGCATTGTGTATACTAGCAAATATATGCACCCTCCGGGGGCAAGTATTTAAGTTTTAATGTAATGAAATATCGTATTAAATTAGAAAGTCTAATAAGAATGCAGATAAAAAGATTTGAAACAGAGTGGGGGTATAATAGAAAAATAGAAATGAAACTTACTCTTCCATCACTGCCGTCTTTCATTGCTGAATTTTACTTATTTAACTATTTAGTTAAATTAGGAAATAAAGAATAAAATGACAGTTATTTTTTCTTGTTAATGGATTTCATTTAAGATTCATTGAAGAGATTTTTGCTTATATGCATTAAAATAAAACCAAACAGTTAGAAATCAATCATACTAAGCACATATTTATTAAAATCACATTTTTAATATCAATATGCAAATTAGCCTTCCCATTCACACTGCAAACCGCTATTTTTTGTATATATAAATACAAGAGCATGTTATTAGTATGTAGATATGGACAACGCTAATAAAAAGGTGAAGCAATTTTATTAATGATTGAGGTTTAAATATAAATAAAATCATGAAGAATGTGATGAAAATAACCATGTTAATCGTGACTCGATTAGTAATATAGTTTCGGTTACAGACAGAAAAACACACAATCTCCATTATAATAAGATAACAAAAGGGATTGTCAGTGGTCAGGAATTAGTGAAAGCTATTTTGGGATGGTGCTCTGTATTTGGAGCTTTATGTGTAGATAATGAAATATGGTTTAAGGTATCTGCTAAAGATGAAATACTGCGTATAACGAGGCCCTCAAAAACTCATTAGAAGTTTACAGCACTTTTAGATACTCTTTATATGTGAGAGTATTTTTGGTGTAGTAGTCTTAAGTAGAAGATGTTTCTCATCTAATAATGAAAGAAAAATAACATTTTTTGGTTAAATCGAACTTAACGGACCTAAATTCCACCATCGTATGTCACCCCGCCGAAAGAAGAAAAAAAATACCAAAAATCAGGGAATTAACCGAATTTGATAAAACTTTCAGTGTTGAAATATTAATGAATAAAAGATATAATGCATATTTTATTTTAAACATTTTTAAATTTTTAGGCCAGTTAACTTAGAACCACGTATCTTTGAGGCGTAACACAGATTCTCAAAGATACGTGGTTCAAAGCGAACTGACCTGAAAAAAGGTAAAAGTTTTTAAATAAAATAACTGGTGCATTCTATCTTTTATTCATTAATGTATCAACACTGAAAATTTCATTAAATTCGGTTAATTCCCAGATTTCATCGGTGGGGAGAGATACGATGGTAGAATTCATGTCCGTTAAGTTTGATTTTAGCCATTTTTCTTTGGTCTTCAGAAAAGCTGAGTATCTAAAAGTGATATAATGCAAAGGTCTTTTTTTTACATGGAGATTTTAATGGGGCATCCGACGAGGATCCAACTCACAATTGAGTAATAATGGATCCGCGGGACTAACTTTTAAAAAATCCCCTCTACCCAGGCGACACCGGATAACCGCTGCTAGTACATATATAAAGGGCAGTTTGTGTGTATGTATGTCCGGAGCAAACTATGAAAATAAAACGATTAATGACAAATTAAATATATATACACATTCACTATCACTACATCTTGGTTTTTGAGCAAAAATAATGAAGATTTGATTTATATTGATGAAGATAATTAGAAAATAAAATTCAAATGATAACAGCATGGAATTTTTTTTTTTTTTTTTTTTTTTTTGCTTTTAGTATTTTGAATAGGAGACATTAAATTTTTTTTCACAGTGTCTGGATCAACGCAAAGTCTTTTTACGAAGGGATTCTAATGGGGATTCTTGCAAAGATCCAACTCGCAATTCAACAATAATGGATCTGCGAGACTACATTTTTTACCCCTCCTCCCTTTACCCAGGCAACGCTGGGTAGCCACTTCTAGTAAAAAATATATGAAACCTGCTTGGGGGCCTAGGAGGAGCAAGTTTAAAACCAAACTTTATTTTTAATCTCCTATTTTACATACTTTCAATACCTTAGGGTTGAGTAATCAACTGACCATCATCAATATATTAATACTTGTCTTCCTTAATTGTACGGCCGTTATCATCTTGCAACACCCTCTGGTTAAAAATAAGACCGTCCAAATCGTCCATGATGAAATGTAATAATGTAATTATCTGGTGGTGTTGATTATCCACAGAATTCGTATTTCTTATGAGTGTTGTCAACTCAGCTAAATGATGAGCCATTCTGTTTTTATTATTATGAAAGAAAGGGAAGAGAAAGGACACACTTCGACTTTTTATTTTGACCCATGTTGTGTGTGGTGTAATGTACATATATACGAAGCCACAGTCCAGCCCTTTTTGATCTCGATTAAGAAAGAACATTTTTTTCATTTACACCGTCAACATCCGGTTGTTTTAACAGACGATTTTTAGATTTTAAAAAAAAATTATAAAACTAACCCCTAACCCTAACCCCTAAAAAACAACCGGATATTGATGGTGTAATGGAAAGACATGTCCTTTCTTAATCGAGATCAAAAGGGTGGCTAAAGGTAATATGGTCTCACTCTTCGATGTCTGGGGAGGCCGACGCCGGTTCCGGGGCCGATGCGAGGAGAATGTAAATCCTGATTATCTGGTGTTGATTATCCACAGAATTCGTATTTCTTATGAGTGTTGTCAACTCAGCTAAATGATGGACCATTCTGTTTTTATTATTAAGAAAGAAAGGGAAGAAAAAGGACATGCCACACAGTTCGACTTTTTATTTTGACCCAAGTTGTGTGTGGTGTAATGTAAATATATACGAAGCTACAGCCCAGAACGTTATCCATTACGACACCATGACTCCCTTCCCCTGCCTGAGAAAAGACGCGCATTTAACAATTTTGCGCTCTTCGGACCATATGACCTTTAGGCACCCCTTTTTGATCTCGATTAAGAAAGGACATGTTTTTCATTTACACCGTCAATATCCGGTTGTTTTAACTGACGATTTTTAGATTTAAAAAAAAATATCATCATCATCATCATGTCGCGCAAGCAGCACGGCTATCCATGACTATCTCTCGACAACCTTCCCTATTACACATGGCGCCTGGGGGTCCCCCGTGCAGCATCCCGAGTCCTTGCATAGTTGGTCAATGTAGATCTTTAGTGGACGTCCTACGTTAGCATGTCCATGTGTTGGCTTCCACAGGAGAACGTTTTAAATTATAAAACTCCGTTTTTAGATTTAAAAGGGCAAGGCTGGGTTTATTGCCCAGTGCCTTGGGCGCATTTAACAATTTTGCGCTCTTCGATGTCTGGGGAGGCCGATACCGGTTCCAGGGCCGACTCGAGGAGAATGTATCGTGGCAGGTGGAAACTATTGTCGGGCAATGTGTGCCAAGAAGTACAGGCGACCCACGTCTTCTGTTTTTTATTATTAAGAAAGAAAGGGAAGAAAAAGGACATGCCACACACTTCGACTTTTTGTTTTGACCCAAGTTGTGTGTGGTGTAATGTAAATATATACGAAGCCACAGCCCAGAACGTTATCCATTACGACACCATGACTCCCTTCCCCTGCCTGAGAAAAGACGCGCATTTAACAATTTTGCGCTCTTCGGACCATATGACCTTTAGGCACCCCTTTTTGATCTCGATTAAGAAAAGACATGTTTTTAATTTACACCGTCAATATCCGGTTGTTTTAACTGACGATTTTTAGATTTAAAAAAAAAATTATCATTATCATCATCATGTCGCGCAAGCAGCACGGATATCCATGACTATCTCTCGCCAACCTTCCCTATTACTCATGGCCCTTGGGAGGTCCTCCGTGCAGCATCCCGAGTCCTCGCATAGTTGGTCAATGTAGGTCCTTAGTGGACGTCCTACGTTAGCATGTCCATGTGTTGGCTTCCACAGGAGAACGTTTTAAATCATAAAACTCCGTTTTTAGATTTAAAAGGGCAGGGTTTATTGCCCAGTGCCTGAAGCGCATTTAACAATTTTGCGCTCTTCGATGTCTGGGGAGGCCGATACCGGTTCCAGGGACGACTCGAGGAGAATGTATCGTGGCAGGTGGAAACTATTGTCGGGCAATATGTGCCATGAAGTACAGGCGACCCACGTTTTCCCTCTTCAGGTGTAAAAGGCTGGCTTGATGATAACGCATTCAAAATGCTATAATGGAAAGAAAAGGGAGAAAAAAATCTTTTTTTCGTTGAGACATTGCTCGTTGCTCGTTGCTCGTTGCGGAAAATGTATAAAAATAAACGTCGATGTGTTTTGGTGAGGCTGAATAGCAGTAAGAGAACTCTCATCATCTCGTTAACTAAAAATAAAGATGGAGATTAGTATCGTTGGTTCGGCACAGTGGGTAGCGAAGCGGACTGAACACACCCTGATGACAAGGGTCTCAATTCAAGGAGTTCAGTGTCGCCTCAAAAAATCAGGTTGTTCCAGAAATGAACTAGGCCGCCCTGTCGGTGGGGCGTTAGAATGCACCGACTGAACCTCTGCAAAGGGGTAAGACTCCCCCAATGGGGCCACCTGTTGGCCGTGGATGGCAACCCGTGATGCCTAAGGATGGAGCCCAGGTGGATGAGCAGTTCATGACTTGCAATACTCCACTTTGGCCCTACCTTGGGCTAGACGGGCGGTCGGAGAGGCCCCCTCCGATCAATCGGCTGGTCATATCAAGCCCTAGCACCTATATAATTTTCCCAACCCTATTGCCCTTATGGCAAGCCCAACCCCTTTTTATCATATGGATGCTAGAAGGCGGTGACTGTGGGTCTACATGTCCTGGGAATGACGTTAAACTCTATCTGATGGTGAGGTTCCAGTTCTGGAGGTTTGGGGAATGTGGAGCACCCCTTCATCACCATTGCTCCCTGGTCCACTCTGACCCGGAGTGGTAGTACCTGTTAGGGTCCCATCTATGGGTTAAATAGAAAAATGTATTTATAAAAAAATTGTACTATCCATTAAGAATTAATTTATTTCAAAACTTTATCGGCATTAAATGACCCACTGAGGTTGATATGCCGTAAAACAAACAAACCAAACCAAATGAACTATGCTTGATAAAAAAAAGTATCGAGACTGAAGATTTAGGCGATTAAAAGATTATTTAAAATTTTTAGATTTAAATGAATATTCACGAACTGATTCGGAATTTATATAATAGGCGCGTGGTGTAATGGTTATTCGTCGTAAGAAATGAATCCGACGACCTGAGTTCAAATCCTGTAAAAGCCTATTAAGATTTTGATCAAAAAGTATCGAGACTGATGGTTCAACCTCAACAATTTATATGATAAAGTGACGTCTAGAACTGACGAGTCACTGCCAATTTCTGACCAGAACATTTTGGAGAAACACAAGGTTGTGCAAGTACATCACTTTCTGTAATAGACTTGATCAATAAATATCGAGACTGAAAATTTTACCTCAATAACTTATATGATAAAGTGTAGGAAAAGCGTGGTGTAATGGTTAAAGTCATGGGAAATGGACTCGTCGCTCCGATTTCAAATCCTGGACGTGCTAATTGCATTTCACTTAGCGCTAATACCCTTGGGAAAGGTATGAATCCTACTGTCCCTCCAGCTATGGATAAATAGCAGGGCAGACTGGGCTCTTTAATCTTGGTTAGGCAACCGGTCTAGGAGAAGGAAAAACTCTGAATTCAAACCTGTTGAACTTCGCTTAAGAAATTGACCTTGTGTCGTATCCTGCTCATGCGGAGCCGTTGGTATATATATATATATGATAAAGTGACATCTAGAAATGACGAGTCACTACAATTTCTCGATACTTTCTAACCAAAAGATTTGAGTGAAACACAAGACTATGCAAGTGCAACACTCTCGGTATACTAGCTATACCCAAAATGGGTCTAAAATGCGTTTTTGACAAAATTACTTTAGCCCCCCCCCCCCCGGAAAATAATTTACCAAAAATCAGGGAATTATCGGATTTTAATTAAATTTTCAGTGTTTATGTATCAATGAATGATCTTTATAATGCATTATTTATTTCAAAACTTTCTCATTTTTTTCAGGTCACTTAATTTTGACCCCCCTTATGTTGGGGGCGTAACTTTTTTGCGAATTGGTCATTTTCGATACTAATTACAGTATAAATGAAGAGATAAAAGACCGAAGTTATGAATAGAAACAAAAAAAAAAATTTTACGGTTGCTGTTCTATGAGAAAATAAGTACCGAAAATCGAAAAATAACGTGTAAAAAAATAATAAATAATTAATTTTTTGGAGATTTCTTTTATACTCATTTCGATAATTATTTAATTGGCTATTATTTTATAAAAGAAAAAATTATACATCGATATTTTTTCTGCTTAAAAGGGGAGGGGTACATTTTCAATAGAGTTTTTCTTCAAAACGTATACATTTTTCGGAAAAAATAAGGTTTGCATTAAGTAGATATTTATTTTTAGAATCTAAAAATATAACATTTTAAACTTAACATCCTATTTTAAATGAATTTTATATATTAAATTTTCATAGCATAAATACTAGTATAAACGGTAGTATATTTTTACTATCAAACTATTTGCCGGGCTTTTTCTCAGCGCAAGGGTTTACCAACAAGTTTGGTATATTAAATTATATATATAGACAGAGAGAGAGAGAGAGAGAGAGAGAGAGAGAGAGAGAGAGAGAGAGAGAGAGAGAACATTGAAGATATCATTAAAAAAAGACTAAAAGAATATATTTTGCCGAGTAAACCTTTGCCAGTGAGAATAAGAAATTTGGTCCCCTATTTTTTTTTTCTGTTCTACATTATGGCTCTAATCGGATAAATCACCAACAAGAATAACTCCCTATCAAGCGAATCTACTCACCAGCAATGGAATAGCTGACATACCTCTACCTGTTAGGGTCCCATCTATATGTCAAACAGATTTCTTTGAGATTATAAATTGCTGTTTTTTCTGTTTAACATTATTATTAATACTAGCAACAGAAAACACCCTCCGGGCGTCGTAAAAATTAATTTTTGAAAGACATTGCCTGAGAGGGTGGGAGTTAAAAGTTCAATGTCTGAGGGTTTGTATCATAAGTAAGACAAATCCTCATATTTATTAAAGGAGTAAAAAAAAAAAAAAAAAAAAACAATTTGAAATGAAAACTGAGCCCCGTCCCTCTCAAATAAAATGTTGCGTGCATGTAATAATCAAACAATTATTTTGAATATTTTCCACATCAATTTTCCACAAAATCGTAGGTATTTATTTATTTGTAAACTTTTTAGTTAACTTCTTGTTACTGTAAAAAAAAAGGGGGGGGGCGAGAGTAAAAAACAATTGCTTACTCAAATTTTGGGAGTATATAGCATAAGAATATTGTGACGTAAGCTGTGACGTACACCTATGACATAGTTTTTGTTACAGACAGAAATACAGACAATCTCCATTATTATTATTATTATTATTATTATTATTATTATTATTATTCACTCATTTTGAGTTTTCACATCAGCATTAGCTGATGGTCTTTCACTGGAGTCTGAGTGACAGCAAGTCTCCTCAGGTCTCCAGGACTCTTCTGAGTATTCTGGCAGATTGCAGCAGTGAAGTATTTTACACATCAATTTTACACAAAATCGTAGGTATTTATTTATTTGTAAACTTGCTTACTCAAATTTTGGGTGTATATAGCATAAGAATATTGTGACGTAATCTGTGACGTAGAACTATGACGTAGTTTTTGTTACAGACAGAAATACATACAATCTCCATTATTAATAGATATCGTTTTGTACTGTATATAAAACGTAGTATAATGGCTATCGTTCTATGTCGCATCTATATGTCAAACAGATTTCTTTGAGATTATAAAGTGCTGTTTTTTCTGTTTAACATTATTAGGAATACTAGTACAAAATAAAAAAAACTCCCTCCAGGAGATGTAAAAATAGATTTTTGAAACATATTGCCTGAGGGGTGGGAGTAAAAAATTCAATGTCAGCGATTTTGTACCCTAAGTAAGTAAAATCATTAAATTCATTAAAGTGGATTTTCTTCTCTCTAGATGGGGAGTGTCAGAATGGTGGATGGTGGTACCACAGGTGTCAGTCTAGAAAATTGGATTGTGAGGACCGGTTAAGATAACTGTATATGTATATCCAATAGAGACTAGACTGACACCTGTGGTACCACCATCCACCATTCTGACACTCCCCATCTAGAGAGAAGAAAATCCACTACCCACCCCCAGCCCGCCCCTACTGACGACCTTCTGTTTCAGCATTTTGAGAATGTCCATCATTGAAGCAAGAACTATATCCAAGTCCTGAAGATGGTCTTATAGACCGAAACGTTGCATCGTCGACAATAAACATCCAGTTTCCATAACATCCCGTGTTTGTCTACCTTTCTCCACATACTGTCAAATTAACCTCCTCACATTTCTCCCATATATATATATATATATATATATTGTGTGTGTGTGTGTGTGTGTGTGTGTGTATTTGGGCAGCATTCTTTCATTTATACACGTAGAATTAAACAAAAGACACATCTCCTGTTTAACAATTTTATTTTTGATCTTTTCGAGTTTTTTGGCCAACTTTTTATAATTTTAATTTTTTAAAAACTGGAACACATCACCCCTGATGATGGCACTTCGAAGTGCCGAAAGTACTCAGGACCTGAACTTTGGTGGACTTATCCACGAATTCCACCCAAACATTAAAAAGTTGGCCAGAAAACTCGAAAAGATCAAAAATAAAATTGTGAAACAGGAGGTGTGTCTTTTGTTTAATTCTACACACACACACACACACACACACACACACATAGCCCCCCCCCCCGCCTAATAGAAAGAAGAGAAAAAAAAAAAAAAGTCCCAAGAAGGCACCATGACTTTTGTCAAATGTTAAAGTCGGCTCGAAGAGTTAAGATTTGCCCAGATAAGTAGTATAATTTTTTTTTTTTAAAATTTAGTGTTTTAAAGAATAGAAATGCATATTAATTAACACATGTTTATTTCTTTTTACATATTGTTTTACTGCTAACAAACTTTGTCTTATTTTTATTTTGTTTAAATAAGCAATGTATTTCTGAAATATTATTTCATTCAAACCGGACAGTCACGCAGGTGTCTTTGAAAAGCATTAATTTGAACTAACTTACCGATTTTGCTTTTTGATAATCTAAAATGGTACATGTGGACTTATACTAAGTTAAAACTTAGTTTTTTTTTTTTGTTTTTTTTTCCCGGTGTGGTGGACCCGTAGATCTCATCAGATCATCCACCTGCGTTCCCCAAAGTCTCCCAGTCATCTTGCCTCGGCTTGTCACTGATACTTGACTTTGGGGAAGGAGAGCATGCGGTGTGTGTCGCACAAGCACGCAACATGTAAAAAAAAAACATGTGCAGATATTTCTACAAGTCCCCGAGTGATGTAGGAATGGTGTGGTATGCAGGCCTGACGAGATGGAAGCATGCAGATGTGAATCTACATACATACGGCGTAATTCGTGGCGCACTAAACGTCACAGCTTTGCTGATTGAACAGCAACGTGCCTCGGCGAGGTTGTGGGTGAATGAGCAGCCCCTTGGTTAACACTGTTCACCCAGCCATTTGGGAAGTGTCTAGAAAAAGTGACCTAAACAAATGCCGGTTCACCTATCAAGCTGGCCAGAAACCAACATTTCGACGGTTGTCCACATTAGCTGGGCGAAAACTAGAAAATACTACAACACAAGACAAGGCTAAGAATAGCCACCTGGAATGTCTGGACACTTCCCGATCTTGAGACTGGGAAAACCCAAACTACATACTTGCATCATGACAGGGAAGTATCTCGATAAGGGACAGACACCGATGCTCTTGCGAAATCAGCTCCAGCTATAAGGTCCAATTGACAGGAGGTCTGGATACACATCCTCATGGAAAGACAGGCTGTAAGAAGTTTGAGGTAAGGTGACTCGAGTCCTCCATTCTGAAGCGACAAATGACGGACACCATGGAAACATTTCCTACATTGAAGTCTGACCTGTGTGGCAGCGCCTGTATGTCGAGGATTTCATATGTGTGATGGGGTACATAATAAAAAAAAAATTTTAAAAAAATAAATAAAAAACTAGCTGGATCCGTGGGCCATCTGCGTGCTCAAAACTGCTCACATCTGGACTACTTGTAGAAATGGCCTTATTCTGTCAAGAAGCGGCAATCACCATATATATATATATATGGAGAGAGAGAGAACCTTGGAGATATCATTAATAAAAGACTAAAAGAATATATTTTGCCGAGTAAACCTTTGCCAGTGAGAACAAGAAATTTGGTCCCCTATTTTTTTTTTTTCTGTTCTACATTATGGCTCTAATCGGATAAATCACCAACAAGAATAACTCCCTATCAAGGGAATCTAATCACCAGCAATGGGATAGCTGACATACCTCTACCTGTTAGGGTCCCATCTATATGTCAAACAGATCTATTGAGATAATGAAATGCTTTTTGTTTCTGTTTAAAATGGTTGTGAAGATACAGGTTCGTAGTGTATATAAACCGCCCTGTCGGCTGTGACAGAAGAATATACCGACTACAACTCTGTAAATTGAAAAAATGTGTTATAAAAATAGAGTTTTAAAAAAAGTGAATACACATCAAGAATGAATAAAACAAAACGTCTTCGGCATAAAATAGCCCGACAATGGTTGACATGCCGTAAAAACCAACCAACCAACCAACCAACATTCAGGATCAGAACCTTGGATACGTGATCAAAGACAATAAGCATCTACTTAAGAATCCTTGTTTGGCACTACATGACCATTATAGAGGAGTCAATGTACCATAAAATCACGTGCACAATCAGAACCTTGGAGATGGAATTGAAGACTATGTGAATCTACATAATATCCTTGTTTATCGCTATATGACCATTATAGAGGAGTCAATGTGCCATAAAACCAAGTTCAGGATCAGAACCTTAGAAATTTGATCCAAGACTATGATAATCTACTTTTTTTTAAAAATACTTGTTTGGTACTACAAGACCATTATATAGCAGTTAATGTGCCATAATATATTCAAAATCAGAACCATAGAGATATCATTAAAGACAGTAAGAATCTACTTAAAAATTCTTGTTTGGAACTACATGACCTATATATAAATGTCAATGGGCCATAAAACCACATTAAGAATCCAAACCGTAGAAATTTGATCAAAGACTATGAGAATCTAATTAAAAATACTTGTTTGATTCTACATGACCAATATATTGGAGTCAATGTGTCATAAAACCACATTCAGAATCAGAATCTTGCTGCTGGGATCAAAGACTCTAAGATGCTACTTAAGAATCATTTTTTGGCACTACATGACCTATATATATGAGTCAATGTGCCATAAAACCACATTCAGAATCAGAACCTTGGAGACTAGGAGAATCTTTGTTTGGCACTACATGACCGGTAATCTGAACATCAGCTACATAAATGAGAGTAGTCTCCCCTTGTTTGTTTCACTTTGAGGAAGCCTTATGTTTCGGTTGGCTATTTTCATTTCCCCGTAAATCTACACTGAAAATACGAATTTAAATCAATACAACTGCATATTTTAACACGAAAATATCATAAAATGTTTTCTTAATTGTACTTGTTCATTATTTGAAATGAACTTACTTGTTATTAAGAACACATATTATGATGTTTTCGTGTTAAAATATGCAGTTGTATTGATTCGAACAAATTCGTATTTTCAGTGTAGATTTACGGTGAAATGAAAATGGCCAACCAAAACATAAGGCTCCCTCAAAGTAAAACAAACAAGGGGAGGTTACTCTCATTTATGTAGCTAATGTTCAGATTACCACATGCCCATTATGTTACGTAGTGCCTTTTCTGTGACGGCACTAAATATCTATATATGTTTTATACCTTCTTACGTCTTATTCTTGTCGTCTATTCTTCTGGCCGGATCTGGTATATCTTCTAAGGTCTCGTCTGGTCTTTCTTATATGGGGATTCCGTGTCTGGTTCTGTTGCTAGGGATTTCTTGTTATCAGAAGCCTTGTGCTATTGTTAGCTTTTAGTAATAACAACAAGACTTCGATTTACAATGATGTTACTTTATTCCATAAACCCCCAGACCAGACAATGAGCGCGGAGACTCACATCTTGCTAGCTTCGCTTCTAAGTCCTAACTCCTAACTGACTGGCTAACTGAGTTGCTTACACCTTAAACCGGAAGGGGGGCTTCTATTGCCTTCCAATTCTCACGATCATCCCCAGAACGCAAGGTCAGAGTGAGGTCAAACGCTGTCACTCACTCTCAAGGCCATCAGCTACACTAATATGATTTCTACACTATTGTCATAATCATTAGATACCTAATGATTATGACAATAGTGTAGAAATCATATTAGTGTAGCTGATGGCCTTGAGAGTGAGTGACAGCGTTTGACCTCACTCTGACCTTGCGTTCTGGGGATGATCGTGAGAATCGGAAGGCAATAGATGAGTCAATGTGCCATGAAACAGATCAGCCAGAAAAAAAAGATCTTAATAGTATGAGTAGCAAATAATGTTTCCTGAATCAACCTTCGGAACTACATATACACGAGTCATGGAAGCGCGTGGTGTAATGGTTAGAGTCGTGGGAAATGGACTCGCCAACCCGAGTTCAATTCCTGTACTAAGCTGTTTGAATTTCACATTGCGCTAATACCCTTGGGAAAGTATGAATCCAATTCTCCTTCCAGCTATGGGTAAATAGTAGGACAGACTGGACTCTTACATGGACTCTTACATGGCTATGTAACCAGTCTAGGAGAAGGAAAAACTGAATTTAAACCTGTTAAACTCCGCTTAAGAAATTGACCTTGTGATGATATATATATATATATATATATATATATATATATATATATATATATATATATATGAGTGTAAGTAAATAAACAATGTGTTTATTTGATATGGCTTTTAGCCGACAATTTTTGGAGGATATGTGCTTAATTGAAGTCATACCTAATTTTGAAAATTAATTAGTTAATAATTAATGAATTTAGGCGGGCATATATGTTCAATATTATATATATATATATATATATATATATATATATATATATACTAGCAAATATATGCACCCTCCGGGTGCAAGTATTTAAGTTTTAATATAATAAAATATCATGTTAAATTTGAAAGGCTAATGAAACTGAATAAGAATGCAGATTAGAAGATTTGGAACAGAGGGGGTATGATTGAAAAATAGAACAACTTTGGAACTAACTCTTCCATCATTTTTCCCTTACTCCCGTCTTTCATTGGTAAATTTTCCTAATTTAACTATTTAGTTAAAAATGGGAAGTAAAGAATAATATTACAGTTATTTGTTCTTGTTAAAGGATTTCTTTTAAGATTTATCCCCCGAGATTTTTGCTCATATTCAATAAGATAACACCAAACATTAGAAATCAATAATACTAAGCACAGATTTATTAAAATCAACTTTTTTTAATATCAATATGCAAATAGCTTTCCAATTCACACAGTAAACCGCTATTTTGTTGTATATATAAAATACAATTGCATGTTATTAGTATGTATATATGGTCAACCGTATTAATGATGTAAAACAATTTTATTAATAATTGAGGTTTAAATAAAAATGAAATCATGGAGAATGTGATGTAAATAACAAAGGGAATTGTGACTTGAATAGTAATATAGTTTCGGTTACAGACATACAAACCCACAATCTCCATTATAATAATATATATATATATATATATATACACACACACACGGGTCAATAACATAAAACAATGGAAAACTGTAGAATGGAAGTATATATGCATTAGAGGCAAATTGCCACAAGATGCACAAGATATAGCGAATAGCACCAGAATTTCAAACAATTCTTACATCTAATTGTTTATCGCCAAGACAGCGAAATTCTGTAGACCAAATTGTATTTTAAGAATTTATGCACAGTCGAGTCTTGGAGAATATTTGGCCGGCAGACGGCGCTGCATTTCGAGTCGACTGGAATGCGGAAATTTGGAAGCAGACGTAGAAAAGTGTTCCTCAGGAATTCCGGATACAAAATTTCGTGGTTTTATTGGACAATAAAATGTGAATCCTTCAACGGTCGTTAGGCACAGGGGTAGTTCCACTGGCAAAATAAAAAAAACACCCTCTGGGCGTCGTAAAATAAATATTGCCTGAGGGGATAGGAGTTGAAAATTTAATATCAGTGAGTTTGTATCATAAGTAAAGTAAAATTATCAAATTTATTAAAGGAGGAAAAAATAAAATAAATTTATTAAATGAGTAAAAAATATTTTAAAAATTGAAATGGAAACTTAGTTCTGATAACTTTAAATATATATTAAAATAAAACAAACTATATATAGATAGATAATACAAGGTATGTATTTATTAAAACTTGTTTTAAAAACCAATGAGGTTTGTCTAACATTGCATGCTCAAATTTTGAGTGTATTTATTCTACGTTATGACGTTTTTAGGGGGCCGGGTTAGCTCAGTCGGTAGAGCGTTCGGCTAGAAACCACAAGGTTCCTAGTTCGATACTGGTCCCCGCCAACTCAGCGTATGAGTAGCACAGGGATCTGTGCGGTAAAGTAAGGATGCTGATGGTAGGTGTGGCGCTCCATCTCAGATGCTAAAAAACAATCTCCTTGGTCTAGCGCTATTGAAAAGGGGATAGACTCTCCCTCGCTGACGTGGCTGATACCGCGTGCTTTAGGCCCTTATTTCTTCAAGAAGTTTATACTAATTAAATTTGGTCGAAGTTATTAACCAAATGTTTAAACTTTACATTTTGTTGTAAACCTACTTGAATCTATTAAGTGCGACCTGATTAGCAGACAATAAATCTCAAAAAGAAAATAGGCTCCCCTTCTCCTGAACTCGGGTAAATTGGGGGGGGGTGCCCCCTATGAGAATAAAGACCATATATTACGCATGTATATTATACACGTGTATAATGGGGCACTGTTCGTTATTCATTAAAAATAATGGTCGCACCTTGTCATAGAGATTCGCACGGGGACAATATCAATTTTTTATTGCCTAATATTGTAGGGGGCATATAATTATTTTGGGCTGTGGAGTCCAAATTGACTTATTGGTTGGTTGGTTGGTTGGTTGAGTTTTACGGTATGTCAACACTTGTTGGGTTATTTTATGCTGAAGATGTTTTGTTTTATTCATTCTTGTTAGGTATTCAATTTTTTTTCAAACTCTTTTTTTAAACACATTTTTTTAACTCATTGTTTTTATCCATTTAACCCATAAATAGGTATACTAACTCCGGTTCAGAGTGGACCTGGGAGTAATACTGACAATTGACACTCCACACCCCAGAGCTTTAATTGGTTAAATTGTTTGGTTAGTTCGTTGGTGATTTGTTGTCCAATTTTTATTGCCGAATATTGTAGGGCATTAATTATTTTGGGCTGTGGGAGTCCAAATTGACTTGTTGGATGGTTGGTTGGTTGGGTTTTAAGGCATGCCAACCCATTGGGTTATTTTATGCCAAATACGTTTTTTGTTTTTATTGATACTTGATGGGTACGGAGTGGATGAGCTGTCCATGACAAGCAACACCCCACTTTGACCCTTACCTAGGCTTGATGTGAAACTTGAGTAGGTTATTTCTGACACACACACACACACACAACTATATATTATATATATATATATATATATATATATATATATTATAATATATATATATGGGGCCGGGTTAGCTCAGTCGGTAGAGCGTTCGGATAGAAACCACAAGGTTCCTAGTTCGATACCGGCCCTCGCCAACTCAGCGTATGAGTAGCACAGGGATCGGTGCGGTAAAGTAAGGAGCTGGTGGTAGGTGTGGCGCTCCACCTCAGACGCTAAAACAATCTCCTGGTCTGGCGCTAGTGAAAAGGGATAGACTCCCTCGCAGATTGGCTGATACCGACATTGGCCGCCCCGATGACTTTACTTTATTTATATAATATATATATAAAGTTGTCTGCGCGTGTTGCTATGCGCGAAATTTGTCATCAAAATAACTTCCGTTTACGTCAGTGAATTAACACTCATGACATTACTTAGTTACGTCTTTTTTCTGGACAACGTAGCGTTTCATATCTTGATGGGTGGGGGTATCTAATTTGCATATTTAGCTTTAGAGAACGGACCAAGACCTTTAGGCACCCTTCCGCGATTCGACTCGTGGGGACACTTTTCTCATTTACACCGTAAAAATCCGGTTGTTTGTTAGGGGTTAGGATTAGGGGTTAGTTTTATAATTTTTTTTAAAAGCTCTAAAAATCGTCTGGAACAATTAACCGGGTTTTGACGGTGTAAATGGAAAAAATGTCCCACGAATCAAGATCGCAAAAGGGGTGCCTAAAGGTCATATGGCCCGAAGTTTCTTTCTTAGCGAGATCGATTCTCACTGGGTGCAATATACTTTACCTTTAGCGCTACTCTGGGCATCTTGTACGGTGTAATAGTTAGCCAGCTATGCTAGATAATTATTAGTGAGTTCGATTCTCACAGGGTGCACTATACTATACCTGGCCAAAATAAGATAAGTCTAGTAAATCACTATTTGGCTTTTCGCGTAGAGCTCTAAAAATCGTCTGTAAACAATTAACCGGGTTTTGACGGTGTAAATGGAAAAAATGTCCCCACGAATCGAGATCGCAAAAGGGGTGCCTTAAGTCAATGATCCAAGATCAAACTTTGACAAATAATTGTTTTATTATTCATTTCCAATCTGACATTTTTGTAATCTTTATAAATAGGCAATTGTTTTGTTTATGTGTTTATAAATAAATTGCTTGGTAAATTCAAACAAAATCATTGTCGGTCCAGAAACTGGTACGACTTGGCCTTGGTGGTTAAAGTGACGTGTACAGGGCGGTATCAAAGTAAAGGGATAGTCACGTGATCAAAATGGCAGCAAGCTATAACCATACACACACAGACACACGCACGTGCGTTTTATTATAAAGAAAGGGAAGAAAAAGGACATGCCACACCGAAAAAATATAATAAGAAAAGAAAGAAAGAAAGAATGGGGTAAAGATAGATGAGTGAACATGCGGAAGCGATAACGCTAATATTGTATATATATATATATATATATATATATATATATATATAGATAGATAGAGAGAAGAGAGAGAGGAAAACCGGAAGCGAATCTCCATTATTATTAGATTTTCTCATCGACTAATCGGCGGACTCCGAACAGACAAATTCTATAACACAGAAAACAGGTGCTTTTTTTTTCTTCTCGTTTCCCGCCCACATACATTCGGCGCAAATTTTCTCCAAACATTCTATTTCCAACTGCCACGATGAGAATTTGGAATGGAGTGAGGAATTTAGCGGGGGCCCGTGGCATAACGGTTATGAACTCGACGGACCAAGTTCAAATACTGGAGGAGGTAGCTTGTCTTTTATTTTCGCGCGAATGCTCATGAAAAAGGTATGAATCCCTCAGTGAGAATCGAACTCGCCTAGAAGGAATTTTTAGTTCAACCATTTCCCCTTACATATATATATTACACCTTTGTATATATATATATATATATATATATATAATATATATATATATATATATATACAGACTGATAAACAAAGACTATCACTCGCTTTTCTCGTTATTCTGTGATAAAAAATTTATTACCTTCCATATACCAACAAATGCCCTGAAGATGATCTAATTAATAGATCGAAACACTGCAGCGTCGGCCAATAAACTCACCACTTAACTCATTTAAACCTGTTTTTTTCAATCTTTCTTAATATACTACATACCGTCGGATTCACTTCCTTTTCTTCACACACACACACACACACACACACACACACACACACACACACACACATATATACACATATATATATATATATATATATATATTATTGGTTGGTTGGTTGGTTGATTGGTTTTTAAAGCATGTCAAATCCATTGTGTTATTTTATGTTCAATACATTTTTGTTTTATTCATACTTGATGGATACGGAGTGGTAGTACCTGATAGGGTCCGGTCTATAGGTTAAATAGAAAATTTGTCGACAAAGAAAATCGATATATAACATCCAGTTTCCATAACATCCCGTGTTTGTCTACCTTTCTCCATATATATATATATATATATGGACTCTCTCGTCGATTTTCGACGCATGAGGGTTCATACACACAATGAACATCCACACAGGATTTGTTTATAGTGGTGAAGGCTTGTGTTGGACCATCCACACTTTTTTGGCACAGTCGATAGGAAAGAATTGGTGCATCAAGGGTTGCCACAAACCCTATCAACGACTGACCTCAGGAATTTTGAATTCAGAGTTATCCCTCTCTTAGACTGGTTACCTACCCAAGGCTGAAGGGCCAGTCTGCCCTACTATTTAACCCATATATATATATATATATATATATATATATAATATAAAAGCTTCATCCAATAATGAGGCGAAATATCAATTGAATTTATGCTGTCTGCGTTGTTATATCCACACTTTCCTCTATTCTCAACCACACACACACACACACACACACACACATATATATATATATATATATATATATATATATATATATAAAGATATGATGAGTCAGACGAACCTACTATTAGTTTCGCTTAATGTTCTTCAGGGCTAAGATCTGACTCTCTTTTTTCCAAAAAAAAATTTCTCTCTGGTTGATGTTTGGTAGTATATTTTTACAATTAAAAATTGCTGTTTTTTTTTTCTCACCGCGAGGATTTACCAACACCCTTGGTATATTATATATACTAGCAAATATATGCACCCTCCGGGTGCAAGTATTTAAGTTTTAATGTAATAAAATATTGTATTAAATTAGAAAGGCTAATGAAACTAAATAAGAATACAGATAAAAAGATTTGAAACAGAGGGAGTATATAAAGATTTGAAAAGAGGGAGTATAATAAAAAATGGAACAACTGAAACTTACTCTTCCATCACTCTCGTCTTTCATTGTTATTTTTTCTAATTTAAGTATTTAGTTATAAGAGGAAGTAAAGAATAAAATGACAGTTATTTTATCTTGTTAATGGATTTCTTTTAAGATTCATTGAAGAGATTTTTGCTTATATTGATTAAAATAAAACCAAACAGTTAGAAATCAATAATACTAAGCACATATTTATTAAATTCGATTTTTTAATATTAATATGCAAATTAGCCTTCTCGTTCACACTGTAAACCGCTATTTTGTTGTATATATAAATATAATTGCATGTTGTCAGTATGTAGAGAGTCGAGAACAGAAACAAACAATACAGTAGACCTTATTAATAGCGTCGATTTGCCCCTTGATTTAAAGGGGTTTAAGTGCCTGAAAATGCCGACGGGATCGACGCAATTTTTCAACTCCATGAGACGTTAATAGGGACTTTGATACAAGTGGGTACAAATAGTAGACACAATTGCAATAACTAAGAGAATTGTGACTTGAGTAGGAATATAGATTCGGTTACAGACAGAAAAACACACAATCTCCATTATAATAAGATATATATATATATATATATATATATATATATATATATATATATATTGCAAACCACTTTGGAACTTGATATGCTTTTTTCACGCAAAAATCAATTTAGAAAAATCATTAAAAGTTAAATAATGTTCATTTCTTTCAAGAAGTTTATACTAATTAAATTTGGTTGAAGTTATTAACCAAATGTTTAAACTTTATAATTTGTTGTAAACCTACTTGAAATCTATTAAGTGCGACCTGATTAGCAGACAATAAATCTCAAAAAGAAAATAGGCTCCCCTTCTCCTGAACTCGGGTAAATTGGGGGGGTGCCCCCTATGAGAATAAAGACCATATATTACGCATGTATATTATACACGTGTATAATGGGGCACTGTTCGTTATTCATTAAAAATAATGGTCGCACCTTGTCATAAGTATTTGCACGGGGACAATATCAATTTTTATTGCCTAATATTGTAGGGGGCATTAATTATTTTGGGCTGTGGGAGTCCAAATTGACTTATTGGTTGGTTGGTTGGTTGGTTGAGTTTTACGGTATGTCAACACTTGTTGGGTTATTTTATGCTGAAGATGTTTTGTTTTATTCATTCTTGTTAGGTATTCAATTTTTTTTTCAAACTCTTTTTTTAAACACATTTTTTTAACTCATTGTTTTTATCCATTTAACCCATAAATAGGTACTACTACTCCGGTTCAGAGTGGACCTGGGAGTAATACTGACAAATTGACACTCCACACTCCCCAGAGCTTTAATTGGTTAAAATTGTTTGGTTAGTTCGTTGGTGATTTGTTGTCCAATTTTTATTGCCGAATATTGTAGGGGGCATTAATTATTTTGGGCTGTGGGAGTCCAAATTGACTTGTTGGATGGTTGGTTGGTTGGGTTTTAAGGCATGCCAACCCATTGGGTTATTTTATGCCAAATACGTTTTTTTGTTTTATTGATACTTGATGGGTACGGAGTGGATGAGCTGTCCATGACAAGCAACACCCCACTTTGACCCTTACCTAGGCTTGATGTGAAACTCGAGTAGGTTATTTCTGCACACACACACACACACCACACACACACACTATATATATATATATATATATATATATATATATATATATATAAGTTGTCTGCGCGTGTTGCTATGCGCGAAATTTGTCATCAAAATAACTTCCGTTTACGTCAGTGAATTAACACTCATGACATTACTTAGTTACGTCTTTTTTTCTGGACAACGTAGCGTTTCATATCTTGATGGGGTGGGGGGTATCTAATTTGCATATTTAGCTTTAGAGAACGGACCATAGACCTTTAGGCACCCCTTCCGCGATCTCGACTTGTGGGGACACTTTTCTCATTTACACCGTAAAAATCCGGTTGTTTGTTAGGGGTTAGGATTAGGGGTTAGTTTTATAATTTTTTTTAAAAGCTCTAAAAATCGTCTGTAAACAATTAACCGGGTTATGACGGTGTAAATGGAAAAAATGTCCCCACGAATCAAGATCGCAAAAGGGGTGCCTAAAGGTCATATGGCCCGAAGTTCTTTCTTAGCGAGATCGATTCTCACTGGGTGCAATATACTTTGACCTTTAGCGCTACTCTGGGCATCTTGTACGGTGTAATGGTTAGCCAGCTATGCTAGATAATTATTAGTGAGTTCGATTCTCACTGGGTGCACTATACTTTTAACCTTGGGCCAAAATAAGATAAGTCTAGTAAATCACTATTTGGCTTTTCGCGTAGAGCTCTAAAAATCGTCTGTAAACAATTAACCGGGTTTTGACGGTGTAAATGGAAAAAATGTCCCCACGAATCGAGATCGCAAAAGGGGTGCCTAAAGGTCATATGGTCCTAAAGATCAAACTTTGACAAATAATTGTTTTATTATTCATTTCCAATCTGACATTTTGTAATCTTTATAAATAGGCAATTGTTTTGTTTATGGTGTTTATAAATAAATTGCTTGGTAAATTCAAACAAAATCATTGTCGGTCTTGAAACTGGTAATGACCTTGGCCTTGGTGGTTAAAGTGACGTGTACAGGGCGGTATCAAAGTAAAGGATAGTCACGTGATCAAAATGGCAAGCTATAACCATACACACAAAGACATGCGCGCGTGCGTTTTTATTATAAATAAAGGGAATGAAAAGGACACGCTACACAGATAAAAATATAATAAGAAAGAAAGAAAGAAATAGTGGGGTAAAGATAGATGAGCTGAACATGCGGAAGTGATAACGCTAATATGTTTCAATATATATATATATATATATATATATATATATATTAAAAGGTCCAGAATAGAATTTATCTGGTCATTTATAATATATATATATATATATATATATATTTATTTATATATATATATATATATATATATATATATATATATATATATATATATATTATATATATATAGATATTCAATAAAGTCTATTTGTTATCACTTTTGTCGGGATTTGTTTTGTGGGCCATCCAGCAACGACGTACATTGACCAGCTCTGTGCAGATACTGGATGCTGCGCAGAGGACCTCCCAGGAGCAATGAATAATAGGGACGGTTGGCGGGAGATTGTCATGGATATTCGTGCTAATAGCGCAACATCATTATATATATTATAATATATATATATATATATATATATTGTCATGGATATATAATATATATATATATATATATATAATATATATATATATATTGTCATGGATATTCGTGCTAATAGCGCAACATCATATATATATATATATTATATAATATATATATATATATATATATACATATATATATATATATATATATATATATATATATGCATGATGTGGATTTTGCTAATATTGTTAGTGTAATATGGTAGTTGAGGAATAAATATCTGAAGACTCTAGTTTGTTTTGAGCTTCATTTATTTAACCGGGTAACAGCTGAAAACAACCGGCAGACGCCACAAGAACCTGACCACGAGCCATGGTCAGTCGAAGGGATGTAGTAGTCCCGAAGATTTACCCGGCTAAATAAATGAAACTCAAATACAAACTAGAGTCTTCAGATATTTATTCCTCAACTAACATATTCCGTTAACAATATTAGCATAATAAGTACGTTAATGCTTCACTCCTCAGCCCAAACCTAGTATAAGTATCTCCTAAAACGGATACAAATACTAACATCCACCTCAAATATATATATATATATATATGTGTGTGTGTGTGTGTGTGTATGTGTGTGTGTGTGTAATATTATAGAAATTGAAAAAACGCAAGTTTCATTAACGAATGATGTTTAATAAGCCGACGCTGCAGTGTTTCGGTTTGTCTAACAAACCTTCCTCAGGGCTTTCGTTGGTTTGAGGAAAACATAAATTATTAATGAAAACAAAAGTCTGCGAGCCCCTGCTTTTGGTATGTGGCTGTGAAATTTCTGTTTTTTCAATTTTTATGATATTACATATTGTCGGATTTACTTCGGCTTTTTCTTTATATATATACATATATGAGGAAAAATGAGTAAAGAAAAGAAAAGTAAATGGATAAAATGAATTTAATCGATATCACATTAATCGATATCACTTACACATGTGTTTCGGTCAGTTTATGTGTGTGAAAATATTTCGCACACATACAAGAATCGACCTTCATCAGAGTGAACATTTATTTTTATGAAATTTTCATAAAAATAAATTTTCATAAAAATAAATGTTCACTCTGATGAAGGTCGATTCTTGTATGTGTGCAAAATATTTTCACACACATAAACTGACCGAAACACATGTGTAAGTGATATTGATTAATGTGATATCGATTAAATTCATTTTATCTATTTACTTTTCTTTTCTTTACTCATTTTTCCTCATATTGTCGGATTCAATTCCTTTTCCATTTTTACACACACATATATATATATATATATATATATATATATATATATATATATCGTTTGAGGAAATGTTTGTCAACCGACCATCACACATTCAACACATAGAACAGATCCTAGATGTCTATATAAAAAAAGAAAAATAGCTTTCAATGCACAGGACTTTAATAAAAGGACTTGGAATATTGAAATTATAAAAAAGCAATAGAAAGATAAGATGGGGGGGGGTCAAGAGAGAAACAGAGAATTTTAGGAGAGAGAAAATGTGTTATATAGGATTTGCTACCTCCCCTCTAGTCCATAAAATAATGGTTGCGTCTGACTTATGAATAGCTGTTAGACGATACGAGAAGTTAGTATGTATATGATTGAAGGAATATACTATTACAAAACATTTGATTTTGCCTCTTATTCATTTTACATATTTCCTCCTTCTCTTTGTGTTTGAGTAATTGGCCGCCTTACTCACGACATGAGAGAGAGAGAGACAGAGAGAGAGAGAGAGAGAGAGAGAGAGAGAGAGACTGGTAGACGTAAAAAGGACTAGGATATTGAAAAAGAGAGAATGCCATAGAAAGAAAAGATGAGGCAGAAAGAGGGAAGAGAGAGAGAGAGAGAAAGAGAGAGAAAGAGAGAGAGAATAGAAAGAATATTAAAGAGAGAGAGAGAGAGAGAAAGAGAGAGAGAAAATGGAAAGAATGTTAAAGAGAGAAAGAGAGAGAGAGGGCACAGAGATGAGGATTGTGTTTAGGTTAGCGTTACAAATCCGGTCTCCTTTCTTTTTATCCCGGGCAACTTGAGGAACCCCTGCTAATTTACTTATATTCGAAAGAGTGTAAAGCGTGTGTTGCCGCACGGAAGAGTTCCTGGTTTCTCGTTCGTTTTCTTTGAAGGCATCGGCGCATTTGTCTTTGAATATGGTAATTAGTGCCTGGTGTGTAACAGAGTAGACAAGACAGAATATCAACGGATACTTGGGGCTTGTTAACTCGAAGAATTCCACTGAGGACGACTACATTAAATAGATATAAGTGAAACGCTTCGTTTGCAACACCCCCTCCCCCGTCTCTCTATATAAATTATTTGTATTAGATTGGAATACTTGGTATCATATAACGGTGTGCAAAAGTTTTAAAAGTATAAATAAATGGGTTTTTGTTTCTACTGGGACGACTACCTTTAATAAATATAAGTAAACGCTTCGTTTTCAACCCCATCCTCCTCTCTCTCTCTCTCTCTCTCTCTATATATTATATATATATATATATATATATATATATATATATATATATATATATACCAACCCCTCCGCACGAGCAGGATGTGACACAAGATCAATTTCTTAAGCGAAGTTTAACGGGTTTGAATTCAGAGTTTTCCTTCTCCTATGGTTAAAGAGCCCAGTCTGCCCTACTGTTTTATCCATAGTTGGACGGAGAGTAGGATCCATACCTTTCCCAAGGGTATTAGCGCAAAGTGAAATGCAATTACCACATGCAGGATTTGAACTCGGGCGACCAGTCCATTTCCCATTATATATATATAATATATGTGTGTGTGTGTGTGTGTGTGTGTGTGTGTGTGTGTGTGGTGCCTCACCAGTTGGTATATATGTCCCTCAGGAATATCTCATACTTGCATTTGGGTGATACTATTATTTGAGTCCTAATTGGCTGCAATTTAACAGGTTTGAATTCAGAGTTTTCCTTCTCCTAGACTGGTTACCTAGCCATAGTTAAAGAGTCCATTCTGCTCTGCTATTTACCCATAGCTGGAGGGAGAATTAGATTCATACCTTCCTCGAAGGTATTAGCGTCATGTGAAATGCCAACAGCTTCGTCCAGGAATTGAACTCTGATTGACGTCCATTTCCTGCTCCTCTAACCATTAGACCAGTGGTTCTCAAACAGAGCTCCCCGGCGCTCTGGTACGCCCCAGAACTTTTTCAGGTGCGCTCCGTAGTATTCCTGAAAAATCTATCCAGATATGAAAAGCAAATGTATACTAAGTTACTATATTTATACCATTTCTTTACGAACACTCTGCTTGTTTCGTTACAACATTATTATGATAGTTATAAGTTACTTTTCTTGCAACTAAAATAAAAACACCATGTGTATATAAATCAATTCTTGTTATAATGCTTGATGNCTTGGTAAGGCAACCATTCTAGAAGAAGGAAAAACTCTGAATTCAAACCAGCTGTACTCAATAATATATTGATCTTGTGTCGCATCCTGTTCATGGTGGAGGGGCTGGGAAAATACCTACAATGAAATTTTTGATTATGATTTTGGTATAAATGGTACAAATGCAGAAATATGGCGCAAGGATAATTAAAATCGCATTTTACGTATATAACAGCATCGGAAAGAAGAAGAAAACGGAAGGAACTGAACTATTAAATCAAGGAAATACAAAAACACTTGGAAAAAAAGATATCTAATCGTGTGTGTGTGTGGGGGGCACAGTCAAGTCTGACTCAAGGTTCGAATCGACAGTCTACACACCTCTAACTCTACAACTTATCACGTTCCAAATCCAATAATCCAAAATTATTTCTTTGTCCCGCTCGTCTCGACAACAAAATACTACTGCACGTCCTTCTCCCTCGGTCTGTGAGAATAAGTCCTTTTAAATACACCCTCAATTTCACCACACCCGGGCTCCTCACTCATAATTGTCGCAGCAGCACGTGCGACACTCGTCTAGCACCGGCGCGACCACCTACATCCGGGCCACTGTGCTATTTCTTATTTCACTGATCGTCCACAGCTCTCACATTCTGAAGGAAGCGGGGTTCGACTCTAGGTCAGTCCTACACGCCAGGCAAAGCATAGCCCGCTTCCTTCGAGAATACGGCAAGTCTTCACGCCCGCCACTCTCTCTGTCACACTGTGTATGTTGCACAAGGTAGGTCTACTCTCTCACTACAAGATATTACAAGTACATGGGAATACTGGAGTGGACACCCAAACAAACAGAAAAGAAGAAAAAGTAAGAAAAGAGTACCTCAGAAGGACTTTACTTCCTATTTTAACTAAATAGTTAAATTATGAAATTTAGCAATGAAAGACAGAGTGATGGAAGAGTAAATTTCAGTTGTTTTATTTTTCAATTATATTTCAAATCTTTTATCTGCATCTTATTTTAGTTTCATTATCCTTTCTAACTTAATATGATATTTTATTACATTAAAACTTAAATACTTGTACTCTATTTCAAATCTTTTTATCTGGCTTCTTATTTAGTCATTAGCCTTTTTAATTTAATATAATATTTATTACATTAAAACTTAAATACTTGTACTCTATTTCAAATCTTTTTATCTGCCTTCTTATTTAGTTTCATTGTCTTTCTAATTTAATATAATATTTTATTACATTAAAACTTAAATACTTGTACTCTATTTCAAATCTTTTTATCTGCGTTCTTATTTAGTTTCATTAGCCTTTCTAATTTAATATAATATTTTATTACATTAAAACTTAAATACTTGTACTCTATTTCAAATCTTTTATCTGCCTTCTTTATTTAGTTTCATTAGCCTTTCTAATTTAATATAATATTATTACATTAAACTTAATACTTGTACTCTATTTCAAATCTTTTTATCTTGCCTTCTATTTGTTTCATTAGCCTTTCTAATTTAATATATAATATTTTATTACATTAAAAACTTAAATACTTGTACCTTATTTCAAATCTTTTTATCTGCCTTCTTATTTAGTTTCATTAGCCTTTCTAATTTATATAATATTTTATTACATTAAAACTTAAATACTGTTACTCTATTTCAAATCTTTTTATCTGCCTTCTTATTTAGTTTCATTAGCCTTTCTAATTTAATATAATATTTATTACATTAAAACTTAAATACTTGTACTCTATTCAAATCTTTTTATCTGCCTTCTATTTAGTTTCATTAGCCTTTCTAATTTAATATAATATTTTATTACATTAAAACTTAAATACTTGTACTCTATTTCAAATCTTTTTATCTGCCTTTCTTATTTAGTTTCATTAGCCTTTCTAATTTAATATAATATATTTTATTACATTAAAACTTAAATACTTGTACTCTATTTCAAATCTTTTTATCTGCCTTCTTATTTAGTTTCATTAGCCTTTCTAATTTAATATAATATTTTATTACATTAAAACTTAAATACTTGTACTCTATTTCAAATCTTTTTTATCTGCCTTCTTATTTAGTTTCAATTAGCCTTTATAATTTAATAAAATATTTATTACATTAAAACTTAAATACTTGTACTCTATTTCAAATCTTTTTATCTGCCTTCTTATTTAGTTTCATTAGCCTTATAATTTATATAATATCTTATTACATTAAAACTTAATACTTGTACTCTATTTCAAATCTTTTATCTGTCCTTCTTATTTAGTTTCATTAGCCTTTCTAATTTAATATAATATTTATTACATTAAAACTTAATACTTGTACTCTATTTCAAATCTTTTATCTGTGTTCTTATTTAGTTTCATTAGCCTTTCTAATTTAATATAATATTTTATTACATTAAAACTTAAATACTTGTACTCTATTTCAAATCTTTTTATCTGCCTTCTTATTTAGTTTCATTAGCCTTTCTAATTTAATATAATATTTATTACATTTAAAACTTAATACTTGTACTCTATTTCAAATCTTTTTATCTGCCTTCTTATTTAGTTTCATTAGCCTTTCTAATTTAATATAATATTTTATTACATTAAAACTTAAATACTTGTACTCTATTTCAAATCTTTTTATCTGCCTTCTTATTTAGTTTCATTAGCCTTTATAATTTAATATAATATTTTATTACATTAAAACTTAAATACTTGTACTCTATTTCAAATCTTTTTATCTGCCTTCTTATTTAGTTTCATTCGCATTTATAATTTAATATAATATTTTATTACATTAAAACTTAAATACTTGTACTCTATTTCAAATCTTTTTATCTGCCTTCTTATTTAGTTTCATTAGCCTTTCTAATTTAATATAATATTTTATTACATTAAAACTAAATACTTGTACTCTATTTCAAATCTTTTTATCTGCCTTCTTATTTAGTTTCATTAGCCTTTCTAATTTATAATATTTTATTACATTAAAACTTAAATACTTGCACTCTGTTTCAAATTTTTTTATCTGCCTTCTTATTTAGTTTCATTAGCCTTTATAATTTAATATGATATTTTATTACATTAAAGCTTAAATACTTGTACTCTGTTTCAAATCTTTTTATCTGCCTTCTTATTAGTTTCATTAGTCTTATCATTAAAACTTAAATACTTGTACTCTATTTCAAATCTTTTTATCTGCCTTCTTATTTAGTTTCATTAGCCTTTCTAATTTAATATAATATTTTATTACATTAAAACTTAAATACTTGTACTCTATTTCAAATCTTTTTATCTGCCTTCTTATTTAGTTTCATTAGCCTTTATAATTTAATATAATATTTTATTACATTAAATTCCGACGGATAGACCAAAGGACAAGAAAACTTAGTAGTACAAAATATGGGGATATTGGAAGGGGACACCATATGCTCTATCAGCAATACTTTACTTATAGATATAGGAAACTATATTATTGTGGCAAGAGAAATCACGCACGTGGTAGCTGAAGGCGTGCACAAATATGTCTGGCGTGCAAAATGCGATCAAGGGGGTTGTGTAGCGGGCGATAAGGGAGATTGAACTCACATCCTCCTGATCGTGACTCATAGCTTGATGTCGGACTACCTCTTTGGTGTGCATGTAAATTACTACACTGTGCGATTGACCCGGATGTGGGATTGTAGTATGATTATTTAAGGCCTGCCTTAACACACCGGGGGAGTTGCGTTCCAGACTTGCTGACAAGGGCACTGACGTACGACAAGGAAGAAGAGGTGAGTGAGCTTTAGTGAAGGACTGCTAGAAAAGATTGGCGCACATGTAAATTACTAGACTGCGTGATTGACCCGGATGTAAGATTTTAATATGATTATTTAAGACCTGCCTTAACACACCGGGGATAGAAGAGTCGAGTGAGCTTTGGCGAAGGACTGCTAGAAAAGATTGTTGCAGGTGACAAGAACTTGGTCAGGAGAAGCTGTGAGAACGTCTTTTTTCCGGTGGAGAAATCTGGCTGTCCAACCCGACGGATTTTCTATTCATTTAATTATCAATATTCATAATTTCGATTTAGCTCAGTTCATAGAGCATCCAACTAGAAACCACAAGGCTCCAGATTCAATACCGACCCTCGTCAACTCAATGTATGAGTAGTACAGGGATCTGTGCCGTAAAGTAAGGAGCTGATGGTAGGTATGGCGCCCCGTCTCAGACGCAGAAACATCTCCTTGGTCTAGTGCTGGTGAAAAGGGGGTAGACTCCCTCACTGATTGGCTGATACCGACTTTAGGCCACCCCGACAACTCACTTTTTATGCTGAATCCTAAAATCATACCCATTTTTTCTAATCAGATCAAATTTTTAAGATACAAGCTCTTACTTGAAATGTATAGAACAGTAAATATATATATATATAACAGCTAACTGCAGAAGTTTATAAGATAAATTTCTGCAGTTAGCTGTAATTAATCAATATTCAGTGGATTTAACCCTGAAGATCCTTATAGTGAAACTCGAGTAGGTTATTTCTGTACATACCACAGTAATATATATATATATATATATATATATATATATATATGAGAGTAAGTAAATAAATAATGTGTTTATTTGATAAGGCTTTTAGCCGACAATTTTTGGAAGATATGTGCTTAATTGAAGTCATACCTAATTTTGAAAATTAATTAGTTAATAATTAATGAATTTAGGCTGGCATATATGTTCAAATGTAAGGCTAAACGATTCGAGAAAATGTCAATCCCTGAATGTACATTTCGACCTATTAGGTCTATTAGGTCTATAACCTTGCTGATGAGACCTAATAGGTCGAAATGTACATTCAGGGATTGACATTTTCTCGATTCGTTTAGCCTTACATTTGAACATATATGCCCGCCTAAATTCATTAATTATTAACTAATTAATTTTCAAAATTAGGTATGACTTCAATTAAGCACATATCCTCCAAAATATATATATATATAATGTCAAGAAATTACGAATGATTTTAGTGTAGAAATGAACTGAAAATCAAGAGGAAAGGGATTGTCAGTGGTCAGGAATTAATATAAGCATTGCTGATAGAATATGGATGTCATATATAAAATGTAAATGAATTGCAATTAATTTTACTATAGAAAAGCATTGAAAATCAGAAATAAAGGGATTGTCAGTGGTCAGGAATTAAGACAAGCATTACTGATAGAAAATAGCATTTTTGTATAATGTAAATGCATTGCTAATTATTTTACTATAGAAATGCATTGAAAATCAGAAAGAAAGGGATTGTCAGTGGTCAGGAATTAATGCAAGCATTAATGATAGAAAATAGCTTTTTTGTATAATGTAAATGCATTGCTAATGATTTTACTATAGAAATGCATTGAAAATCAGAAATAAAGGGATTGTCAGTGGTCAGGAATTAAGACAAGCATTACTGATAGAAAATAGCTTTTTTGTATAATGTAAATGCATTGCTAATTATTTTACTATAGAAATGCATTGAAAATCAGAAAGAAAGGGATTGTCAGTGGTCAGGAATTAAGACAAGCATTACTGATAGAAAATAGCTTTTTTGTATAATGTAAATGCATTGCTAATGATTTTACTATAGAAATGTATTGAAAATCATGAAGAAGGGGATTGTCAGTGGTCAGGAATTAATATAAGCATTTCTGATAGAATATGGCTACTATTATGGATGTCATATATAAAATGTAAATGAATTGCAATTAATTTTACTATAGAAATGCATTGAAAATTAGGAAGAAAGGGATTGTCTATGGTCAGGAATTGATTATTTCTGACACAATGGTGTTATTATACTCCTTCGTTTGCCTTCATCACTATGTATAAATTGAGTTGAATTAGTTTCTGCTTCAGTGTTCACGTAAAAAAAGATAGTTTATTCATATTATCTAATTATCAAGCAGGGTGAATAAAAAAAAAAGAATGTGGGTACAGCTCTGTGAACATCATGAGGGTATATGTATATGTCTATGTGCATGTGCGTGTGTGGGTGGGTGTGTATATATATATATATACATCAATGCCCTTGCAGAAGTTAGTTTCAGCGATAAGGACCAATTGACAGAAGGAGGGTGGGCTGGATACACATCCTCATGGAAAGACAGGCCGATGGTAGCTGTAAGAAGTTGAGGAAAGGTGACTCGAGCCCTCCATCCTGAAGCGACACATGACGGACGCCATGGAAACATTTCCTACATTGAAGTCTGACCCGTGTGGCAGGGCATGTATGTCGAGAGTTTCATATGTGTGACAGGGTACATAAAAATAAGCTGGATCCGTGGGCCATCTGCGTGCTCACAACTGCCCACATCCAAACTACTTGTAGAAATGGCCTTATTCTGTGAAGAAGCGGCAATCACCATATATATATATATATATATATAGTCATCCACTGACACGTGTTTCAACTTATCAAGTCTCTTCAGTGTGGCTAGATATTTGTAAGCTACCTACACCGGGATTGAAATCCGATCGGTTCAGTGTCAGTCAGACACCTCAACCACTTAACTAATTATTAGGATCATACAAGTGTTTTATAGAGGGGGGAATTAGGTAGGTGGGTAAGATTTGTGGTGAGGGAAAGATTTGATTGGTTATAGGGGACATCTTTGGGGAAGATGAGAAGGGAAACAGATGGGAAGAGAGTTGAGGGAGGTAGAAAATCATATATGGATATGTCTGTGTGCATGTGTGTATATATATATATATATATATATATATATAATATAGATTTTTGAAGGCAATTGACAATGCAATATGTGTTGAAAATTATATTTATTTACTTTTTTTTTTAATTCCAAATATTTTCGGAATAAAATTCCATCATCAGAGTTATTAAAAGTACTAGGTGTTTTTTTTATAGTACTTATCCCACGGCGATGGTGTAATCATCTGTTGTTGTTTAAAAAGTTGAGGAACACCGGATATTTAAAAAAAAAAAAAAATTTCCAGTTAATTCCGTGGTGTTAAGTCGGTTATTTCCATGATCCTGATGATTCAATAACAGCTGATGAAGCCGAGTTCATTACTCCAGCGAAATATACTACACATTTTTGTATGAGTTTTGTTCTTTCATTCCTTATATTTTACCTCATATATATATATATATATATATATATAATATATATATATGGTATTTGTGGAAAAAGGGACTTACCGTGACTTACCGGTGAAAATGGTCACAGTGGTTAGTTGATTCAAGTTTCACAATGATAAGGCAGCGATATAACAAATATAAAGTGCTCAATACCGTTAGTAGAGCAAATTTATTATCATAAAGGTACACGGTAATAACCTACTCGAGTTTCACCATAATGATCTTCAGGTTTAAATCCACTGGATTAATCAATTGCAGTCGATTTCACGTATATATATATATATATATATAAAAGGCCATATAAAAAATAAACACATTGTTTGTTTACTTACTTTCATACTGTCGTGCGATAAGTCCCAAAAAAGTGGTATATAATTAAGTTCAAAACGAACAAAAAATCTGGGAATGGCCAGCTGGTGTAGTGGCTAGAATCCCCTCCTGTCAGCTTGGAAGTCGAGGTTTCGAGTCACACACGGAGCTGTCTCCCATGTCTATAACCTTGCTGATGAGACCTAATAGGTCGAAATGTACATACAGGGATTGACATTTTCTCGATTTGTTTAGCCTTACATTTGAACATATATGCCAGCCTAAATTCATTAATTATAACTAACTCATTTTCAAAATTAGGTATGACTTCAATTAAGCAGATATCCTCCAAAAATTGTCGGCTAAAAAGGCCATATCAAAAATAAACACATTGTTTGTTTACTTATTTTCATATATATGGAGAAAAGTAGACAAACACGGGATGTTATGGAAACTGGATGTTTATTGTCGACTATGCAATGTTTCGGTCTCTTATTAGACCATCTTCAGGACTTGGATATAGTTCTTACTCCAATGATGGAAATTCTCAAAATGCTGAAAACGGAAGGTCGTCAGTAAGGGGTGGTGTAGTTGGGGGTGGTTGGTGGATTCTTCTTCTCTCTGGAATGGGGAGTGCCGAAATGATGGATGGTGGTACCACAGGTGTTAGATTGTGGGGATTGGTTAACTAAATATGTGTATGTGTGTGTGTTATATGTTATATGTGTGTGGTTGGTATGTTGGAGTGATTTTTTTATTTTTTTATTTTTTGTAATGGTAAGATTTGTTAAAATTGTAAGTGAGCATATGTATAATGTTATATACTATTATTGATATTTACTCCTTTTGAGTTTTTCACTGGAGTCTGAGTGACAGCAAGTCTCCTCAGGTCTCCAGGACTCTTCTGAGTATTCTGGCAGATTGCAGCAGTGCAGTGTTCTGAATCGTTTCAATCCTTCCTCTGATTTCCAAACTTTCCAAACCCTTTTCCAATCCTTTTGGGACTGTTCCAAGTGCACCAACTACAATTAGTATCACTTTCACTTTCATATTCCATAACTTTTTCAGTTCTCTGGCAAGGTCCAGATATTTGTCCATCTTTTCATTTTCCTTTAGCTTCACCCTGTGATCTGCTGGCACTGCAAAATCCACCAGTTGGCAAGTTCTTTCTCTTTTGTTAATCAACACTAGGTCTGGTCTTCTTGCTGGGATAAGGTGATCCATTTTTATTTCAAAGTCCCAGAGAATTTTATGCGTTTCGTTCTCAAGAACAGATTCTGGTTTATGCATATACCATTTTGTTGTATGGTCAAAATTTAATTTTTTGCATAATTCCCCGTGGATCACCTTCCCAACCCAGTGGCGGTATTATTGTTGTTGTTGTTGTTATGTATCATATATATTATAATATTTATCTGGTTGTCTTTATTCAGTTGATATCATCAGTGTCTGTTTATGGGTAATCTGTTAATATCTGTCTGTCTGTCTAGGTGCATATATATATATATATATATATATATATAATATATATATATATATGTATATATATATATATATATATATATATGTATGCACCTGTGTGGGTGGCTTATTGAATCTGTAGCCTAAGACAGTAATTAGTTGGATGACCAATCTCTATAATTAATAGAAAAGCAATGGATTAAGTGCATTGACAAGGAAGGGGATTATACATGATTATATAGAAAAGTTATATAGCTATTCTGTAAAATGAATACTTTTTCATCGTTAGGTTAAATTTTTATTGGTGAATTTTTTTATATACACATACAATCATATTGACACAAATATATATATTAATATATATATATATATATATATATATATGAAGTAAATGGAAGTTAATCCGACAGTATGAATTTAACCTTTTTAATAGGGCAGCCTTCATCAAGAGCAAAAATATGAAGGAAAGACGGAAAAAAAAAGAAAAAAACAAAATTCCAGCATTGAAAACCAGCGTTCGTTTGTACCTCCTTCTAACGGTTATTTTTGCTCTTGATGAAGGCCACTCTATTAAAAAGGTCGAAACAGATTCTGTCAGCAAACTATTAACATCATTTGTTTTTTCTTAAATGTTAAATTCATATATATATATATATATATATATATATATATATATATATATATATTATATTATATGTCCGGACAATTCTCGATGATGATTGGAAAACCAAATGAAGAGCTAGAATCATGACAAACTTAAACAGAGAGAAGACAGTTATAGCGATGAGATCAATTAACAGAAGTGGGGGTTGGCTACACTTTCTCTTGAAAGGCAGGAAGGTAAGTGGTAAGGGCATCGAGCACCCCATGAATTCAAAGGTTTAGCTGTATGAGGCGAGAGATGCACTGTTTGATGGACACTCATTGGGTCATAGTGAGACTGTGTCAGAGGGGACAAAATCAGAAGGGATGATATATATAATATATATATATATATATATATATATATATATGTGTGTGTGTGAGGAAAAAATGAGTAAGAAAAAGAAATGTAGATCATTTCAACTCCTTCTGATTAATTTAATAATAATAATAACGTAAATCCGTATACATTTTGATAAACAGACCAAAACACATGTGTAAGTGATATTGATTAAAAGTGATAT
>CM042181.1:40591996-40606996 GCA_023376005.1 Doryteuthis pealeii | reverse complement strand
AATTCTAACAATTTATTAAAGACAAATAAAACAATGAATAACAATATAAAGTCCTTCCTGTGTATAGAGTTAAGTTTGAGGGACTTACTGGTGTGCTGGAGAAGATATCTGGTATCTTAGGGTGATTTTTTGGAGAGGTTTTAATGTCACTGCCTCATGGGAACTGGTCCAGGGTCTGTCTGTGGTATTCACGTGATTGTTATATCCAATCACAGAAAGCCTCTCCCTCACCCAACTCTATACACAATTTCAGGAGATTGGTGCAAAATTATAATCATCAATTTTTATTTACACAAAAGAGTTTTGCATGTTATGGACTGCTCATCTACAAGCATCAAGGGTCGCCAGCCACAGCCAACAGGTGGCCCCATTGTAGGAGTCTCACCCCTCTGCAGAGGTGTAGTCGGGGTATTCTAAAGCCCCAGCCAACATGGCTGAGTAAATTCCTGAGTTTACAGACAGTGGGTCATTTGATGCCGACAAAGTTTTGAAATAAATTCATTCTTAATGGATCCTCATTTTTTTTTTATAAACTCTTTCATACCTTCTACTTTTAGATCATTCATATGATACGTCTAGTTAGGAGCTGAAACAGAAGTTTACAGCTTGGTAGATTGCAGTATCTGAGTTGAGTTGTCACTGAAATAGCAATGTTTCAGATGTAGTAGACAGCATACAGCTATTAAAAAATTACAGTAACTTCCTGGTTTGGTTTGGTTTGGTTTGTTTTACAGCATATCAACCTCAGTGGGTCATTTGATGCCGATAAAGTCTTGAAATAAATTCATTATTAATAGATACTCAATTTTTTTTATAAACACTTTCATACCTGCTACTTTTAGACCATTCATATGATACATCTTGTTGGGAGCTGAAACAGAAGTTTACAGCTTGATAGATCTCAGTATCTGAGTTGAGTTGTCACTGAAATAGCAATGTTTCAGATGTAGTAGACAGCATACAGCTATTAAAAATTACAGTAACTTCCTGGTTTGGTTTGGTTTGGTTTGGTTTTGTTTTACGGCATATCAACCTCAGTGGGTCATTTGATGCAATAAAGTCTTGAAATAAATTCATTATTAATAGGATACTCAATTTTTTTTTATAACACTTTCATACCTGCTACTTTTAGACCATTCATATGATACATCTTGTTGGGAGCTGAAACAGAAGTTTACAGCTTGATAGATCTCAGTATCTGAGTTGAGTTGTCACTGAAATAGCAATGTTTCAGATGTAGTAGACAGCATACAGCTATTAAAAAATTACAGTAACTTCCTGGTTTGGTTTGGTTTGGTTTGGTTTTTGTTTTATCATTTAATGGTTTTGAAAAAGTTTGAAGGGGTATACCTGCTACTTTTAGACCATTCATATGATATGTCTAGTTGGGAGCTGAAACAGAAGTTTACAGCTTGTAGATCTCAGTATCTGAGTTGAGTTGTCATTTAAATAGCAATGTTTCAGATGTAGTAGACAGTATGTAACTTCCTGAGTTTTTGGTTTCTTAAACTAGTTTGGTTGAAGTAATTAGTGGTAAAGTTAATGTTTCATAAGAACATGTGTTCATGTTTAATTTACAGACTGTAAGATTTTGCTATTTAACCGAATAGTTTAAAGTAATCAAGATTGTGATTTAAATGCTTACAAATTAAGCAATAAAAATGAAAGCTGCTTGAATTTCTTGAGGTGTTTTTTCTTTCTGTTTTTTTTTACCTGTATGATGGGATATTTCGAAGTTTACTATCTATTCTCCTCAGAACTCATTCTATTCAAATAAAGTCTTGTTATTATTGTAATTTGAGTCCTTCTGCTCAATTATAATGAACAAACCATCAGTGGCTTACGGTACCAAATTTCCGTATGATGGGATATTTTTAACTATTAATATTAATTACCTCAGAACTCATTCTATTCAAATAAAGTCCAATTATTATTGTAATTTGAGTCCTTCTGCTCAATTATAATGAACAAACCATCAGTTTTTGTACTTTGCATTGCAATGGTGGAGAGTCACTGTAAGTGGCTTAAAGTAGAACTCATTCTATTCAAATAAAGACTCATGTGTGAAAAAAGCAGATAACTTACTGGAGTCAATAAGGATACCATATTTAGAGCTTTTATATGAAACATTTAGTTGGGAGCTGAAACAGAAGTCTACAGCTTGGTAGATCTCAGTCACTGAAATAGCAATGTTTCAGATGTAGTAGACAATTTATAATCTCATATCAAAAAATTATTGGTAACTTTATTAATACATTGGCTGTGATTAAGTATGAAGTGTCTATCTGTTTAAAATGATTGAACTTTATTATTACATTGGCTTTTAAAAACATTGATATTATGACTAAGTAGGTGTTCATTCAACCCATTTATTACAGGTAAGAGGTGACACAAGGTTACAAATATGGAGCACCCTACCGAATTTTCTTGGTATTTTTTACCTGTATGATGGAATATTTCAAAGTTTACTATTTTATTCACCTCAGAACTCATTCTATTCAAATAAAGTCTAATTATTATTGTAATACAAGTCCTTCTGCTCAATTATAATGAACTAACCATCAGTGGCTTATGGTACCAAATTTTCTTGGTATTTCTATTCAAATAAACTCTTTCATACCTGCTACTTTTAGACCACTCATATGATACGTCTAGTTAGGAGCTGAAACAGAAGTTTACAGCTTGGTAGATCTCAGTATCTGAGTTGAGTTGTCATTTAAATAGGAATGTTTCTGATGTAGTAGACAGTATATAATCTATTAAAAAATTACAGTAATTTCCTGGTTTGGTTTGTTTTGTTTTATGGCATATCAACCTCGGTGGGTCATTTAATGCCGATAAAGTTTTGCAATAAATTCATTCTGAATGGATACTCAATTTTTTTTATAAACTCTTTCATACCTGCTACTTTTAGACCATTCATATGATACATCTTGTTGGGAGCTGAAACAGAAGTTTACAGCTTGGTAGATCTCAGTCACTTAAATAGCAATGTTTCAGTTGTAGTAGACAGTATATAATCTCCTATTAAATAATTACAGTAACTTCCTGAGTTTTGTGTTTCTTAAACTAGTTTGGTTGGAAGTAACTTAGTGGTAAAGTTAATGTTTCATAAGAACATGTGTTCATGTTTAATTTACAGACTGTAAGATTTTGCTATTTAACCGAATAGTTTAAAGTAATCAAGATTGTGATTTAAATGCTTACAAATTAAGCACTAAAAATGAAAGCTGCTTGAATTTCTTGAGGTGTTTTTTCTTTCTGTTTTTTTTTACCTGTATGATGGGATATTTCAAAGTTTACTATCTATTCTCCTCAGAACTCATTCTATTCAAATAAAGTCCAATTATTATTGTAATTTGAGTCCTTCTGCTCAATTATAATGAACAAACCATCAGTGGCTTACGGTACCAAATTTCCCTGGTATTTTTTACCGTATGATGGGATATTTCAAAGTTTACTATTAATTTACCTCAGAACTCATTCTATTCAAATAAAGTCCAATTATTATTGTAATTTGAGTCCTTCTGCTCAATTATAATGAACAAACCATCAGTTTTTGTACTTTGCATTGCAATGGTGGGAGAGTCACTGTAAGTGGCTTAAAGTAGAACTCATTCTATTCAAATAAAGACTCATGTGTGAAAAAAGCAGATAACTTACTGGAGTCAATAAGGATACCATATTTAGAGCTTTTATATGAAACATTTAGTTGGGAGCTGAAACAGAAGTCTACAGCTTGGTAGATCTCAGTCACTGAAATAGCAATGTTTCAGATGTAGTAGACAATTTATAATCTCATATCAAAAAATTATTGGTAACTTTATTAATACATTGGCTGTGATTAAGTATGAAGTGTCTATCTGTTTAAAATGATTGAACTTTATTAATACATTGGCTTTTAAAAACATTGATATTATGACTAAGTAGGTGTTCATTCAACCCATTTATTACAGGTAAGAGGTGACACAAGGTTACAAATATGGAGCACCCTACCGAATTTTCTTGGTATTTTTTACCTGTATGATGGAATATTTCAAAGTTTACTATTTATTCACCTCAGAACTCATTCTATTCAAATAAAGTCTAATTATTATTGTAATACAAGTCCTTCTGCTCAATTATAATGAACTAACCATCAGTGGCTTATGGTACCAAATTTTCTTGGTATTTCTATTCAAATAAACTCTTTCATACCTGCTACTTTTAGACCACTCATATGATACGTCTAGTTAGGAGCTGAAACAGAAGTTTACAGCTTGGTAGATCTCAGTATCTGAGTTGAGTTGTCATTTAAATAGGAATGTTTCTGATGTAGTAGACAGTATATAATCTATTAAAAAATTACAGTAATTTCCTGGTTTGGTTTGTTTTGTTTTATGGCATATCAACCTCGGTGGGTCATTTAATGCCGATAAAGTTTTGCAATAAATTCATTCTGAATGGATACTCAATTTTTTTTATAAACTCTTTCATACCTGCTACTTTTAGACCATTCATATGATACGTCTAGTTGGGAGCTGAAACAGAAGTTTACAGCTTGGTAGATCTCAGTCACTTAAATAGCAATGTTTCAGATGAAGTAGACAGTATATAATCTCCTATTAAAAAATTACATTAACTTCCTGAGTTTTGTGTTTCTTAAACTAGTTTGATTGGAAGTAACTTAGTTGTAAAGTTAATGTTTCATAAGAACATGTGTTCATGTTTAATTTACAGACTGTAAGATTTTGCTATTTAACCGAATAATTTAAAGTAATCAAGATTGTGATTTAAATGCTTACAAATTAAGCACTAAAAATGAAAGCTGCTTGAATTTCTTGAGGTGTTTTTTCTTTCTGTTTTTTTTTACCTGTATGATGGGATATTTCAAAGTTTACTATCTATTCTCCTCAGAACTCATTCTATTCAAATAAAGTCCTGTTATTATTGTAATCTGAGTCCTTCAGCTCAATTATAATGAACTAACCATCAGTGGCTTACAGTACCAAATTTTCTTGGTATTTTTTACCTGTATGATGGGATATTTCAAAGTTCACTATCTATTCACCTCAGAACTCATTCTATTCAAATAAAGTCCAATTATTATTGTAATCTGAGTCCTTCTGCTCAATTATAATGAACAAACCATCAGTTTTTGTACTTTGCATTGCAATGGTGGGAGAGTCACTGTAAGTGGCTTAAAGTAGAACTCATTCTATTCAAATAAAGACTCATGTGTGAAAAAAGCAGATAACTTACTGGAGTCAATAAGGATACCATATTTAAAGCTTTTATATGAAACGTTTAGTTGGGAGCTGAAACAGAAGTCTACAGCTTGGTAGATCTGAGTCACTTAAATAGCAATGTTTCAGATGTAGTAGACAATTTATAACCTCCTATTAAAAAGTTACAGTAACTTCCTGAGTTTTGTGTTTCTTAAACTAGTTTGATTGGAAGTAACTTAGTTGTAAAGTTAATGTTTCATAAGAACATGTGTTCATGTTTAATTTACAGACTGTAAGATTTTGCTATTTAACCGAATAATTTAAAGTAATCAAGATTGTGATTTAAATGCTTACAAATTAAGCACTAAAAATGAAGCTGCTTAAATTTCTCAAGGTGTTTTTTTTTTTTCTCTTCAAATAATTTTGTGTTGCAAGCAAATAAGTTTTTAAAAAGTATTTTAAAAATATATTTGATATGACATTAAAAGAATAAACCAAACAAAAACCTTGCTAAGTAATCAAGTTTCAGCATCAAATAACCCATAAAGAGTTTATATGCCATTAAACAAATAAAACAAATAAAAGAATTGCAAAGGAATAAAATGATTTAATACCAAAGCATTAGATAACCCATAAGGAGTTGATATGCCGTTAAACAAATGAACCAAACCAAATCTTTACAAATTAATCAAATTTTGGCATTAAATAACCCATAATTAGTTGATATGCCGTTAAACAAATAAAAAAACAAATCTTTACAAATTAATCAAATTTTGGCATTAAATAACCATAATTAGTTGATATGCCGTTAAACAAATAAAACAAAAAATCTTTACAAATGAATCAAATTTTAGCATTAAATAACCCATAAAGAGTTGATATGCCGTTAAACAAATAAAACAAACCAAATCTTTACAAATGAATCAAATTTTAGCATTAAATAACCCATAAAGAGTTGATATGCCGTTAAACAAATGAACCAAACCAAATCTTTACAAATTAATCAAATTTTGGCATTAAATAACCCATAATTAGTTGATATGCGTTAAACAAATAAAACAAACCAAATCTTTACAAATTAATCAAATTTTGGCATTAAATAAACCCATAATTAGTTGATATGCCGTTAAACAAATAAAACAAACCAAATCTTTACAAATGAATCAAATTTTAGCATTAAATAACCCATAAAGAGTTGATATGACGTTAAACAAATGAACCAAACCAAATCTTTACAAATGAATCAAATTTTAGCATTAAATAACCCATAAAGAGTTGATATGCCGTTAAACAAATGAACCAAACCAAAATCTTTACAAATTAATCAAATTTTAGCATTAAATAACCCATAATTAGTTGATATGCCGTTAAAACAAATAAAACAAACCAAATCTTTACAAATTAATCAAATGTTGGCATTAAATAACCCATAAGGAGTTGAAGTGCCATTAATCAAATATACCAATCTATACCAAAACACGAGACATACAAAATACCAAAGAGAACCTTAATGTATATCTTATCCAGTGACATACGTTGCTACCCGATATTTCTACCCTGTGGAGGGGTACCCTAAGTACCCTACCTATTTCTTCCGTGGAATTTAACATCTTATCATGAACAGCACTCGTATCTCTGTAGTATTGAATTCACTACTCTAACGAAAATGGCCGAATGCTGCAACAACCCCAAAAACCTAAACATTGATAACTTTCAGAAAGTTTCCTGGCATAAAAAAAAAAGTCGAGTCAATGGTGTGGCCTAAAGTAAGTATCAGCCAAATACCGAGGAGTCTATACCCTTTTCCCTAGGACTAGACCAAGGAGATTATTTAGTGCTCTTCCAATATGTGATCTACTGAAGGTTTATGATCTACTATTCATGGCCTGTGATCTACTAGAAAAAAGAAGACAGGGTTAGGGTTAGGGTTTAGGGTTAGGCTATTGATCTACTATTCATGGCATGTGATCTACTGGGAAAAAAGAAGACAGGGTTAGGGTTAGGGTTTAGGGTTAGGCTATTGATCTACTATTCATGGCTTGTGATCTAATAGGAAAAAAGAGACAGGGTTAGGGTTAGGGTTTAGGGTTAGGCTATTGATCTATTATTCATGGCATGTGATCTACTTGGAAAAAAGAAAACAGGGTTAGGGTTAGGGTTTAGGGTTAGGCTATTGATCTACTATTCATGGCTTGTGATCTAATAGGAAAAAAGAAGACAGGGTTAGGGTTAGGGTTTAGGGTTAGGCTATTGATCTATTATTCATGGCATGTGATCTACTTGGAAAAAAGAAAACAGGGTTAGGGTTAGGGTTTAGGGTTAGGCTATTGATCTACTATTCATGGCTTGTGATCTAATAGGAAAAAAGAAGACAGGGTTAGGGTTAGGGTTTAGGGTTAGGCTATTGATCTATTATTCATGGCATGTGATCTACTTGGAAAAAAGAAAACAGGGTTAGGGTTAGGGTTTAGGGTTGGGCTATTGATCTACTATTCATGGCTTGTGATCTAATTGGAAAAAAGAAGACAGGGTTAGGGTTAGGGTTTAGGGTTAGGCTATTGATCTACTATTCATGGCTTGTGATCTAATTGGAAAAAAGAAGACAGGGTTAGGGTTAGGGTTAGGGTTAGACTATTGATCTAATATTCATGGCTTGTGATCTACTAGGAAAAAAGAAGACAGGGTTAGGGTTAGGGTTTAGGGTTAGTTTAATGGGAAAATAATGGTTTGGTTTGTTTTGTTTTATGGCATATCAACCTCAGTGGGTCATTTAATGCCGATAAAGTTTTGAAATAAATCAATTCTTAATGGATAATACAATTTTTTTATAAATACATTTTTCTATTTAACCCATAGATGGGACCCTAACAGGTACTACCACTCCGGGTCAGAGTGGACCAGGAAGCAATGGTGATGAAGGGGTGCTCCACATTCCCCAAACCTCCAAAACTGGAACCTCACCATCAGATAGAGTTTAACGTCATTCCCAGGACATGTAGACCCGCAGTCACCGCCTTCTAGCACCCATATGATAAAAAGGGGTCGGGCTTGCCATAAGGGCAATAGGGTTGGGAAAATCATATAGGTGCTAGGGCTTGACGTGACCAGCCGATTGATCGGAGGGGGCCTCTCCGACCGCCCGTCTAGCCCAAGATAGGGCCAAAGTGGAGTATTTCATGTCATGAACTGCTCATCCACCTGGGCTCTATCCTCAAGCATCACGGGTCGCCACCCACGTCCAACAGGTGGCCCCCATTGGGGGAGTCTTACCCCTCTGCAGAGGTGCAGTCGGTGCATTCTAACGCCCCAGCCGACAGGGCGGGGGAAAATAATGGGTAGTTAATGGGTAGATCACATATTGGAATGTAAACATCTCAGTAGATCACATATTGGATTAGAAACCATTCGGTAGATCACATATTGGAAGAGCACCGATTATTTTTTGCATCTGAGGTGGAGCGACACACCCACTATTAGCTCTTTACCTTACTGTTGGAGTTTTTTGGTTATAAGGTGTGTGCCAGATGTTCACTTCTACTTATAGACTCGCCGATAACCATGTGACCAACCTATTGACCAACCACTGGCAGTATTCTGCTGCTGATATTATTATTTATACTGGCTGTTCTGGTCATACCTGAACATATTGCTTTGAGCCTTCGTGGACGACGGATCATAGGATTATATCACTGGACCTTTGACACTACATAGGATTCTATAACTCAGGACTTATTCACTTACCAAAGGATCCTATAGCTCAGGACTTACTTACTTTAAGTCCTTTTCAACTGGCCAAGGATGGCGGCCAGATACTTAACACTTACCGCACAATTCCCTTTACTACTCATACGCTGAGTTGGCGAGGGCCACTATCGAACCAGGAACCTTGCGATTCTTAGGCAAGTGCTCTACTGACTGAGCTAAACCGGCCCTTAAAGGGAATAGGGGTGGATAAAAACTCAAGTTGGCATGGGGAGGGAGCACAAGGAACTCACATTGGGTTGAAGGGGGTTTACGGCCACAAAAATGTTGAGAAACACTGCACAATGTGGTTAAATTGAACTTAATGAACCAAAATTCCACCATTGTATGTGACCCCGCCGAAAGAAAAAAATACCAAAAATCAGGGAATTAACCAAATTTAATGAAATTTTCAGTGTTGAATATTAATGAATAAAAGATATAATGCACCAGTTATTTTATTCAAAAACTTTTACATGTTCTCAGGTCAGTTAACTTTGAACCACGTATCTTTGGGAATCTGTGTTACGCCTCAAAGATATGTGGCTCAAAGTTAACTGACCTGAAAAAATATTAATTTTTTAAATAAAATAACTAATGCATTATATCTTTTATTCATTAATATATCAACACTGAAAATTTCATTAAATTTGGTTAATTCCCTGATTTTTGGTCTTCTTTTTCTTGGCGGGGTGACATAGGTCTGTTATGTTCAAATTAACCCACAAGATTATCCCACCTCTAAAAAGAAAAATTTAATCCGAGCTATAATGTAGATGAATTAGATTTGAATGTAATATGATGCAGTTCTGTTAGATTTGGTAAGATAAGGTGATGAAATGTTGGTTTGGTTTGGTTTGGTTTGTTTAAGGCATATCAACCTCAGTGGGTCATTTAATGCCGATAAAGTTTTGAAATAAATCAATTCTTAATGGATAATACAATTTTTTTATAAATACATTTTTCTATTTAACCCATAGATGGGACCCTAACAGGTACTACCACTCCGGGTCAGAGTGGACCAGGGAGAAATGGTGATGAAGGGGTGCTCCACATTCCCCAAACCTCCAAAACTGGAACCTCACCATCAGATAGAGTTTAACGTCATTCCTAGGACATGTAGACCCGCAGCCACCGCCTTCTAGCACCCATATGATAAAAAGGGGTTGGGGCTTACCATAAGAGCAATAGGGTTGGGAAAATCATATAGGTGCTAGGGCTTGACGTGACCAGCCGATTGATCGGAGGGGGCCTCTCTGACCGCCCGTCTAGCCCAAGATAGGGCCAAAGTGGAGTATTGCATGTCATGAACTGCTCATCCACCTGGGTTCTATCCTTAAGCATCACGGGTCGCCGCCCACGGCCAACAGGTGGCCCCATTTGGGGGAGTCTTACCTCTCTGCAGAGGTGCAGTCGGTGCATTCTAACGCCACAGCCGACAGGGCGGATGAAATGTTGACAGATATAAGTAAGTAAGTAAAGTCGTCAGGGTGGCCTAAAGTCGGTATCAGCCAATCAGTGAGGGAGTCTATCCCCTTTTTTACTAGCGCTAGACTAAGGAGATTGTTTTTGCAGTTTTGAGGTGGAGCGCCACACCTACCGTCTGCTCCTTACTTTACCGCACAGATCCCTGTGCTACTCGTACGCTGAGTTGGCGAGGGCCGGTTTTGAATTTGGGAACTTGTGGTTTCTAGCCGAACGCTCTACCAATTGAGCTAACCCGACCCTTACTTTACTATATTCAAAACTAGAAGTGGCTACCCAGCATCGCCTGGGTAAATGGGGGATTAAAGTCTAGTATATTCCTATCCCTATTGTCACTCAACCCCAGATGATCAAATGTCTGAAAAAAAAATTTTAAAAAATATAAATAAATAAAATAAAAACATGATCTACGGTTTTGAAAAGGATACAGTTACTTCCTTATATTATATTCAATTAGAGGCGATGGACTTTATATATATATATATATATATATGCTGTTGGCATTTCACATAGCGCTAATATCCTTGGGAAAGGTATGAATCCATATATTCTCCCACCAGCTATGGGTTAAATAGTAGGGCAGACTAGGCCCTTCAGCCTTGGGTAGGTAACCAGTCTAGGAGAGAGATAACTCTGAATTCCAAATTCCCCCCAACTATGGGTTAAATAGTAGGGCAGACTGGGCCCTTCAGCCTTGGGTAGGTAACCAGTCTAGGAGAGAGATAACTCTGAATTCAAAATTCCCTCCAACTATGGGTTAAATAGTAGGGCAGACTGGCCCTTCAGCCTTGGGTAGGTAACCAGTCTAGGAGAGGGATAACTCTGAATTCAAAATTCCTGAGGTCGGTCGTTGATTGGGTTTGTGGCAACCCTTGATGCACCAATTCTTTCCTATTGACTGTGCCAAAAAGTGTGGATGGTCTAACACAAGCCTTCACCACTATAAACAAATCCCTGTGTGGATGTTCATCGTGTGTATGAACCCTCATGCGTCCAAAATCGACAAGAGAGTCCATAATATATATATATATATATCTCACTCACTCATTCTCACAATATATATATTAGGTATACCCAATTTGTCGTCTGCTACAAATTTTAAAAACGAATTAAAATTAATTAAATCTATTATTTAAGGTCAAACTTTTGTCTAAATCGATAGGTAGTAACATAATTATAACAGAATGACGGTTTGTTAAGTTTTTCTTTCTTTGAAAGTTAAATATTGCTCTGTATTTAATCTAATTTATTGATTATTATACATTGAGCTCTCTTTGGGGATTTATAAAAATGTATATATAAAAATATATTTATAAAATATGTAGATGAGAGGTATCCAAAACTTGGTAGTAAGGGATGATTCTATATGCGATTTCTAAGACACACTGTATTATTATTGTATGATCCAGTATGTATAAATACAGTGAATCTTTAAATCACTACAGAGAGCTCAATGTAAAATAACCTTTTAGATTATATACAGAGCAATATTTATTTTAGAAAGGAAGGAAAAACTCAACACCGTTATTCCATAATAAATTTATTTCGACCAAAATTGGGGCCCGTAATTTATGAGGAAGTGCGTCCCGGTCTCCTGCCTCAAAAATTGCTACCCGGTGACTATTAAAATAACGACCCAGCTCAGTCTATTCAAAACTATCCATCTTCATATCTATCTCAATTTGTTCATATTTATCTATATTATTTTAAATACTAAGATTTTTTTTATTCATGGTTGTTTAATGTCTTGTTTTTAGTTTAAATAAACAAGCAATACATTTACTTGTCGAAAATATCTATCTATCTCCATTTGTTCATATCTATCTATATTATTTTGTTTGTTTATCTATCTATCTATCTATCTCAGTCTATTCCAAACTATATATCCATCTTCATATCTAAACAAGAATTACGACAAATTACGATAAATAAACAAGAATTACGACGAGCTGGGGTTGTTATTTTGATAGTCACCGGGTAGCAATTTTTGAGGCAGGAGACCGGGACTCACTTCCTCATAAATTACCATTAAATCAACTTAGATTTATAAAGGCCCCAATTTTGGTCGAAATGAATTTATTATCGAATTACGGTGTTGAGTTTTTCCTCCCTTTCTAAGATATATATTTATAATATATGAATTAAACATTTTAGAAAAAAACAAACAAAAATTGTTTAATTCATACTGTCGGATTCACTTCCATTTACTTTTCATTTATAATATATATGCCCCTGGTAATGAAGGACTATTTGCTCGTAAATTCCAACCATGAAATAAACTGAACCCCCATTTTATGTTCGTGTTTTTGTATTAAATGTTTTATTTTTCTTGCACCCGTTATTTTACAATACAAAATATATTTTATTTATTTATTTTAATATTCATTCAACGTGCATATTCTAAAAGTTTTTATTTTGTGAGAATGGTTAGTTTTAAAGTGGGGGCTCGTTTTACAATTTAGGCATAAATTGGATCCTCCTTTTATGACCGTAATTTTGTTTTTTCGTCGACGATGATTAAAATTTGACGTTTTTATTTTAGAGTAGCAAAACCAAAAAGAAAAGAAATAACAACAAAAGGTAATATTCAACTTTTTACTCGTAAATTCCTGCCATAAAATTAGGCTTGGGCATTTTATGGTAGGAATTTACGAGTAAAAAGTTGAAGTGTAAAAACGAACCCCCACTTTAAAACTAAGCATTCTCACAAAATAAAAACTTTTAGAATATATATACACATTGAAGTGAATATTAAAATAAATAAAGGAAATATATTTAGTATTGTAACATAACGTGTGCAAGAAAAATAAAATATTTATTGCAAAAACACGGACATAAAATGAGGGTTCAGTTTATTTTATGGTAGGAATTTACGAGAAAATAGTCCTTCATTACCTATGCCCGTCTCATCCCCTTCCCGGCGAAAGGGTGGCAACACAAAACTCAGATATATATACAAAAGTGTAAAATCGTTACAGACGATCTTCATGTAAACATTTGAGCTGTTTTTTGTTTTCAGCGGCACGGATGAGCTTCGTGGAGGCTTTCTCTCTCTCTCGCTTTATCCACGAACTAAAACTGAAATACAGAAAGCCGACCAACCGCCCATTACGGCGATGGAGGAAGGGAGGGCGGGCGGTCGGTCGTTGTGGGGGCAGAGGTATGAGAGAGGGAGGAGGAAGAAGAAGAGGAAGGGGAGGGACAGTAAGGGAGAAATGCGGAAGGAGGAGGGAGAAGGCGGAGAACTAGGAAAGCGCGGGAGAGTGAAAGAAAAGAAAAGGAAAGAAAAAGAAAGAAAGAAAGATATAAATAAAAAAAAGAGAGAAGAGAACCGTTTCGTGCCGTGCGCAAATTGTTAGTCACGGGCCCCACCCCTCCGTCTGTTTCTTTCTCTCTCTCTCTCTCTCTCTCTCTCTCTTTCTCTCTCTCTCGCCAACATCTTTTTTTCTTCTTTTCCTCTGCCGGGAGGCAAATGGCACAAAATATATCAAATTAAATAAATAGATAAATAAATAAAAGAAAGATAGATAGTTAAAGTTAGAAAGAGAAAGTGAGAGAAGGAGAGAGAGAGAGAGAGAGAGAGAGAGAGAGAGAGAGAGAGAGAGAGAGAGAGAGAGTGTGTGTGTGTGTGTGTGTGGTGCGTGTGTGAGTGTGAGAGATAGATAGATATAGAGAGAAAGAGACAGACAGATAGTCAGACAAATTGAGTGAGTTAATGAGGTAGATAGATAGATAGATAGATAGATAGATAAACTTCTTTCCTTTTCTTCTTTCCTGGGTGGTGAATGGAAATATATATAGATAAACGAATAAAAAAAAGAGATAGTTAAAGTAAGAGAGAGAGTTAGAGAGAACTAGATATATAGAGAGTGAGTGAGTGAGATAGATAGATATAGAGATATAGATATATAGATAGATAGAGAGAGTGAGTGAGTGAGTAAGATAGATAGATATAGAGATAGATAGATAGAGAGAGAGAGAGAGTAAGATAGATAGATATAGAGATAGATAGATAGATAGATAGATAGAGAGAGAGAGAGAGAGAGAGAGAGAGAGAGAGAGAGAGAGAGAGAGAGAGAGAGAGAGAGAGAGAGAGAGAGAGAGAGAGAGATAATAAACTTCTTTTCTTTTCCTTTACCGGGAGGTGAATGAAAAAAAAAGAACTAAAAAGAAAGATAAAAGAGTTAGAGATAGAGTGAAAGATAGATAGATGGATAGATAGATAGATAGATAGATAGATAGAGAGAAAGAGAGAGAGTGCGTGACAGATAGAGAGAGATAGATAGATAGAGAGTGGGGGGAATAAACTTCTCTTCTTTTCATTTGCCGGGAGGTGAATGAAAAAAGAAAAAAAAGAAATAAAAAAGAAAGATAGAGTGTTAGATTTAGTAGAGTGATAGATAGATAGATATAGAAAGAGTAAGAGAGTGAGTGGGAGATAGATATATATAGAGGAGAATGAACTTCTCTACTTTTCATTTGCCGGGAGGTGAATGGAAAAAAAAAGAAATAAAAAAAAAAAGAAAGATAGTGAGTTAGATTTATAGAGATAGAGTGTGTGTGTGTG
>CM042181.1:40571996-40586996 GCA_023376005.1 Doryteuthis pealeii | reverse complement strand
ATGTGTATGCATAATTGTATGTGTGTGTGTATAAATGTGTGTATAAATGTGTGTGTGTATAAATGTGTGTATGTATGTGTGTGTGTGTGTAAATATGTGTGTGTGTAAATATGTATGTGTGTGTGTGTAAATGTGTATGTGTGTATGTGTGTGTGTATTTCTGTAAATGTGTATGTCTGTCTGTGTACATGTGTATGTGTGTGTGTATTTCTGTAAATGTGTATGTCTGTCTGTGTACATGTGTATGTGTGTGTGTATTTCTGTAAATGTGTATGTCTGTCTGTAAACGTGTGTAAATATGTGTTTGTAAACGTGTGTAAATATGTGTATGTCTCTCTGTAAATGTGTGTATATGTCTGTGCCTGGGAGTCGGTAAATGTGTGTGTGTGTGTCTGTCTGTCTGTAAACGTGTGTGTGTAAATGTGTTTAAATCTGTGTATGTCCCAAAATATACACTATTTGAATCGTTATAACTTATTCAATTGATGTATTTTGACTTGTAAATAAGATTGATATAAGAGAAAGAATAGACATTTTTTAAAGAGTGTACACATCATTTTGGGACACCCTATGTGTATTTAAGTTTAAGTTAACATAGTGGAGTCGAGATCTGAAGATTGCATAGGCGAGAAACTGTCAGTAACCAGGTAGTGTTGACTCCATGTCCACGCTACCTTAACTTAAATATAAACGCTCTATCAATGATATTGAGCACTGTCTGTTTAGAAATATAGCACCCATATTATCCACATCAGTGATGATGAGAGCTTTTTTATTTCGTGCGTCCTGGGATGCACATATTTGCTTCGAATGGGTCTTAGCTAAAGCTGTCTAACTCCTACCTTGTAACCTATCCTGTGTAATTCGTTTCTAAGAAACCATTGAAATGTATTTACAGTTAGCTTGAAATGGTGAGAGAAGAAAAAAGAAAAACACTGGGGTGCATGGATACGATTTCACTGCCTCTTTTTAGACTTTTGTGCGTCAGGGACGCAGGACCCGTATCTATCAGCCTCTCTCTCTCTCTCTCTCTCTCTCTTTGTGTATAATATATTATAGCAGAGCTATAGATAGGAATGAGGCCTAATAGGCCGAAATGTACATACAGAGATTGATTTTTCTCGATTTGTTTAGCCTTACATTTAAATAGGCATGCCCGCCTAATTAATTAATTATTAATTAACTTTCAAAATTAGGTACGACTTCAATTAAGCACATATTCTCCCAAAAATTGTCGGCTAAAAAAAAGCCATATCATAAAAACACATCGCTTGTGTATTTACTTCTCATAGATAGATAGATAGAGATGTAGATAGATAGAGATGTAGATAGATAGAGATGCAGATAGGTAGATAGATAGATAGAGATGCAGATAGGTAGATAGATAGATAGAGATGTAGATAGGTATATAGATAGATAGATAGAGATGCAGATAGGTAGGTAGGTAGATAGAGATGTAGATAGGTAGAGATGTAGATAGGTAGATAGATAGAGATGCAGATAGGTAGGTAGATAGATAGATAGAGATGCAGATAGGTATATAGATAGATAGAGATGCAGATAGGTATATAGATAGATAGAGATGCAGATAGGTAGGTAGATAGATAGAGATGCTGATAGGTATATAGATAGATAGATAGAGATGCAGATAGGTATATAGATAGATAGATAGAGATGCAGATAGGTAGGTAGATAGATAGATAGAGATGCAGATAGGTAGGTAGATAGATAGATAGAGATGCAGATAGGTATAGATAGATAGATAGAGATGCAGATAGGTATATAGATAGATAGATAGAGATGCAGATAGGTAGGTAGATAGATAGATAGAGATGCAGATAGGTATATAGATAGATAGATAGATGAGATGCAGATAGGTATATAGATAGATAGATAGATAGAGATGCAGATAGGTATATAGATAGATAGATAGAGATGCAGATAGATCTGATAGGTATATAGATAGATAGATAGATAGAGATGCTGATAGGTAGATATATATATATATATATATATGACTTAGCCGCTGGTAATGATTAATTAAACTAATTATATTTAGGGGTACATTAGTATATCTCCCACCGGTACCCTCAAAACAATTAGTCTCTCAGCTAGAGTTTCACTTAACCATCGATAAAAACAACCCCCAAAGTTTAAAGTTACTTCTGGAGGAACAGAAGCGTATCTTGTAAGGGTGGATAGTTGAAAACTTCCTCTCCCGTCTCTTAATAGACCAGCTCTCTCCTCCCCACAAAGCTTTTACTAAAACTACTGCATTTTTACTGATATTCCTATATGGTGTAATGGTCAGTCAGAAAACTCGGCTAGCAGTCCATTAGTGAGTTAGCTTCTCACTGTGTGCACTGTACTTCTGGTTCTTGTGCTGTGCCACAACTAAATCAAGCTTGAATTTACTCAATGTTGAAAAACAAGGGGTCCCTCAAAGAGTCGAGCCTCCGAGTTCCCTGGGTCCTAGATCTTTAAGTAAATAATTTTTTAGGGGAAAACAACTTTTAATAAATGTTATGTATTTATCTTATATCTATAATACATATATAAAGGGCAGTTGTATGTCTGTCCGGAGGAAACTTCGAAAATAAAACAATTAACGACAAAGTAAATATATATACATACACATTAAATATCATCAGGGCTCGGTTTTTGAGCAAAAATAATAGAAATTTGATTTATGTTCGTGAAGATAATTAAAAAATAAAATTTAAATGATAACGCCATGGATTTTTATTTTTTCATTTAATATTTATTAACATTTCTTTTCGGAGTAGCTGGATCAATGCAAGGTCTATTTTTTTACATAGGGATTTAAATGGGGCATCCCACGAGGATTCAACTCACGGGTAGCCGCTGCTAGAAACAAAAAACAAAAAACAAAAAAAACAACCCCAAACAACATGGTAAATCCCTCAGTAATGAAGACTCCCCTCCTTGGCAATTTAATCAAAACACAAGGATTATGTTTATATTTTTCAAACCTCATGGGCTCGTAACGATATTAAGAAAAAATGGATAGTATATATATTTTTAAAATTTGTGTGTGTGTGTCAAATGTGTGTATATACAATACAATGTATGTATATTGGTGTGTGTGTGTGTAATACAATGTATGTTGGTGTGTGTGTGTGTGTGTGGTGTGTGTGTGTGTGTGTAATACAATGTATATTTGTGTGTGTGTGTGTGTGTGTATATTTGTGTGTGTGTGTGTAATACAATGTATATTTGTGTGTGTGTGTAATACAATGTATATTTGTGTGTGTGTGTGTGTGTAATACAATGTATATTTGTGTGTGTGTAATACAATGTATATTTTGTGTGTGTGTAATACAATGTATATTTGTGTGTGTGTAATACAATGTATATTTGTGTGTGTGTGGTGTGTGTGTAATATAATGTATATTGGTGTGTGTGTGTGTGTGTGTGTGTGTAATACAATGTATATTGTGTGGTGTGTGTGTGTAATACAATGTATATTTGTGTGTGTGTGTAATACAATGTATATTGTTGTGTGTGTGTGTGTGTAATACAATGTATATTGTGTGTGTGTGTGTAATACAATGTATATATTTGTGTGTGTGTGTGTGTAATACATGTATATTTGTGTGTGTGTGTAATACAATGTATATTGTGTGTGTGTAATACAATGTATATTGTGTGTGTGTGTGTGTGTGTAATACAATGTATATTGTTGTGTGTGTGTGTGTGTGTAATACAATGTATATTGTTGTGTGTGTGTGTGTGTGTGATACAATGTATATGGATGTATGCGTATGGGTGTGTATGTATACAATATATATGGGTGTGTATATGTGTGTACAAGGTGTGTATGTGTACAATATATGTGTGTATGTGTTTTTTTAACAATATATGTATGTCCTGTGTGTGTATGTACAATGTGTGTGTGTATACAATATATATATATATATATATATGTTTGTGTACAATATATATATATATGTGTGTGTGTGTGTGTGTGTGTATGTACAATATATATGTGTGTATAATGAGTAATTAATGCTATTAAATCTTCATTTGAACATGTTATTATAAAAACGGATGTAAAGTGACAGCAAGTCTCGTTTATACTCCAGCATTCTCCGCAGTACTCTTCCTGTTTTTAGAGCCAGTTTATATAGGCAACCAGTCTAGGAGAAGGAAAACTTTAAATTCAAGCCCGTTAAACCCTGTTTAAGAAATTGACCATGTGTCACATCCTACTTGTGCAGAGGGATTGGTAAATGTTTATGTGTATCCTAGGCATGACGTTAAACTGCATCTAATGGTGAGGTTCCAATTCTGGAGCTCTGAGGAGTGTGGAGTACCCATTAATCGCCATTACTCCCAGGTCTACTCTGACCTCGAGTGGTAGTACCTGTTAGGGTCCCATCTATGGGTGAGATTGCAGCGAATTGTGAAGTTCCAATTCTGGAGTTCTGGGGAGTGTGTACTCCTTTATCACCATTACTCCTTGGTCCACTCTGACCCGGAGTGGTAGTACCTGTTAAGGTCCCATCTATAGGTTAAATAGAAAAACCTGAATTGATAAACAAAATTTGATTATCCATTAAGAATGACTTTATTTCAAAACTTTGTCGGCATTAAATGACCCACTGAGGTTGATATGCCATAAAACAAACCAAACCAAATCTATCTGATGGTGAGGTTCCAGTTCTAGAGATTTGGGGAATGTGGAGCATCCCTTCATCACCATTGCTCCCTGGTCCACTCTGACCTAGAGTGGTAGTACCTGTTAGGGTCTCATCTATGTGTCAAATAGAAAAATGTATTATCCATTAAGAATTGATTTATTTCAAAACTTTATCATATGGGTGCTAGAAGGCAGTGGCTGAGGGTCTTCATGTCCTGGGTATGATGTTAAACTCTAACTGATGGTGAGGTTCCAGTTTTGGAGGTTTGGGGAATGTGGAGCACCTCTTCATCACCATTGCTCCCTGGTCCACTCTAACCCAGAGTGGTAGTACCTGTTAGGGTCCCATCTATAGGTTAAATAGATTTTTAAAAAATGGGTTATAAAAATTTGATTACCTAACAAGATTTAATATAACAAAACTTATTCGGCATAAAATAACCCAACAAGAGTTGACATGCCGTAAAAATCCAATCAACCAACCAACAAAATATACATCTATATATTAATACTCGTGTTCCTTAAAAGTACGACCGTTATCATCTTGCACCACTCTCTGGTTAAAAATGAGATCGTCCAAGATGAAATGCGAAATATAAATCCTGATTATCTGGTGTTGCTTATCCGCCAAATTCTTATTTCTTATATTTGTTGTCACCTCAGCTAAATAATGGACCATTCCGTTTTTATTATGAAGAAAGGGAAGGAAAATGGCATGCTACACAGGAAAATATATAATAAGAAGGAAAGAAAGAGAGAAAGGGGGGGTAAGCACGCGGAAGCGATAATGCTAATCTGTTTCAATCGAACATAAAGAAAAGATGAAAAGAAGGAAAGAAAAAGAGTGAGAGTTAAATCAAGAAAAATTGTACTTTTTACATATTGAACTATTTGGCAATAGCTCTTAAGTAAACATATCAAACATTGCTAAATTAAAATGTTAGGGGGGGGGGCACCTGAAGGAAAGAAAGCTCACATAGTGTAATGGTTAGCAAACTAGATTCGCAGACCAGTGTTAGTGAGTTTGATTCTCACTGGGCACCGCATACTCATGGCCTTGCGCCACATCTTAGTAAATAAATATTTGGGTAGAAATGCGCACTTTACTTGTTGATAAATGATTTCAACCTACCTTTATAGTTATTTATTAAGCTTAGCAAAGATGTGGCACAAGGCCAGGAGTAATTGGGCGCCCAGTGAAAATTGACCACACTACCAATGGTCTGCTAATCTAACTCGCTAACCATTACACCACATGAGGTGCCCATAACCTATTTCTTATCAGAAAAGCGTTAGTTAGGCACTGCCAAAGTTGCCATAAAATTCGTATTTTACAAAATAAATTTAATCCTCCCGATTGAAAAAAAAAAAAAAAAAAAAAAAATTACCAAAAATCAGGGAATTATTCGATTTTAATGAAATTTTCAGTGTTGATTTATCAATGAATGAATTTTATATAAAGAATTATTAAAAAAATAGTTTAAAATATATTAAAAATAAATTACATATGTATTATTATTCTACTCTTTTCTTTTCTTTCTTTTTTTTTGTACTGATGCTCATTATGTTACTACTTTTCGACTTTGACCTTAAACATTTTAAATAAATTGAAATAGATCAGTAAGTAGGCCTGAGCCTATTCTGGTAGTGACCACCCCAAGCGCAGATTTAAGAAATTTGAATTCAGAGTTTTCCTTCTAGACTGGTTGTCTAACCAAGGTTAAAGAGCCCAGTCTGCCCTACTATTTACCCATAGCTGGAGGGAGAATATTTGGGTTCATACCTTTCCTAAGGGTATTAGCGCTATGTGAACTGTGACTTCGATTTGAACTCGTCCATTTCCTACGATTTAATTAATTTTAATTGGTTTTTAAAATGATGGTTTGTTTTGTTTTACGGCATATCAACCTTGGTGGGTCATTTAATGCCGACAAAGTTGTGAAATAAATTCATTCTTAATGCATAATACAATTTAGTTTATAAACTCATGTTTTTCTATTCAACTCATAGATGGGACCCTAACAAGTACTACCACTCCGGGTCAGAGTGGACCAGGGAGCAATGGTGATGAAGGGGTGCTCCACATTCCCCAAACCTCCAAAACTGGAACCTCACCATCAGATAGTTTAACGTCATTCCCAGGACATATAGAGGTAATTTATGAAGTGCGTCCCGGTCTCCCGCCTCAAAAACCACTACCCGGTGACTATCAAAATAACAACCCCAGCTCGTAATTCTTGTTTATTTATCGTAATTTGTCGTAATTCTTGTTTCGATGTGAAGATGGATATATAGTTTTGAATAGACTGAGATAGATAGATAGATAAACAAACAAAATTATATAGATAGATACGAACAAATGGAGATAGATATTTTCGACAAGTAAATGTATTGGGGGGGGGTCGCTTCTTTTTTTGTCGTAATTCTTGTTTATTTAAACTAAAAACAAGACATTAAACAAACATGAATAATAAAAAATCTTAGTATTTAAAGTAATATAGATAAATATGAACAAATTGAGATAGATAGATAAATGGATAGTTTTGAATAGACTGAGCTGGGTCGTTATTTTAATAGTCACCGGGTAGCAATTTTTGAGGCAGGAGACCGGGACACACTTCCTCATAAATTACCCATATGGACCCTCAGCCACCACCTTCTAGCACCCATATGATAAGAAGGGTTGGGGCTTGACATAAGGGCAATAGGGTTGGGGCAATCATATAGGTGCTAGGGCTTGACGTGACCAGCCGATTGATCGGAGGGGGCCTCTCCGACCGCCCGTCTAGTCCAAGATAGGTCCAAAGTGGAGTATTGCAAATCATGAACTGCTAAAACTGGTCGACATTTTGGTAGTGCCTAGCGTTAGTGGTAATAAAGGACTATTTGCTCGTAAATTCCTACCATAAAATAAACTGAACCCTCATTTTATGTCCGTGTTTTTGCATAAATGTTTTATTTTTCTTGCACCCATTATGTTACAATACTAAATATATTTTCTTTATTTTAATATTCACTTCAATGTGTATATTCTAAAAGTTTTTATTTTGTGAGAATGGTTAGTTTTAAAGTGGGGGCTCGTTTTACAATTTAGCCATAAATTGGATCCTCCTTTTATGACCGTAATTTTGTTTTTTCGTCGACGATGATTAAAATATGACGTTTTTATTTTAGAGTAGCAAAGCCAAAAAGAAAAGAAGTAACAACAAAAGGTAATATTCAACTTTTTACTCGTAAATTCCTGCCATAAAATTAGGCTTGGGCATTTTATGGTAGGAATTTACGAGTAAAAAGTTGAAGTGTAAAAACGAACCCCCACTTTAAAACTAAGCATTCTCACAAAATAAAAACTTTTAGAATATACACATTGAAGTGAATATTAAAATAAATAAAGAAAATATATTTAGTATTGTAAAATAACGGGTGCAAGAAAAATAAAACATTTATTGCAAAGACACGGACATAAAATGGGGGTTCAGTTTATTTTATGGTAGGAATTTACGAGCAAATAGTCCTTTATTACCGCGTTAGGTAGAAACCACCCAAAACAATTCTTCCAAATATTTTCTAAGTTCATAACTTACTCCCACTAGTGTTATTAGTATTACAAGTTTCCAGCATCCTCTAATCGCCTACAACTACATAACTACGTCGGAAACTTTTGCACATACATTTTGAAATGAATAATTTTCTGAATTTCGTTCTTTTTTTTGTTTGTTTTATTTCAATTAAACATTTGTTGAGTAACATACATTTTTGTAAGTGGTCTAATTAAAGTGAGAGTAACCTCACTTATTCTACCGACATCTTCTGAAAAATCGCCTTTTTTTTTAATATGTATAGTTTTAGCTGTGGAGAAATGGAAACTTGAGTCGGCAGTTAAATTTAGTTGCTGAAAGAGAGAGAGAAGATATCCTTTTAAAAAAATTCTTTGGGTTGGAGTTACAGCTACAAAAATTTTTGGAATAGTTTTTTTTACCTGTCAGATAGCCCCCCCCCTATATATATATATATATATATATGTATGTAAGTATAGATAAAAGGATATGAAAACACACAATGCTGTTAAAATGAAAATATTTTATATCATATTCATAGCTAATATTGAACAATATTTCGATGAATATGATATAAAATATTTTAATTTTAACAGCATTGTGTGTTTTCATATCCTTTTATCTATATTTATACCGTCGGATTCCTTTCCTTTCCTTAACGTATATATATATATATATATATATATATATATATATATATATATATATATATATATATATATATATATGTTAAGGTATACCAGTTCCACCCTGACACCAGAAGGATGGCCCGAAGATTAGAACGGATCAACGAAAGACTTGTCAGACAGGAATTGTCTGTTCAATTCAACGAAACCTGTATAAAAGAAAAAATGCTGCCTAAATACACTTATATATATATGAAAAAGTGAATGGAAATGAATCCGACAGTATGAAATAAATATTTTTAGAAAAAACAAACACCTGATGTTATAATTCGCTGACAGAAATCTGTTTTGACCTTTTATTAAAGCGGTCTTCATCAAGAGCGAGATGTTTGTGATGGAAAGACGGTGTTTGTAACGGTTTACTCACACAGTCTTTCCATCACAAACATTTTGCTCTTGATGAAGACCGCTTTAATAAAAGGTCGAAACAGATTTCTGTCAGCGAATTATAACGTGTTTGTTTTTTTCTAAAATCTTTATTTCATATATATATATATATATATATATATATATATATATATATATATATATATATATAATATATATATATTTATATATTGAATGCATTTTTTTGTCGTTAATAACTTTCAACATTATGTGTGTGATGTTGATAGCCTTTTGATTTAGTGCGTCTTAGGACACACATATTTGCTTTGAATGAGTCCCCAGGAAAATGTATGGGTCCTAACTAAAGCCAGCTATATATAGTCTATACCAGGGAATCGTCAAAAGTTTATACCTCTCCCCACCTCTCCTTGGCATCACCGAACCCTTACTGACCCCCCCCCCCTCAGGTATATGCAACGCTTTTTCTATGTGCATTTGTTAGAAGGATGAGAACTGCATAGCAGACCTTGTGATAGTCATTCTGTATCCCCCCCCTTTGAAGTAAAGGCACACAAAAAGTAGGGGGGTGCTATTTTAGTGTTTTGGAAATGAGGACATGTGTACCAATTATTAGACAACCTGGTTCTGAAATTAAAAATAAAACTGGCCAATCTTATCGTAATATACAGAGTTTAAGAATATGATAAAAAAATTATATATATATATATTGGAAAATGGTATCAGCTGGTTGTTTGCTCTGTTGGTAGAGCATTCGGCTAGGAATCGCAAGGTTCCTGGTTCGATACTGGCCCTCACCAACTCAGCATATGAGTAGCACAGGGATCTGTGCAGTAAAGTCAGAGGATATTTTCCTCATACCCCACTTGTATGGGCTGGGCACAAGGCCTCGTTATAATGTGGGCCCACCCACAAGCTGAAGCTCATGGGTGGGAAAGAACAAAAATTCCATTGATCCCCTCGGCATTCCCCCTCAAGGGGGGCGACTCAGGCGCTGGGCAATAAACCCAGCCCTGCCCCCAAGGGGGCAGGTATTGCCTGGAGGGATGGCCCTCTGGGATCGACGCTATTATTAAACTCTCCACAAGCCCAGCGGCCGAAGCTCGCTGGATGACTTACTTATGTTTACACAAGGTGTATAGAATATATGTTTGTGAACAATATAGATGTATCTGTGTGTGTGTGTGTGTACTATAGATGTGTGTGTGTGTGTAATGTATACGCGTGTGTGTGGGTGTAATGTATACGCGTGTGTGTGTGTGTAATGTATACGTGTGTATGTACAATAGATTGTGTGTGTGTGTAATGTATACGTGTGTATGTACAATAGATTGTGTTGTGTGTGTAATGTATACGTGTGTATGTACAATAGATTGTGTGTGTGTGTAATGTATACGTGTGTATGTACAATAGATTGTGTGTGTGTGTGTAATGTATACGTGTGTATGTACAATAGATTGTGTGTGTGTGTGTAATGTATACGTGTGTATGTACAATAGATTGTGTGTGTGTGTGTAATGTATACGTGTGTATGTACAATAGATTGTGTGTGTAATGTATACGTGTGTATGTACAATAGATTGTGTGTGTAATGTATACGTGTGTATGTACAATAGATATGTGTGTGTGTGTGTGTGTGTAATGTATACATGTATGTGTACAATCTGTGTGTGTATGTACATACATACATATATATATATGTACATATATGTACCAACAGCCGACCCCCCCCCTTATTCACAACCTCCTAATTCACCAGTATGAAAATGTTCACCATTGAAGCAAGAACTCTATACTAAGTCCTGAAGAAGGTCCAACAGACCAAAACGTTACAATGTCGACATCACTACCTACAATAAACATCCATTTTATACAACATCCCGTGTTTGTCTACATTTCCCCACATACTGTCGGATTAATTTCCTCTTATTTCTCCCATGTATATATATATAATATATATGTGTGTGTGTGTGTGTGTGTGTATATATATGTATATATACATACACATGTATATATAGTTATTTACTAAGCTTAGCTTAGATGTGGCACAAGGCCAGAATTATGAGGCAGCCAATGAGAATTGAACTCATTAACAATGGTCTGTAAATCTAGCTTGCAAACCATTACACTACTTGGGGTGCCCATATGTACGCACCTGGGGCTTTCCGGCGTGCCTTGGATAGGCTCCTCGACACCCTTAGCAATCTCTACATATCTTTTTTCAAACCGATGGATTCATACCTTTCCCAAGGGTATTGCAGGTTAGCTTTAGTTGGTATAGCACTCACCTAGGAATTGTAAGGTCCAGTGTGCTGCTCTACATTAGCAATACTATCTCCCTGGTCTAGCACTAGTGAAAAGGGGATAGACTCCCTCGCTGTCCAACAATAGGCCACTTGATAAGACTAAAACATGTTTGGCATAAAATAACCAAACAACTCTGCAGTTTGTCTCTCTGTTCCATTTTGTTCTTTAATAATTAATTAGTGAAAAGGGGATAGACTCCCTCACTGTCTGGGTGATACCAACAGTAAGTAGGCCACACACACATTATATATACTAGCAAATATATGCACCCTCCGGGTGCAAGTATTTAAGTTTTAATGTAATAAAATATTGTATTAAATTAGAAAGGCTAAAGAAACTAAATAAGAATACAAATAAAAAGATTTGAAACAGAGAGAATATAATAACAGATTTGAAACAGAGTGAGTATAATAAAAAATGGAACAACTGAAACTTACTCTTCCATCACTCTCGTCTTTCATTGTTATTTTTTCTAATTTAAGTATTTAGTTAAAAGAGGAAGTAAAGAATAAAATGACAGTTATTTTATCTTGTTAATGGATTTCATTTAAGATTCATTGAAGAGATTTTTGCTTATATTCATTAAAATAAAACCAAACAGTTAGAAATCAATAATACTAAGCACATATTTATTAAATTTGATTTTTTAATATTAATATGCAAATTAGCCTTCACGTTCATACTGTAAACCGCTATTTTGTTGTATATATAAATATAATTGCATGTTGTCAATATGTTGACATAGTTAACAGTATTAATAATGTAAGACAATTTTATTAATAATTGAGGTTTAGATAAAAATAAAATCATGGAGAATGTGATGTCAATAACTAAGAGAATTGTGACTTGAGTAGGAATATAGTTTCGGTTACAGACAGAAAAACACACAATCTCCATTATAATAAGACTAGCAAATATATGCACCCTCCGGGTGCAAGTATTTAAGTTTTAATGTAATGAAATATCGTATTAAATTAGAAAGTCTAATAAGAATGCAGATAAAAAGATTTGAAACAGAGTGGGGTATAAATAGAAAAATAGAAATGAAACTTACTCTTCCATCACTGCCGTCTTTCATTGCTGAATTTTACTTATTTAACTATTTAGTTAAATTAGGAAATAAAGAATAAAATGACACTTATTTTTTCTTGTTAATGGATTTCATTTCAGATTCATTGAAGAGATTTTTGCTTATATTCATGAAAATAAAACCAAACAGTTAGAAATCAATAATACTATGCACATATTTAATAAAATCACATTTTTAATATCAATATGCAAATTAGCCTTCCCGTTCACACTGCAAACCGCTATTTTTTGTATATATAAATACAATAGCATGTTATTAGTATGTAGATATGGACAACACTAATAAAAAGGTGAAGTTATTTTATTAATAATTGAGGTTTAATATATATATAAAATCATGAAGAATGTGATGAGAATAACTATGTTAATTGTGACTCTAGTAGTAATATAGTTTCGGTTACAGACAGAAAAACACACAATCTCCATTATAATAAGATATAATATATACATTCTTGAATTCAGAATTTTTCTTCTCTTAGACTGGTTGCCACACCAAGATTTAAGAGCCCAGTCTGCCCTACTATTTACACAGAGAATATAGGATTACATTGGAAATGATCTTTATTATGAAAATGCATTGGACAATGATTTTTATTATGAAAATGCATTGGACAATGATTTTATTATAGGAATGTAATGGAAATGGTTTATTATATGAATGCATACAGTAAGAATTTGTTGTGGAAGGATATTTTGAGTAAGCCGTATACCAGAATGATAGTTTCAACACAGCAGGAAACACATTGAACAACTAATACAAACCATATAAGATCTGAACTCTTAGACTAAAATAAGTGTCTTTTATCCTTAGGTAAAAACTTTGGCAAACACAATGGACAAAAATCAGAAAGAGATTTACCAATTCCACAAAGTAACAAAAGACATTTTTACAGACATTCCATAATATATATATATATATATATATATATATATATATATATATATATATATATATGGAAAATAGTGGGATGAATACCTTTCCCAAAGGGAATAATAGTGCAATATGAAATGCAAAGAGTCTCATCCAGGATTTGAATTCAGGTTGATGAGTCCACCTGTAGCTTAAAGGAAGGACACCTCCTACACAGGTACCCGGAGTGGTAGTACCTGTTAGGGTCCCATCTATGGGTTTAAATAGATAAAAAAAATTGGTTTACAAAAGAATTGAGTAAAATTAGAAAAAAAATTAAATACCCAACAAGAATGAATAAAACAAATCGTCTTTGGCATAAAATAACCCAACAAGGGTTGACATGCCGTAAAATCCAACCAACCGACACTGACACCTGGTTAGACACCAAGCCCTATCTGTATCTTAAAGGAAGTGCAACCCCTATAAAGGTAGATAGTTAAGCAACACCAAGAAAAGTTCCTTGTTTGAAAACGGATATAATTAGATATTATTATTACTAAACTCTATTGTATATAAAGAGAAAAATTTCAACATTTTCTTTGACCCTGAGTTTAGTAAGCCTATTTTGTGGAACGTGGCAAGACACCAGGTACCACCTGTAGCTTAAAGGAAGATCACCACCTACACAGACAATAAAGTATCAAAAAGTTCCTCGTCTTGAAAACGATTATAGTTAGATATTATCATTGCCAAACTCAACAGTATTTTTTTTTAAATTAAAGATTTTCTTTACCCTTGAGTTTACATGAGCCTACTGTGAGAAACCTGGCTAGACACCAGGTACCACCTGTAGCTTAAAGGAAGAGCACCTTCTGCACAGGTAGACAAGAGAGTAACACCAAGAAAAGTTCTTGATTTAAAATCGAATATTATACAATAAAAAACGAATATAATTAGATATTATCATTACCAAACTCTACAGTATTTAAAAAGATAATTTTGTGACTTTGTCTTTGGCCTTGAATTTACTAAACCTATTTTGAGGTTCCTGGCTAGACACCAAGCACCACCTGTAGCTTAAAGGAAACTCACCGCCTACACTGACAGTAAAACAACACCAAGTTCCTTGTCTGAAAATGAATATCATACAATAAAAAACGAATATAATTAGATATTATCATTGCCAAACACTACAGTATTTAAAAAAAAAAAGATTAAACATTTTCTTTGACTCTGAGTTTGGGAAGCCTATTTCGAAGAACTTGGCCAGACACCAGGTACCACCTGTAGCTTAAAGGAATTGCCCTACCTGCACAGGTAGACAGGAAAGCAACACCAAGGAAAGTTCCTTGTTTGAAAACAAATATTATACAATCAAAAACGGATATAATTAGATATTATCATTACCAAACTCTATTGTATATAAAGAGAAGAATTTCAACATTTTCTTTGACCCTGAGATTTTGCCCCCATCACACAAACTATCAAAGTGAGACGGAC
>CM042181.1:40526996-40566996 GCA_023376005.1 Doryteuthis pealeii | reverse complement strand
TTTGACTTTAGCTTTCAAAACATACCTTACATTTTTCAAACACACAATGTTTACACTGTTGCCATGACAACCAACTGAAATGTATATAATTATTTTTTTCCTTATAATATACTTAAAAACAAACTATAAACACAGAAAGCAAATCCCCAAAGAACCTCCCCCACTCCCCTCCCGAGCAAAAGGACAAACATTTTACTCCTTCTTTTTAATGGTTAGCTTATGTGTGGTATAACAGACAGATGGTCTATTTGCTGTACCTCTCTCTCTTTCTCTCTCTCTTTCTTCTCTCTTTCACTCTTTCTCACTCTTTCTCTCTCTCTTTTCTCTCTCTCTTCCTCACTCTTTCTCTCTCTCTCACTCTTTCTCTCTCTCTCTCTTTCTCTCTCTCTCACTCTCTCTCTCTCTCTCTTCTCTCTCTCTTTCTCTCTCACTCTTTCTCTCTCTCTCTCTCTCTCTCTCTTTCTTCTCTCTCTCTCTCTCTTTCTTCTTCTCTCTCTCTCTCTCTCTCTCTTTTCCTCTTTCTTCTTTCTTTCTCTTTCTCTCTCTTTTTCACTCTTTTCTCTCTTTATTATATATATATATATATATATATATATATATATAATGTATAGTGATGCTGATAGCTTTTTAATTTAGTGCGACCTGGAATTGATTTGAATGAGTCCCTGGGCAATTTGATGGGTCCCAACTAAAGTTTCTTAATAAATCGCAGAGTTTCTTATCTATGAACAACTAAAGACATTTAACCCCTACTTAGTACCCCATACAGTGTAATTTGTTTCCAAGAAAATATTGAAATGTATTTACAGCTATCTGGAAATGGTGGGGGAAGAAAAAAAAATACACTGGTACTGATGGATAGGATTTTTCTGCGTTCTTTTAGATTCTTCTGTGTCAGGTCCGCAGGACACATACCTATCAGCATTATCTTCTATAATTATTGAATTTATGCGATATTCGCATTGTAATTGCCTTCAAGCAAAAATATAAAAATATTTAATATATATACTTTATTCAGCAATGCTTATAAAAAATAAACAAACATCCAAAAAAATCTTATTTCCTTCGCCGAAAAGCATAAAGGCCCCGGATGTGTTTATTATTCACTCAGCGCCTTCCTTGCCTCATATGATAGAGATGCTTCAGTATCATTGACAGGTTAATTTCTCGGTGCTGTACCGTGGCTGAAACAGTATAGTGTCTAAACTATCCTGCTGAAGTCCCGGTTTCGATTTCTGTCGGAGGGAAATCGTTAGTATATATCGCTGATGAGACTTAATAAAGTTGAAACAGTCTGTACGATATTCTACACACCGAGTAATTCTTTGCGAAATTCACTTGTCATTATTATCTATAATTATCGAATTTTATGCGATATTCGCATTGTAATTGCCTTCAAGCAAAAATATAAAAATATTCAAAATATATATATATATATATATATATATATATTTTTTGGGGGATATGTGCTTAATTGAAGTCATACCTAGTTTTGAAAATTAATTAGTTAATAATTAATGAATTTTAGGCAGGCATTAACTAATTAATTTTCAAAATTAGGTATGACTTCAATCAAGCACATATCCCCCAAAAATTGTCGGCTAAAAGCCATATCAAAATAAACACATTGTTTGTTTACATACTCTAATATATATATATATATATATATATATATATATATATATATATATTATATATATATATATGCTGATAGGTATGCGTCCTGCATCCCTGATGCAGAAAAATCCTATCCATGTGTCCTAGTGTTTATATATATATATATATAATATATATATATATATATATATATATAAGTCATTCACAGACACCATGCCTCGACGTCTCACATCACCTCATTGCGGCCAGACACAGCAACTACCACCGACCAGGAGCGAAACTCGACTGACTTTTCATCCACCCGATTCGTTAACCCCTCAGCCATTTGACAGCTGCTGTAAAGGGGTGGTTTTTAAACTATTAAATACATACATTTGTTTATATATTTTACGATCACCAGAGAGATCCAGTCTGTAAACAGACAATCATTACTTTATGCAGTAGCAGTGAAAGTTAATTTAAGTCGCCCATAGAGAGCTCTACCAGGTTTTGGGAGGATATATATAAATATATTGATACTCTTGTTCTTTAATCTTCCGACCGTTATCAACCTGTATGATCTCATCATCCCTAACTTTTGGCCCCACTAACTCTCCAGATTTCAATCGATTGGGCAACTATGTGTGAAGCATTGTTGAGAAAGAAGTTAATGGACATCCCTTAACACCAAAGACTCTTTAAGACTGCCATAGTTCAATTGGTTGGTTGGTTTATTGATTTTAACGGCATATCAACCTGTCTGGGGTTATGTCATGCCTAAAGTTTAGGAAGTAATATATGTTGTGTATTTATATTCATACTTTTTAGTAATTGGTTTTAACAATGTGTTAGCATTATTGGGGATTATGTTGTATGGCATTGATTTGTTTCATGTCTATATTCTATGGTATAATTCTATTTCCCTCAAAAAGGACAGAATGTCCTCCATGTTGACATTTTCAAACAGATCTTTCATATTGTTTGCATTAAATTAATGGTTTCTGATGTGAGCAAAAAACCTGCATTCCATGAATAAGTGTTTAACTGTCAAAGGTGTTTGACATGTTCCACATTGTGGTTGTTGTTCTTGTTTGAGTATATAGGAATGCGTTAGTCTTGTATGAATAATGCATAATTGGGACACAATGACTTGTTCCTTTCTAGACTTCCTTAAAGTTGGTCTGCAGCCTCCCAAAGTGGGTTTGATTAGGAAAAGTTTATTGTGGATGCTGTTATTATTCCAGTGTTGTTGCTATTTTGTATGAAGGAATCTATCAATTTTAGGTTTCAAAGCAGTATATGGTATCTTGAATTTGTCGGGGATCAAATCTAGAGCCGATTTAGCTGCAGAGTCAGCTCTTTCATTCTCCCTCACTCCTATATGGTTTGGGATCCAGCATATCATAATCTCCTTAGCTGTAGTTTAAGTAATGTCCGACATGAGCAAGGTTCAGTTTATCAGAGCTTCCAACCGATTTTGACCTTGTATAGAAGCAGTTTTTGATGCTAGTGATCAATTCATTGAATAAAATTACTCCATTCTTAATTTTAGAATAGGACACTCATACATTACCCATTCATACCTCCTCAAAAAAGAAGCAGTCCCATATTGCATACCATGCCAAAAACCCTACACAATCAAACACATTTTAAACAGAATGTAGCAACCTAAAACAAATACGAAAAAAAATACTACCAAACAAAATCTAAAACAGATATTCTACCAAATAAACCCAGAAAAAACTACTCGGATACATAAAAGAAGCACACATTCTACAAAATCTAAAAAATCTTCCAAAAAATGAAAAACACAAAAAATATATGTTAAAAAAATCATCTAAAAGTTTCATTCAAAAAGAAAATATGTCAAAAAAAAAAAACCTTTAGAAAATTAAAATTATCACCAATTCATTTCAAAAACGTAGTCGGCATTAAATGACCCATTGAGGTTGATATGCCGTAAAACAAGAACAAATCAAATCAATTCTTAATTTCTAAATCTGAAATCTGTTCTCAAATACCATCTGCCCCTATCTATCTATCTATCTATCTCTATCTGTTCCTTATCATATCCTATCTCTGTCTGTTCCTTATCTAATCTATCTATCTATTCTGTCTCTCTGTCTGTTCCTTATCTATCTATCTCTGTCTGTTCCTTAATCTATCTCTGTCTGTTCCTTATCTATCTATCTCTGTCTGTTCCTTATCTATCTCTCTGTCTGTTCCTTATCTATCTATCTCTGTCTGTTCCTTATCTATCTATCTCTGTCTGTTCCTTATCTATGTCTATCTATCTATCTTCGTCTGTTCCTTATCTGTCTGTTCCTTATCTATCTCTCTATCTGTTCCTTATCTAATCTATCTCTATCTTTCTTATCTATCTATCTATCTTGTTTTATTTAAACTAAAAACAAGACATTAAACAAACATGAATAAAAAAAAAATCTTAGTATTTAAAGTAATATAGATAAATATGAACAAATTGAGATAGATAGATAGATATTACTTCACATTCTGCCTGTTACTTTCCCCCCTCTATATATATATATATATATAATATATATATATATATATATATATATATATATCTTGATTAACTACTCCTTGTATATGTTAGTTTTCTCTGTGAATTAAAGAGAGAGACTGGAGAGTGTGAGTGGTAGATTGAACTTCTTACTTTTTTCGTATGTTGATTTTCAGAAGCAAGTAATCCCACAAATATACGAAAAAGAAAACCTTCTCGAGCATAAATAACCAAAGTTTTTGTCTGAACGTTACGACAAATTAATGTAACATTATATGAGAATCATAATTGATTCTCTTCATTTGAGAGCCGTCACTCGTAATAAAAATCGAAACTTGTCTGAACACGTTTTTGATATTGTCAATTGTCAGACTCACAAGAACAGGAGGTCTGCTTCTGGATTTGGGCGCAGGCCTGGACAAAGTTATGTGGAAAACTGGCACCCCTTTTACACCTTTATTGCTATATACACATTGGCTGGAATGTGTATATAACAATAAAGATGAGGACAACAGTCCGAAAAATCTAAATAATACAAAGTACCACCTCTGTTCTTCTACAAGGATAGTTTTGGCATTAAATAACTCTTGAAGGTTGATAGGCCGTTAAACAAAGAAACCAAACCAGCGGGAGCCCTTGCGGAATAGTGGCTAATGTGCTAAACTGTAACATCGCAGTAACAATTTCAAACCCCAGTTGTGCTATTATCTTCACTTTCAGACTAATACTCTTGGGAAAGGTATGAATTCCCACATCTCCCCAAGTATGGATAAATAATATCACTACTGTTCTTCTACAAGAGTTGTGGTGGTTAACGTGCTGAATGTGACATCGTAGTAAGCAAGTTCAAATCCAGTTGTGCTATTATCTTCACTTTCAGACTAATACTCTTGGGAAAGGTATGGTATGGATTAAATAATATCACTACTGTTCTTCTACAAGAGTGGGGTTCCCAGTGTGTAGTGGTTAACGTGCTGGAATGACATCGTAGTAAGCAAGTTCAAATCCCAGTTGTGCTATTATCTTCACTTCAGACTAATACTCTTGGGAAAGGTATGAATTCCCACATCTCCCCAAGTATGGGTTAAAAGCTATCACTACTGTTCTTCTACAAGAGTGGGGTTCCCAGTGGTGTAGTGGTTAACGTGCTGGAATGTGACATCGTAGTAAGCAAGTTCAAATCCCAGTTGTGCTATTATCTTCACTTTCAGACTAATACTCTTGGGAAAGGTATGAATTCCCACATCTCCCAAGTATGGATTAAATAGTATCACTACTGTTCTTATAAGGACCGGATTAGCTCAGTCGGTAGAGCGTTCGGCTAGAAACCACAAGGTTCCTAGTTCGATACCGGCCCTCGTTAACTCAGCGTATGAGTAGCACAGGGATATGTGCGGTAAAGTAATGAGCTGGTGGTAGATGTGGCGCTCCACCTCAAATACTAAAAAATAATCTCCTTGGTCTAGCGCTAGTGAAAAGAGGATAGATTCCCTCGCTGTATGGCTCATACCGATTTTAGACCACCCGACGACTTTACTTTTACTTACTGTTCTTCTACAAGAGTGGGGGGTGGGTTCCCAGTGGTGTAGTGGTTAACGTGCTGGACTGTGACATCAGAGTAAGCAAGTTCAAACCCCAGCTGTGCTATTATGTTCACTTTCAGAAGAATAATTAAAGTTCCAATTACCGTCGAACTGGGAAGACAAGGCAACAAACGGTTGTAACTCAAATACAAACCCGAATGCTACAAAGTCCACTGCAAAATGACAAAGTATATATAAGACTCCACAATATCATTCAAATCAAGCAGTCAATCAGAACTCAAGGAATGGAATCACCCAGATTCATGGATGGATCATTCTTGATTCCTGTTTATACCAACTGTCTTGGACACTGCTTGTGTTGGACTTAGCTGCTGTTATTAAAACCAACTGTAGACTAACTGACTTCAATAACTAATACTCTTGGGAAAGGTATGAACCAACTTATACTCCAACTATGGGTTAAAATATCACTACTGTTCTTCTACAAGGATTGCTTTGGCCTTGAATAACCCATGAAAGTTAATATTCTGTTAAACAATGAAACCAAACCAAACCAATCCTATCAGTGGCATGTATTCCTAAGAAGCAATGTATATCTTACCATCCCCAAAGATCTTGCCCGCCCTCCAAAAAGAAAAATAACCCATCAAACCAAACAACCGCCCTGTGCACAGACTGCACTTCTGCAGAGGGGTAAGACTCCCCCAAATGAGGCTACCTGTTGGCGACCCTTGATGCTTAAGGACGGAGTCTTGGTGGATGAGCAGTCCATAACCTGTAACAATCCACTTAGAACCTTACTTAGGCTAGACTAAGGGAATTGTGACATTGGTGGTAATGTAGTTTTGGTTACACACACATAATCTCCATTATATTAAGATTATTAAATAGGAAGTCCGCCCTGTCGACTGGGGCATTAGAATGCATTGACTGCACCTCTGTAGAGGAGTAAGACTCCCCCAAATGGGTCCCCTTGTGCCGTGGGTGGTGACTCGTGATGCTTAAGGATGGAGTCTTGGTGGATGAGCAGTCCATGACCTGAAACACTCCAGTTAGATCCTTACTTAGGCTAGATGAGCGGTCAGAGAGGCCCCTCTGTCCAATCGGCTGGTAACATCAAGCCCTAGTACCTATATGATTGCCCCAACCCTATTGCCCTTATGACAAGCCCCAACCACTTTTTTATCATATGGGTGCTAGAAGGCGGTGGCTGCGGGTCTACATGTCCTGGGAATGACGTTAAACTCTATCTGATGGTGAGGTTCCAGTTCTGGAGGTTTGGGGAATGTGGGGCACCCCTTCATCACCATTGCTCCCTGGTCCACTCTGACCCAGAGTGGTAGTACCTGTTAGGGCCCCATCTATGGGTTAAATAGAAAAATGTATTTATAAAAAAAAAAATTGTGTATCCATTAAGAATTAATTTATTTCACAACTTTATCGGCATTAAATGACCCACCAAGGTTGATATGCCATAAAACAAACAAAAGGTTTAACCCCCCCCCCCAAAAAAAAAAAAGATTTTGTACAAAATCAAAAATGTTTTATTTATCAAATTTGACATTATTTATTTCACTTGGAGGCAAAAAAAAAAGTGCATCACCCTTGATCCCCCCCCCCCCCCAGCTATTGAGTGGTAATTAAATCCGGATTTGATTGGATTATGATAATAGTAAACAATTCCTTAATCAAATATTTGCAATTATGAGACTGACTGACACATCTGTGTCATTGCGTACCTGTGTATGTTTATGCGTAGGTGGATTTCTTTCACTCCCTCTCTCTGTGATTTGTATATGTCTCTCTCTCTCTCGTAGGTGTTTCTTTCTTTATCTCTTGCTATGTTTCTCTCTCTCTCTCTCTCTCTCGTAGATACCACTAAACATGAAGTTAAAAGAAACTCTTTGTTTGTGGTTTGTTTTTTTGTTTTTTTTCATTTTTATATTTTTTACTATTTTTCAATTATTTTCATGAAACAAAAACATTTGATTTTTTTCATTCAAAAGAAAGTGATAATAAAAATGAATATACAAGGAGTCTTTAAAACATTACAGTTTAAACTACACTGTGCCATAAATTTTCTTGTGTATATAGACCATCTTGGACAGATGATAAACTCTACCATTTGGTGTTATAGGGACATCAACAGTGCACACAATATTTGTGTATGGCACAAAACATATCCTTAAAATCCTCTTCCCAGTAAAATGAACAAGACGGAAGAGCTGGGTGCATTAACTTAATCAGCAAGTCATTCTCTGTATCAATCCAAATTTTATTGTCACACCTGCAACAAACATATCCTGAAACAACAAATTTCACTGTTTTTCTTCAGTTCCAATAGAGAAGTCATGTATTAGGTCATAGTTTTCATCTTCACTACATTGTTTCATAGCTATTTTATCTCTGATGAGTGGAATAAATTGATGAAAACTTCTTGTTCCTGGGACTGTGGATGCATTTTTGAATCTCATGTTGAGGCTCCTCCTTGCTTCCTGAAGTTCCTCCTTTTCAACCAGAATGAATTTGATACCTTCAATTGCAGATCTGCAATATTCAAAGATAGATTTTTGGAAAGGATTTCTTTGGTAGTTGGTCTTCGGAGACTTTCTTTTGACGCTATCCTTTTCACTGTCCCACCTATACCATCACATGGTTGTTTACCATGACTTGTTGCAAAGAAATTCCATTTTATATTGAGACCCAAATATTTCTGATGGTTGCAAAATTGGCAAAGTTCTTGTATTGCGCTATGCAACTATCAGTAAAATACTCACTATTTTTTATATTTGGCAAGGTAGGCCTGATTACCTCAATTTTTTTCTGTACCATATAAACAAATGCTACAACATGTGAGTTGTCACTCGATATAATGCAGAAACAATGATTTTGCATTGCGTTTTCAAGTTTAAAGTAGAGTACCACTGGATGTAAAGTACATTGTGATGTACTCCAATGAAAACTCTGGATCTCATCTTGAACTACAAAAAATCTCCCAGGAACAAAACTTCACAATCACTAATCTCCTCCTTTCTTTGCTTTAAGTATCTGGATTGTGATTTAGCCAATTAAGAATGAGGTGCTAATTTATTCAATTGCAAAACAACTAAATAAACGTAAGCTTGACAGGATTCCTTTTGTGTTGTCAAAGACAATCAGTCAGTTGTTATCCATTGGGAGAACTCTATTGATTCAGCATTATCAATATTTCCTTTGATGGTGTCATAAAATTTTTTTAAAGCTGCCCTGATGATTTAGGACAATTTGACCACCTATGAATCATACACTCTGCTACTGGTATTACAGACAATATATTTCAAGAGATCTTGATATGATACATTCAGTGGTTCCAGTAATAATTTCATGTTTTGTTGGATGGTACATACACATATGGCATGTGTGCCTGCACTACCAGCAAGGACACTGCATTTCAGCCTTAGACTACAAAATTTTGAAAACTCCAAGGATACTATCAGGTTCTGTTCTTTAAATGGTCTGAAGAGCTCATTTAGGTTGCACAAGATAAGTCTTTTCTACTGATGAATATTATGTTTAATACTAACAGTCTTTCCTGCCTGGCATCAGTCAAATATATTCATCATCTTGGTAAAATGCTTCCACTAGCTGTGCAATATTAGCAGGCTGACATTTTGGTTCTGGCACAGCTAAAATAACTCTCACGAACACAATTTGTGAGCCTTGCATACAATGTGTTCTGAAACTCCAATCACACACATGACTTTTTTGTGTGACCAGTCGGTAGGTGCAAGTATCAAGATTTATATTTTTATGTTGGTTGATTCCACTCTCTTCACTTTTGCTACTTCTTGTAGCTTTATCATTTTATCAAAGCACTTAGCTTTATCTAAAATCTCATTTTTGAATTTCAAAGCCTCATCATTCAACAGCTCAGTCAACATTTAATAACCTGCCTACTTTGGTCTTTATACATTGCAATACAGAAGAATGTTTTCTCTTACCTAAATTAGCTTTTCCAGAGTAATGAAGTCTTTTTGTTTTCATTGGAGAATTCCAATCACAGAGAAACATTCATTGATATTTCTCTTCTCTGTTTCTGCAGAAGTACTTGTATCAAGCTTTTTCATTGCTGATCTGATACATGTCTTGGTTCTTCATTACTACTACTCTTTTCTGATTCTGCAGAAGTACCTGCTTCAAGCTCTTTTATTTCCTCATCAGGAAGAAGTTTGTGGATTTGTATTTGACAATTAGGGCAGAGTTTCTTGTCTGGGATTAGTACCAACTTAGCCTTTGCCTTGTCTGCCATCTCCAATGAAATTGGTTTCAAACTGCCTTTAATATGCTTTTTATGATTTTTAAATGGAATACATCTCTTTTCAAGCCATTCATATTTAGTCAACAAGGTCTGTTTGTGATGGCAACAGATAGTCTGTATTTTATCCTCATCACAATCCTGTTCTAGGTAATAAGCTTTATATCCATCGCACCCAACTGATCAATTGAAATCACTCCAACCGGTTTATCATGCAATAAACCAGGGCATTTTCCAACTGTTAGCTCAGTACAAATAGAACAATAATGTTTCCCTCTAAAACCATCTTTCATTCTTTCTTTTCAATAAAAACATTATTCCAGTGATGAGGAAGTGAAATCTGTAGTGAAGAAGTGGCTCAAAGAGCAGTCAACAGAAAAAGGGATACATACTCTCATTTGAAGGTGGAACATTGCTATTGAGAGAAACAGTGACTGTGGGAAAGTAGGGAGGTGATCCCCAGAGGACCAACTTCATTTTAATTTATGATACATGATACATGATTATACCTGTACTAAACTAAATGGCATTACTTTTTGACTCCCCTCGTATTTAATTTTTTTTTTTTTTTAATTGATGAAATATTATTGAATTGTTTAAGAAGTCACTGAGCACAATATCAACATTTGAGAGTTCATGGATGATTCTCTTTAATTATAATCTTTTACTGAAATCCTGCACGTACATAGGAAAAAAACTCTGAACTTAAAAAAACTCTGTAATAGTATTAGATAAGAATACTTGATACCATAAAATTGTGTGTACACAATTGATTATAGAAAAAAAAAAGAAGTGCTATTAAAGGAGATGATTTAAATGAAATATTAACAAGGGTTGCTGTGCTGTTAAACCAACCAACCAACCAAACCAACATTTACTGTGTTACATGGGAATGTGGAGCATCCCTTCATCACCATTGCTCCCTGGTCTAGTCTGATCCAGAGTTGTTGTACCTGTTAGGGTCCCATTATCAATTAGGAATAGTTACTTGAAACAATATAATTGTGTTTAGTGTATTTGTATTAGATAAGAATACTTGATACCATAAAATTGTGTGTACACAATTGATTATAGTAAAAAAAAAAAAAAAAAAAAAAAAAAAAAAGAAGTGCTATTAAAAGAGATGATTTAAATGAAATGTTAACAATGTAAATAATTCTGATTGCAATAAAACCTTTTGAATTGAATCAAACGTTTGATATTAAATAATCTAATTGATATGCTGTTAGATAAACCCAACTTAAGTTATCAGTTTTAGATAAGAAATATATCAGAAATATTAATAGATAGGAACTCTTTAAAAAAGAAGTTAAACATAGTGGGATTCTATGAAAAGAAATTTATTTATTAGTCTTACTAATTTATTATTACTTTGAAGTATCCATATAACTGGTGCAAATTATTTGCGTTAAGAATAGTTATATGAAGCTATAATTGTTTATTAAGGATTATTATTATTAGTTACTTGAAACAATATAACTGTGTGCAAATTATTTGTATTAAGAGTTCTGGATGTCTGGTTCCCTGGTCTAGTCTGACCCAGAGTTGTTGTACCGTTAGGGTCCCATTATCAATTAGGAATAGTTCTTGAAACAATATAATTGTGTTTAGAGTATTTGTTTTTAGATAAGAATACTTGATACCATAGAATTGTGTGCAAACAAATGATTAAAAGAAGTGTTATTAAAAAAGCTGATTGAAAATGAAATGTTAAAATTAAATAGTTTTGATTACAATAAAACCTTTCGAATTGAATCAAACGTTTGATATTAAATAATCTAGTTGATATGCTGTTAGATAAACCAACTTAAGTTATCAGTTTTAGATAAGAAATATATCAGAAATATTAATAGATGGGAACTCTTTAAAAAGAAGTTAAACACAGTGGGATTCTATCAAAAGAAATTTATTATTAGTTACTTGAACACCATATAACTGTGTGCAATTATTTGTATTAAGAATAGTTACTTGAAAGCTATAACTGTTAAAATTAATTGATTATGAAGTTACTTGAAACCATATAACTGTGTGCAAAATTATTTGTATTAAGAATAGGATTACTTGAAACCATATAACTGTGTGCAAATTATGTTGTATTAAGAAATAAATTTCTTGAAACCATAATAACTGTGTGCAAATTATTTGTATTAGAATGTGTTAACTTGAAACCATAATAACTGTGTAAATTATTTGTATTAAGAATAGTTACTTGAAACATATAACTGGTGTGCAAATTATTTTGTATTAAGAATAGTTACTTGAAACCATATAACTGTGTGCAAATTATTTGTATTAAGAATAGTTACTTGAAACATATAATGGTGTGCAAATTATTTGTATTAAGAATAGTTTACTTGAAACTCATATAACTGTGTGCAATTATTCTGTATTAAGATAGTTACTTGAACCATATAACGTGTCAAATTAATTTGTATAAGAATAGTTTACTTGAAACCATATAACTGTGTGCAATTATTGTATTAAGAATAGTTACTTGAAACCATATAACTGTTGTGCAATTATTTGTATTAAGAATCAGTTACTTGAAACCATATAACTGTGTGCAAATTATTTGTATTAAGAATAGTTACTTGAAGCTATAATTGTTTACTAAGGATTATTATTATTAGTTACTTGAAACCATATAACTGTGTGCAAATTATTTGTATTAAGAATAGTTCTTGAAGCTATAATTGTTTACTAAAGGATTATTATTATTAGTTACTTGAAACCATATAACTGTGTGCAATTATTTGTATTGAAGAATAGTTACTTGAAAGCTATAATGTGTACAAGATTATTATTATTAGTTTACTTGAAACATATAACCGTGGAAATTATTATTGCATTATGTATAGAAATTCTTGAAATTAACCATTTAAAAAAAGAAATGATTGTGCAATTATTTGTATTAAGATATTACTTAAGCCTATAATTGTTTATATTATTGTATTAGTTAACTTGAAAACGCATATAACTGTGTGCAAATTATTTGTATTAAGAATATTACTATAACATATAATAAGAAGCAGTTGCATTAATCTGTGTGTCGGGGGGGGCTTAGAAATAACAACAATTAACAACAAATGTAAATATATATATATACACATTAAATATATCAGGGCTTGATTTTTAGCAGAAAATAATAAAGATTTGATTTGATTCATGAAGATATCTAAAAATAAAATTTAAATGATTACAATCAGGAATTTTTTTCATTTATATATTGTAAGACATAAATTTTCCATTTTCAGAGTGACTGGATCAATGCAAGTCTTTTTTTAAGTAGGGATTTTAATTATTGGCTCTGAGGGATCCAAACTCACAATTCAGTAATAACGATGCTGCATACTAACTAAAAAATATCACTTACCCAGTGAACCTGGTAGCCACTGCTAGTTTGAAGCTATAATTAATTTACTAAGGATTATTAATTAGTTACTTGAACTATTGCTGAACTAACTATATACTGTGGCAAATTATTTGTATTAAAATAGTTACTTGAACTATGTTTACTAAGGATTATTATTATAAGTTACTTGAAACCATATAACTGTGTGCAAATTATTTGTATTAAGAATAGTTTACTTGAAGCTATAATTGTTTACTAAGGATTATTATTATTAGTTACTTGAAACCATAATAACTTGTGCAAATTATTTGTATTAAGAATAGTTACTTGAAACATATAACTGTGTACAAATTATTTGTATTAATAGTTACTTGTAAACCATATAACTGTGTGCAAATTATTTGTATTAAGAATAGTTACTTGAAGCTATAATTGTTTACTAAGGATTATTATATTAGTTACTGAAACCATATAACTGTGCAAATTATTTGTATTAAGAATAGTTACTTTGAAGCTATAATTGTTTACTAAGGATTTTTTAATTATTTGAAAATCATAAATGCTTAAAAATGACAAACTTCAGCATTAAATAAACCCACAAGGGTTGCTGTGCTGTTAACCAACCAACCAAATCCAACATTTACTGTGTTACATGGGATGCGTGGAGCATCCTTCATACATATTGCTCCTGGTCTAGTCTGACCCAGAGTTGTTGTACCTGTTAGGGGTCCCATTATCAATTAGGAATAGTTTACTTGAAACAATATAATTGTGTTTAGAGTATTTGTTTAGATAAGAATACTTGATACATAAAATTGTGTGCAAACAAATGATTAAAAAGAAATGTTATTAAAAAGCTGATTGAAATGAAATGTTAACAAATAAAAATAGTTCTGATTGCAAATAAAACCTTTCAAATTGAATCAAACCATTTGATATTAATATCTAGTTGATATGCTGTTCAGATACCCAACTTAAGTTATCAGTTTTAGATAAGAAATATATCAGAAATATTAATAGATAGGAACTCTTTAAAAAAGAAGTTAAACATAGTGGGATTCTATGAAAAGAAATTTATTAGTTTATTACTAATTATTAGTTACTTGAAACCATATAACTGTGTGCAAATTATTTGCGTTAAGAATAGTTACTTGAAGCTATAATTGTTTATTAAGGATTATTATTATTAGTTACTTGAAACAATATAACTGTGTGCAAATTATTTGTATTAAGAGTTCTTGGATTCTGGTTCCCTGGTCTAGTCTGGCCGAGTTGTTGTACCTGTTCAGGGTCCCATTATCAATTTGGAATAGTTACTTGAAACATATAAATTGTGTTTAGAGTATTTGTTTTGATATGAATACTTGATACCATAAAATGTGTGTGCAAACAAATGATTAAAAGAGTGTTATTAAAAAAGCTGATTGAAAATGAATTGTTAACAATATAAATAGTTTGATTACAATAAACCCTTTCCACTTGAATAAGTAAACGTTGATATTAAAAATCCTAATTGATAATGAAATGAGTATATCCCAACTTAAGTTATTCAGTTTTAGATAAGAAATATATCAGAATATTAATAGATAGAAACACTTAAAAAAAATGTTAAACACAGTGAGATTCTATGAAAAGAAAGTTTATTAGTTACTTGAAACCATATAATTGCTTGAAATAGTTGAAACCCTTTTTCATTTTCAAACCCAGTTTCATTTTGATGTATAATAACATGTTCCTAGGTTGGTTAGTTATTACCTTGTCCTAAACAAAATGGCATTACTTTTTGACTACCCTCATAGATTGGGATGCTTGAAACACATTTAGACTGTATACAAATTATTTGTATTAAAAAATAGTTACTATTTTTATCCCAAAGTTAAATATCACCAGGGTTCGGTTTTTAGAACAAAAATAATGAAGATTTGATTTAAATTCATGAAGATATCTAAAAATAAAATTTAAATGATTACAAACATGGAATTTTTTCCATTTAATATTGTAGACATAACATTTCCATTTTCAGAATGACTGGATGTCAATGCAAAGTCTTTTTTAAGTAGGGATTTTAATGGGGGGCATCCAGCGTGGATCCAACTCACAATTCAGTAATAACGGATCTGCGAGACTAACTTTTAAAAAATACTTTAAAAAATACAAATTATTTGTAATTAAAAATAGTAACTATTTTTAATACAAATAATTGTATACAGCTAAATGGTTTCAAGTATCCCAATCTATGAGGGTTACTCAAAAAGTAATGCTTTTTTGTTTAGGACAGGTATAATTGTTTACAAAAAGCTTTATTTAGTTACTTGAAACCATAAATTGCTTTGCAAATTATTGGTGTTAGATAGGAATACTTGATATGATTAAGTGTGTGCACACAAATGATTATCGTCATTAAGGAATAGATTACTTTGACTTCTCTGTGCCATCTGTTCCTATTGGCCAGCGGTCTTGGTAATTCCTTTAGACGGCAACCCCAGTGTCCATACAGCTTGATGTGTCAACAAGGGTGTGCTCCAGTGGAACTCCTCATACAATATACATTAAATAGGAATACTTACTTGAAATGATACAACTGCTTGCAAATTATTAGATGCATTGGAAATGATTTTTACCTATAAAAAAGCATTGGAAATGATTTTTTACTGTGAAATGCAATTGGAAATGATTTTTAGAAATAAAAATGCATTGGGAAATGATTTTTAACTATAAAAATGCATTGGAAAAGATTTTTAACTATGAAAATGCCATTGGAAATGATTTTTAAACTATGAAAATGCATTGGAAATGATTTTTAACTATGAAAAAATTGGAAATGATTTGTTAACTATGAAAATGCATTGGAAATGATTTTTAACTATGAAAAGGAATTGGAAATGATTTTTAACATGAAAAGGAATTGAAATGATTTTTAACTATGAAAAGGAATTGGAATGATTTTAACTATGAAAAGGAATTGGAAATGATTTTTAACTATAAAGCATTGGAAATGATTTAACTATGAAAATGCATTGGAAATGATTTTTAACTATGAAAATGCATTGGAAATGATTTTTAACTATGAAAATGCATTTGGAAATGATTTTTGAACTAATGAATAAATGCATTGGAAATGGTTTTTTAACTATAAAATGCATTGGAAATGGTTTTATAACTATGAAAATGCATTGGAAACGTGGATTTTTACCATGAAAATGATTTTTACTATGAAAATGCCATTGGAAAATGATTTTTACTATGAAAATGCATTGGAAATGATTTTTACTTATAAAGAATAGCATTGAAATGGTTTTTTACTATGAAAATGCATTGGAAATGATTTTTACTATGAAAATGCATTGGAAATGATTTTTACTATGAAAAATGCATTGGAAATGATTTTACTATAAAATGCATTGGACAATGGGTTTTTACTATTAGAAAAATGTTTTTACCAAGTGGTTAACTGCACACTTTATTTCTGGAAATGGCTGACCAGCTCAGAACCTGCAATTTACTGTAAGCAATCTGAAGGCCTGTAAGTGAAGCTAAGCAAAACCTAATAATAACAGTAATAATTTAAGATTATGTGTTGTCATAAATATAGATATGCCATAACTAAGTAGAAATAAAATACCCAAGGCTCCATTTTCTATATTGTACCTTTGGGCATAAGAGAAACCCAGTCATTAGTCAGATCGGGTTTGGTTTATTTGTTTAAAATCCTATCCTACTCGAAAACAAAAATATGACACTAGTCTTACCCTAAACAGAAACAAAACACAATGGAAAAACAGATACTACATACTAATCTCAGTGGGAAGGCTGGGTAGATGTGGTCTGATCAGATGGATTTCCTCTATCTACATATCTATTCTTCATGTTCCTAAAAAGTAAGAAGTGTTAATCATCTTGCAACACTCTCTGGTTAAAAATGAGACTGTCCAAATGAGTGTTATCACCTCAGTTAATAATGGACCATTCCGATTAGTTGGTTAGTATCCACGTCAAGCCTTACACCTATATGAATTGTCCAATAGGAAGCACGTGTGTAAATGGTTAGAGTCATGGGAAATGGACTGGTCTCCCCGAGTTCAATGGTCCGGTGAACGTGGTGTGATTGACATTTCCCTTTAGCGCTAATACCTTTTCTTGGTGTTGCTATGTAGATGAATAAAAGGGGTCCTGAATTCCCTACCGCCTCTCCTCCGCGTCGCGCAAGCTATGGTAAATATGTAGGGCCAGACTGGGACTCTGTTATAAGCAGCATGGCTAGGTTAGCAGTCTAGGAGAAGGACATACCTGAAATTCAAGACGCTGTTTAAATTCCGCCTAAGAAAATTGACCTTTGTCACCATGTAGTCGCTGCTCATGCGCGGAGGGTCGAGTTGGAGTAAATATATATCACGAGTGCTAGGGCTTGAACCACCGATTGATCGAGGAGGCCGTTTCTGACCAAACCTCTCCAGTGGCTAAGTTAGAGAGGTCCCTTTGATTTGATTCAGAGTTTTCTCCTTCTCGTGTCTGCTTATTATCGACGTTTGTGGTTGACCGAGTGCCCGCTGGGGTTTTCTGTCATGCGGAGCGCAGTTGCCAGTATAGAGGAGATTGAGAGACGGTGCCACGAGTGTGATGCATCGACCGGATAAGGGAGGATAGGTCAAACGCAGTGGATCGCTTTTTCTGGTGTATGTCTCGTTGTGGTGGGTGGCCGTGGGTGGTCTTTGGTGCAGGTGGTGTGCGCGGTGTATCTCTCCGCTGTGTAGTTCTGGTTGTGTGGGAAAGGTAATGACCTCCGTTTGGATGTGGGGCGGCTGGTGTGCTTATTGCTAGGAGGTCGATATTCTTCGGGATGTCGTGCGTAGGTGATAGTGACTGTATTCTAGTCAGTACGCGGGTGCGGCAGACGTTCGAGGCCGCACTCAGGCGTGCGCGTAGGCCTTCCCTCCCTGAATGCCTGTCTCCGGTCGGATCTGTACTGATATCTGTTATGCGTTAATGATGGTCGGTGGCGCTATCTGGCGTATGATGTCTTCGGCCAGAGTGTGGGTCGGGTCTATGTCGGCAGGCTTAGTTGGGATTGAGGATCAGTGAGCGGGGCGGTGCTATGCAGTCGGGTACAGACCTGGGCTTTTAATAGTACCATGGCTAGGTACGACAGTCCGGTAGAGGAGGAAGGAAGATAACGTCTTGAATTCAAAGATTTACGGTGGTCATGGCGATGGTGGGACAGTTGCATATGTCGGTCTAGGAGGCACTTGGTATTTGTGCTCCGTGGACTTGAGCTCGTCTTGAAAGACATGCTGGTGCGATAGACCAGATGCGTCGACCCACTTTTCTTGACATTGGAGGAAGGACAGGGACATTTGATAGTAATGGTTTTTCCTCATGCCTGCTCCGTCTGGGACGTGTCGCGGAGGATGGTGTCTCGGTCTACCATGATTATTTACCAAATACCTAGGGCTAATTGTCGTGATGTATGGGGGAGTGGTGTTTATGAGAGTTGGGTGTTGGGACCGTCGCAGCGCCACCGGTTGTTTCTACGTGTCGCGCATGCCATATCGCATTGGTGCGCGGGCGAGCAGGGGTGGCTCAGCGACCTTTGATGATCTACCTTGATGCGCTGGTGATAAGTATGCGGTATACGTAATCTCGAGGCAAGTTTTGTGAAGTGAATTGAGGGGATGCGTCAGTGCTGGCGGCAGTGTTCGACCGGATTGCTTCGGCTGTAATTCCTGAAGATGCATAAGGCTTTTCCAACGAAGTACTTCGTTCTATAGTCATATGTGCGCTAGAAGGCATGTGCGTCTGACGGTCTTTCGATGTCCGTGGTGTATGATTTTAAAATATTTTATGCATAACTAGTGGGAAGGTTCCCTGCCGTTTTTGGAAATTGTGGATGCTATTCCCTCTACTGCGACCTTATTGCGCTCGGTAAGCTTTACTGACCCGTTGAACGTATCCAGCCACGGGTGTGCTAAGACCTGTTCCCAGGGAGTTGGGTTAGAATGCGTGCTGCTGATTTAGGGTTTGGTCCTCTGTTGTCTCATTGAATTGTAGTGGGTAGTCGTTGAGTTGTATGGTGTGTGTGAATACTGGAAGGTAGAAAAGAATCGCATGTTGGGGTTGGTGTGACCATTACTTAGATGAAAAAGAGACGCGTGTTATACCGGCAGAAGGAAAAGTATATCGGAGTTCTAATAAGAAGAATGCACGAGAGACGGTGAGTGGCATGTATTCGTTGGCTGTGGCAGTGCTGACATGCAAGGAATGGAAGTAAAAGACATAAACGTTATCGACCTGCCTACATAGCGATGATATATTTACTAACGCGTGCGCCTGTGTGTCGCCTTCCGCTTTTCGTCCTGCTGTGTGAGGTAGTCGGGGGGTATATTGTTTTGGTGGTTTGTGGGTACTGCAGTACGCATCCATCTGCACAAGTAGGTGGATGTAAGTCCTCTCAGCTGGGGCATTTTTTAGAATACCCTGACCTACACCTCTTTTTGCAAATGGGGGCAAGACGCTCGTCAGTGGGGCCACCTGTTGTCCGTGGTTGGCGACCCATGATGACATAAGATGAAAGTCCTGGTGGCGTGAGGCGCAGCACTGATCCCTTAGACCTTACTTTAAGGCTAGACGTAGACAGTGGAAGAGGCTGCGTTCCCCGTGTATTTTTTAAACTATGAAAATGCATTTGAAATGATTTTCTACTATGGAAATATGCATTGAAATGAATTTTTTACCTATAAAAATGTGCATTTGAAATATTTTTACTAGTAAAATGCATTTGGAAATATTTTTACTATAAACATGCATTGTGAAATTCATTTTTACTATAAAAATTGCTATTGGAAATGATTTTTATTATAAAAGCGATTGGAAATGGATTTTTTACTAAGATAAATCATTTTGAAATGATTTTTCACTATGGAAACATGCATTAGAATGATTTTAACTATGAAAATGCATTTGGAAATGTATTTTTTATGATAAAAATTGCATTGGAAATTGATTTTTACTTATGTGACAAAGATAGCATTAGGGAATGAATTTGTTGACGTTGGATGGATGAAATATGCATTGGAAATGACATTTTTTGATCATGTGGATGAAATGCTATTTGGAAATGAAATAATTTTGTTGCTAAAAATGCGTATGGAGAATGATTTTTGACTATGAAAAATGCTTTTAGAAATGAGGTTTTTACAGTATGAAATGCGATTGGACAGCAAAGGTGTATTTTTTTACCTATGGAAAATATTGCATTTGGAGCGAATGGGGCTCGAATTCGTTCTTACATTCATGAGAGATGCATTATGAGACATGATTATTGATACTATTAAAATAAGTGCATTAGAAATGTATAAGTATCTGTTAGCACCAAATAAAGTGCTCGGAATGATATGAGTGGAATAAGTAGATCTCAAGCACACTAGTTTCTCTTGTGTATTCTTTTACCACCGTCGAACGATACGTAGTATAGTGAATGAAAGAAACTGCAGTATGGAGATGTAGTGGATGTTTACTAATCGAAATATGGCATGTGTGGAACTGAGGTTTTTACTAATTAAGGAATGCATTTGAAATGAGTTTTTAGACAGAGTGAAAATGCAGTGTAGGTAGATGATTTTTAACGTGGAAATTGAGAAGAAAAATAATGATTTTCTCCGTCTCGGAAAGTCAAGTTAAGGGATGAAGTTTTTTTTTTACTAGTAGGAGAAAATGTTAAAGAATTTAGAAATGTTGATTTTGTGACAATGAAAATGCATTGAAAAAGTAGTATGTTGTTGACCAAATGTAAAAGATTTAAAGAAATGGACATTAGAAATTGTTTCACTATGAAAAAGTGCATTGGACAATGATTTTTATGCTATGGAAAATGCATTGGACAATGATTTTTTACTATTAGAGAAATGGCCATTAGAATGGTAATAAGTGTTGTTAGCGACCAGATATTTAGTGCTCGGAAAGTATAAATATATCTCAAGCAGCCACGTATTGTCTCGTGTGTATTCTTTAACGCGACTCGTGCAATGAGTACAACCAGTTTGTTATATGGGTATTTTTGTTTTAGTAAAAGAGAAAGCTTAATGAATACTGAATTCTCTGCTAAAAGAAATATGTCATTATGTGTAAATGTGGCCTGCTGAAGTCGTGTGTAGATGCGTGCAGAGTGGGTGTAGATTTTGTTGGAATCGTCATTCTAGGTCTCTGGTTCACCTAGAACAATAAATTACAACCAAAAATACGAATAGAAAAAGTATTACATCAAGGCGAGCATAAAATTCTAATTAGAAAGTCAGCGAGAAAATAAATTTTAATTGTTTTAATTATTTCCTGGTCAGTGAAACTGTTTGTTTTGTAAAGAAAGAATTAATTAAATGTCAGTCAATTATCATGAACATGAATTAAAATAAATTGGGCTAATTTACAGAGAGATTTATCTAGGGGGAGGTAAGTGTGTAGGCTTTCAGTTTTATTAGCCCTCAAAATTATAAAAGGGGCCAAAATAATATTTATCAATATTTTCTTAGTGTTATCAAAATAAACAAACAAGATATTAGGTTTAATATAATAAATAATAATAATAATAATAGTAATGATGAAAGAAAATACTAAAAGATACTGAGAAAAATACCTTGGTGTGGAATATGAACCCTCAAAATTGTAAAAGGGGCTATAAAATATTTATCAATATTTTCAAAGTGTATAAAAATAAGCAAACAGATATTAGGAATAATAATCTTATTATAATGGAGATTGTGTGTTTTTCTGTCTGTAACCGAACTATATTACTAATTAAGTCACAATTCCCTTAGTTATTTTTCGTCATATTCTCCATGATTTTGTTTTCATTCAAACCTTATTTTAATAAAATTGTTTTGCATTATTAATATGCTGTTGGCCATATTGCATATACATAACATGCAATTGTATTTATATTACAAACCAAAATAGCATTTTGGAGTGTGAACGGGAAGGTTAATTTGCATATTGATATTAAAAATTTGATTTTTAATAAATATTTGCTTTAGTAATTTGATTTCTAATTTGTTGTGTTTTATTTTTATAATATGAGCAAAACTTTGGGGATAAATCTTAAAAGAAATCCATTAGAAAGAAGATATAACTGCAATTTTTTTTTACTTCCTATTTTAACTAAGTAGTTAAATTAGGGAAATGATGGAAGAAGTTTAGTTTCAAAGTTGTTTAAATCATTTTATCTGCATTCTTTTTTAGTTACGTAGTCTTTCTAATTTAACATATTCCATTACATTAAAACTTAAATACGTGCGCCCGGAAGGTGCTATTATTTGTCTAATAATAATAATATAATAATAATAAAAGAGAATACTAAAAGATACAGTGTTAGAAAAATACCTTGGTGTGAATGTGAACCCTCAAAATTGTAAAAGGGGCTATAATAATATTTATTCAATATTTTTCAAAGTGTTATAGAATAAAACAAACAAAGATATTACGGATTAATAATAATAATAATAATACTAATAATACTAAAAGATACAGTGTTGAAAAAATCCTTTGGTGTGAATATGATCCTCAAAATTGTAAAAGGGCTATAAATAATATTTATCAATATTTTCTTAGTGTTATGAATAAAACAAACAAGATATTAGGATTAATAATAAAATAATACTAAAAAGATACACAGTGTTAGAAAAATACCTTGGTGTGAATATGAATCCTCAAATTGTAAAAGGGGCTATAATAATATTATCAATATTTTCAAAGTGTTATAAAATAAAAAAAAACAAGATATTAGGTATAATAATAATAATAATAATATAATAAAAGAGAAATACTAAAAGATACAGTGTTAGAAAAATACCTTGGTGTGAATATGACCTCAAAATTGTAAAAGGGCTATAATAATATTTATCAATATTTTCTTAGTGTTATAAAATAAACACAAACAAGATATTAGGATTAATAATAATAATAAATGAAAAAATGGACAAATATCTGGACCTTGCCAGAGAACTGAAAAAGTTATGGAATATGAAAGTCAAAGTGATACCAATTGTAGTTGGTGCACTTGGAACGATCCCAAAAGGATTGGAAAAGGGTTTGGAAAGTTTGGATATCAAAGGAAGGATTGAAACCATCCAGAAACTGCACTGCTGCAATCTGCCAGAATACTCAGAAGAGTCCTGGAGACCTGAGGAGATTTGCTGTCATACTGACTCCAGTGAAAGCCATCAGCTAATGCTGATTGAAAAACTCAAAAGGATTTAAAAATAATGAATGAGAAATACTAAAAGATACAGAGTTAGAAAAATACCTTGGTGTGAATTGAACCCTAAAATTGTAAAAGGGGCTATAATTAATGTTTATCAATATTTCTTAGTGTTATAAATAAAGCAAACAAGATATTAGGATTAATACGAAGGTACTATGAATATATGGATAAAGAAATGCTGAAAAATTTATTCATTGCATTGGTAAGACCTCATTTGGAATTTGTTAATGTGGTTTGGAGTCCAAGACTAATCAAGGACACAAAGCATTGAGGGAGTTCAGAGGAGAGCTACTAAAGTAATGAATTTGAATGATTAAAAAAACCTTTCATATGAAGAATGACGTACTTGGGAAGATTGACTTACCAAGTTTGGTTTATCGACGTACAAGAGGGGATATGATTAAAGTCTACAAATATACACATGGATTTTATCAATGAAATTTGATCTACTAACATTGCTCAAAATATCAATACCAGGGTCATGAATTAAAACTCTTAAAAAATTTTTAAAAGCAAGACAAATTATTTTAGTAAGAGAGTGGTGAATACATGGAATAAACTACCATCATCAATAGTGAATGCCTCATCTCTAACTCCTTTAACGCAATGTTAGATAATCTGTGGAAAGAGTATAAATATTTTGTGGAATTAAGATGAATGTTTATAAGGAACGCTGACAGGTCTCAGACCTAAAATACTAGCTGAAAGGATATTATTATCTATCATAGTCTGCCAAAAGTGATGTCAAATGCGTATTTTACACAATAAATTTACCCCTCCCCTGATTGAAAATTTTTTTACCCAATAATCAGGGAATTATCCTATTTTAATGAAATTTTCAGTGTTGATTTATCAATGAATGAATTTTATAATGCATTAGTTATTTATTTCAAAACTTTCTGATTTATTTCAGGTCACTTACTTTGTACCCCTTCCTTATTTTCAGGGCACAAAATATCGGTTAGTGAAACTAATTACAGTATAAAACAAAGACAAAAGACGAAGGTGTGAATAAGAGCGACTCTGGTAGAAAAATGTACTGAAAATCAGAAAATTAAATGTAGAAAAAATCTTTGGGAGATTTTTTTAATTTTTTTTTTTACTATGTGCTTTTATTGTATATATTACCTTCATAAGAGAAAAAATTATACATAGAGTTGCTGAGCACTGGTATTGAACCCGGAACCTTGTGCTTCCAAGGCAGATGCCAGCCCTGTCAGCTGGGACTTTAGAGTACACTGATTGCACCTCTGCAGAGGGTTAAGACTCCCCAATGAGGCAACCTGTTGGCTGTGGGTGGTGACCCGTGATGCTTAGGATAGAACCCAGGTGGTTGAGCAGTCTGGAGGTTTGGGAATGTGGAGCAGGTACTACCACTTCCGGGTCAGTGTGACCTGGGAGCATGGTGATGAAGGGGCGCTGTAGGGTCCCATCTATGGGTTAATATAGAAAAACTTGAGTTTATAAACAAAATTTGATTATCCATTAAAAATGAATTTATTTCAAAACTTTGTCAGCATTAAATGACCTGTTGGCGCGTGGTGGTGACCCGTGATGCTTAAGGACGAAATCCTGGTGGATGAACAGTCCATAACATGCAACACTCCACTTAGACCCTTAGTAACTATACGGGCAGTCGAAGAGGTCCCCTCCGATCAATCAGCTGGTCACGTCAGCCTAGCACCTATATGATTTTCCCAACCCTATTACCTTTACGGCAATCCAACCCCTTTTTATCATGTGGGTGCTAGAAGGCGGTGGCTGAGGGTCTTCATTTTAATGACGTTAAAATCTATCTGATGGTGAGGTTCCAGTTTTGGAGGTTTGGGGAATGTGGAGCACCCTTTCATCACCATTGCTCCCTGGTCCACTATCTTTCTTGGGCTAAATTGGCTGGTCACATCCAGCCCTAGCACCTATATGATTTTCCCAACCCTATTACCCTTATGGCAATCCAACCCCTTTTTATCATATGGGTGCTGGAGGTAGTGGCTGCGGTCTTCATGTCCTTGTGAATGATGTTAAACTCTATCTGATGGTGAGGTTCCAGTTCTGGAGGTTTGGGGAATGTGGAGCACCCTTTATTCACCATTGCTCCCTAGTCCACTCTGACCCGAGTGGTAGTACCTGTTAGGGTCCCATCTATGGGTAAATAGAAAAACATGAGTTTATAAAAAAGGGTTTTATTGTCCTGGATATGACGTTAATTAAATCTGATGGTGAAGTTCGTTCAGGAGGTCTTCAGCATAAAATAACCCAACAAAGGTTAGCATGTTGTAAAATTCAACCAACCACCAACAACCAACCTGTTAGGGTCCCATCTATGGGTTTAATAGAAAAATAACTTAAAAAAAATTGAGTTTTGAAAAAAAATTGAGCACCCATCAAGAAGGAATAAAACAAAATGTCTTCAGCATAAAATAACCCAACAAGGGTTGACACACCATAAAATCCAACCAATCAAAAACTATGGGTAAGTAGTAGGGCAGACTGGGCTCATTAACCTTGGTATGGCAACCAGTCTGGAGAAGGAAAACTCTCATTTAAATCAAAGGGACTCCTCTCTTACTTAGCCCAGATGTTTTGGTCGGAAAGGACTCCTCTGATCAATCGGTTGGTCAAGCCCTAGCACCTATATATATTACCAACCCCTCCGCACGAGCAGGATGCGACACAAGGTCAATTTCTTAAGCGAGTTCAACAGGTTTGAATTCAGAGTTTTCCTTCTCCTAGACCGGTTGCCTAAGCAAGGTTAAAGAGCCCAGTCTGCCCTACTATTTCCCATAGCTGAAAGGAGAGTAGGATTCATACCTTTCCAAGGGTATTAGCGCTAAGTGAAATGCAATTACCACATCCAGGATTTGAACTCGGGGCGACGAGTCCATTTCCCGTACTTAACCATTACACCAGCGCTTCCTAGCACCTATATAATTGTCTTGACCCTATTGCCCTCACAGCAAACCCCCAACACTTTTTATCATATAGTGCTAGAAGTCGGTAACTGAGGGTCTTCATGTTCTAGGTAAGACGTTAATTCTATATGATGCTTTCAAATTTGGAGCTTAAATCTAAATTAATGGAAAAATACCATACAAAGGATAGGTGGTGGTGTATGTATTTATGTATGTATGTATTTATAACCGGAAGAAACTATGAAAATAAAAAAACTACAAGTAATGTATGTACACATTCACTATCACGTATCCAACCAACCAACCAGCGTGTGTGTGTGTATATTAATATAATATATATATATAATTATATATATTATACTAGCAAATATATGCACCCCTCTAGGTACAAGTATTTAAGTTTTAATGTAATAAAATATTGTATCAAATTAGAAATGCTAATGAAACTAAATAGAAAGCAGATAAAAATATTTGAAACAGAGGAGTATAATAAAAAAAATAGAACTGAAACTTACTCTTCCCTCACTCCCGTCTTTCATTGGTAAATTTTCCTAATTTAACTATCTACTTAAAATAGGAAGTAAAAGAATAAAATTACAGTTATTTCTTCTTGTTAATGGATTTCTTTTAAGATTTATCCCTGAGATTTTAGATAATTTCATTAAGATAAAACCAAACAATTAGAAATCAATAATACTAAGCATATATTTATTAAAATCAATTTTTGATATCATATTGCAAATTAGCCTTCCATTCACACTGTAAACTGCTATTTTGTTGTATATATAAATACAATTGTATGTTATTAGTATGTAGATATTACCAACAGTATTAATAATGTAAAACAATTTTATTAATAATTGAGGTTTAAATAAAAATAAAATCCTGTAGAATGTGACGTAAATAAAGGGAATTGTGACTTGAGTAGTAATATAGTTTCAGTTACAGACAGAAAACACAATCTCCATTATAATAATATATATATATATATTTCACATAGTCCTAATACCCTTGGGAAAGGTATGAATCCATATATTCTCACTTCAGCTATGGGTAAAATAGTAGGGTAGACTGTGTTCTTTAACCTTGGGTAGGTAACCAGTCTAGGAGAAGGAAAACTCTGAATTTAAAATCCTGAGGTCAGTCGTTGATAGGGTTTGTGGCATTCCTTGTGCACCAATTCTTTCCTATCGACTGTGCCAAAAAGTGCGGAATGGTCCAACACAAGCTTTCACATCTTTTATTATTATTATTATTATTAATCCTAATATCTTGTTTGTTTTATTTTATAAAACTAATAAAGATTTTATTTATACTAGCAAATATATGCACCCCCGGGTGCAAGTATTTAAGTTTTAATATAATAAAATATCATATTAAATTAGAAAGGCTAATGAAACTGTTGAAACTAACTCTTCCATCATTTTCCGTTACTCCCGTCTTTCATTGGTAAATTTTCCTAATTAAACTGTTTAGTTAAAATAGGAAGTAAAGAATAATATTACAGTTATTTCTTCTTGTTAATGGATTTCTTTTAAGATTTATTGAAGAGATTTTTGCTCATATTCAATAAGATAAAACCAAACAATTAGAAATCAATAATACTAAGCACATATTTATTAAGATCAATTTTTTAATATCAATATGCAAATTAGCCTTTATGTTCATACTGTAAACCTCTATTTTGATGTATATATAAATACAATTGCATGTTATTACTATGTAGATATGGTCAACAGTGGCTTCGGCCTCTGGACCATTGATATAATTAACGGCGTCGATCCCAGGGGGCTATCCCCCAGGCAACACCTGCCCACTCGATTTAAAGGGGCAGGGCTGGGTTTATTGCCCAGTGCCTGAGGCGCCCCCCTTGAGGGGGAATGCCGACGGGATCGACGCAATTTTTCACTCGCCACTCCATGAGCTTCGGTTTGTGGGTGGTCCCACATTAATAGGGCCTTGTGCCTGACCCGTACAAGTGGGGTACGTGGAAAATATCATGTAGATATGGTCAACAGTGTAAGTAATGTAAAACAATTTTATTAATAACTGAGGTTTAAATAAAAATAATATCATGGAGAATATGATGTAAATAACTAAGGGAATTGTGACTTGTATAGTAATATAGTTTCGGTTTCAGACAAACCCACAATCTCCATTATAATAAGATATGAGAATATATTTAAAAATTTGGTTTTGAATAGTAACTGTAGGGAGAGTCATTGGTTGCATTCATTATTAAAACATAAATCAATTATGTAAGACCAAAACAATTAATGGATCTACAAGATTAACTTTTTTGTTATCCCCCCTCTACCCGTACAACACCGGGTAGCCGTTTCTAGTACATATATAAAGGACAGTTGGTATGTGTATGTATGTATGTGTGTATGTCTGGATGAAACTACGAAAACAAAACAATTAACAACAAAGTAAATACATATACACATTAAATATCACTGGTTCTGGTTAAAAAAAATTACGAAGATTTGATTTATATTTACGAAAATATCTAAAAATGAAAATATACTATAATAATATACTATATAATAATGGCTATGCAAGACTAACTCGCTAAATAAAAATACACACACACACACACACACACACACACTTCACATAGTATAAATGGGGACGCCATCATGTAGTTCAAATTTAAGATGCTGACGTTTGTCAACAATTTTAAATAGATCTTTTCTTCGAAAAATTCATATTTGAAGATCACCAAAAACAGAGGCTCACAGACTTTTTGTTTTCAGTAATAATTTATTTTTTCTTTAAACCTGATGAAGGTCTATCTAAACAGACCGAAACACTGCAGCATAGGCGTAATAAACATCATTCGTTTATGAAATTTGTGTTTTTTTTTTTTTAAATTTACAATAATACATATATATATATTGTACCATTTATGTTTATTTTTTTCAATCGTAACAAAATACGGTATGATCTCATATTCCATATGTGAACATGTGAATATCATTATCTACATGAGGTACTTTGTGATATCATATAGGATGAATGCCATATTGTTTATCTATAATGGGGTGGGGGTAAAAGAAGAAAAAAAGGTATGATGTCTGGTTTTTCTTGTCACAGACAAAACCGTTTGTTTGGAGAATGTATTCTTGCTTCTTATTTTGAAAAAAATGCAGGGAACGTGGCAACAAATTCTTCACCTTTGCACCACCTCTCCCCAACCCCCGCCTTTTCCATCTGTCGCCTATTTGCCCTTTTTCTGTTATTTCTCTACTTGTAAGCAGACACCCCCCCCCCCCATCCCCAGAAAACCCCTCCCCCATTAACTGCAGGCTTCAATGCACTTAGGCTTATCTGTTTAAAGAATGTAAAGATTTTTTTTTTTTTTTCATTGTTTTGCACCAAACGCCCACACATATATACAGTGTTGTCCCATAATGATTGGACACATTTTAAATGCTATTTTCTCAGATTATAAAAACGAAACAGATTACTAAATATATTTATTAAATAACTGATTAAAAATAATAATAATATATTTATTTATTTATTTATTGAATTTTTTAAATATAATTGTTTTCCATAGGCAACTACCCAGGTTTTAGGCTATTTTGTCATCATCAAGTTGCTAATAATTCTTCTGGTGTTTATGTGAAGAGTTGTGGTGCACCTGAGCACTGTACACATACATGTATATTATTACTGTATGCTATTCATGTTCCTGACACTAATACATTATTGTATGTACTAGACATGAGACTTTGATGAGTTGAGGTGCAATGTACACAATAAATTTCATTATTATTGATATTTGTATTGAAATTTACTTATTTATTTTTTTAGGTGACCCCAGGAAGTTTAGCATCAAAGTGCGGGCTACAATCAGGAGATATTATTTTGAAAATTGGAAAATCCGAGGCAGACGTATTGAAACATAAAGAAGCACAAGATACAATTATTTCTTGTGGAAATAAACTTGATCTGCTTCTTCAAAGGTAAATTAAATATTCTTCATTTTTCAAAAATCTTTTTTTTTTTTTTTTCTTTTTAAAAATCTTTTTTTTTTTTTTTTTCTTTTTAAAATCTTTTTTCTTTTTTCTTTTTTTTAAAATCTTTTTTTCTTTTTTCTTTTTTAAAATCTTTTTTTCTTTTTTCTTTTTTAAAAATCTTTTTTTCTTTTTTCTTTTTAAAATCTTTTTTCTTTTTAAAAATCTTTTTTTTTTTCTTTTTAAAAATCTTTTTTTTCTTTTTTAAAATTTTTTTTTTCTTTTTTAAAATCTTTTTTTCTTTTTTCTTTTTTTAAAAATTTTTTTCTTTTTCTTTTTAAAATCTTTTTTTTTTTTCTTTTTTAAAAATTTTTTCTTTTTTCTTTTTTTTTTTTAAAAATCTTTTTTTTAAAGTTTTTTTCATTGTTTTTTTAATTTTCTATTTATTTCTAAATTTTTGAATTTCTTTTTCTTTTGTGTTTTTAAATTGACCAAGAATAATTTTAAAAATTTTCTATTTATTTATAAATTCTCAAAAAAAAAAAAAAAAAAATTAAAAAAAATTTTTTTTCAAATTTAGAAATAAATAGAAAATTTAAAAAAAAAAAAAAAAATATTGTTCTTGGTCAATTTGAAAATTTTTAAAAAAATTTTCTATTTCTGAATTCTAATAAGTCTTTCCTTTTTTTTTTTTTTTTTTTTTTTTTTTCACATTGACAAGAAGAATATTTCTTAATTTTTGAAAAATCTTTTTGTTTTATGTTGACCAAGAACAATATATTTTTTTTTTCATTTCTAAATTAAAAAATTTTTTTTTTTTCACATTGATCAAGAAAAATGTTTTCTTTTGTTTTTGTTTTATTTTTATTTTTAATTTTCTATTCATTCCTAAATTTTTGAAAAAAAAAAATGTTTTTTTTAAAAAGTGACCAAGAACAATGATATATTTTATTTATTTTTTTTATTTTTAAAAAATGTTTTATTTATCCCTAAGTTCTTGAAAATGATTTTTTTAAATGGACCAAGAACAATATTAAAGAAAAAAATTTTCTTTATTTTCTTTATTTTTTTCAACACATTCAGAATTTTGCCTGTTTGTACTGTTAGATGCCAAACAACATTTCTTAGTCCCCTTCTTGATATTCACAACTTGTCTTCATTTTGTTCTCTCCTATGCACATTACATGTTTTACTTGATACACCTATTGTAACGAAAATTTAATTTCTATTCACCCTTATCTCTTTCTAGGCACCTCTCTTTCTCTCTCTCTCTCTCTCTCTGCATCTCTCTTTCTAGGCACCTCTCTCTCTCTGCATCTCTCTTTCTAGGCACCTAAGTGAACTTCCTAAAGCAAAAACCCATCCTAGCACTTACCAAGACAAATTCCACAATGTTCTAGAACGCTACCCCAACCACCTCCACATCTTTACAGATGGCTCTAAGGACAATGACAAAACGGCATGTGCAGCTATTTTAAATAAAAAAATTGTAAGAAAAGCCCTTCCAAACGAAAGTTCCATTTTTTCAGCTGAAACCCGTGCAATAGATATAGCACTTGACATCATCTCTGAAAATAAACACAAAAATATATCATCTTTTCAGACTCGCTCTCAGTCCTACTATCATTAAGAAATAAAAAACTGGAAGACCCTCTCATCATTAAGCTCATTAATAGATTAGACTCAATGTCTAACTCTAAGGAGATTATTATATGCTGGATTCCAAGTCATATAGGAGTGAGGGGGAATGAAAGAGCTGACTCTGCAGCTAAATCGGCTCTAGATTTAATCCCTGACAAGTTCCAGATACCATATACTGATTTGAAACCTAAAATTAATAGATTCCTTCATACAAAATGGCAGCAACACTGGAATAACTGTATCCACAATAAACTCTTCCTAATCAAACCGACTTTGGGAGGCTGCAGACCAACTTTAAGGAAGTCTAGAAAGGAACAAGTCATTGTGTCCCGATTACGCATTGGTCATACAAAACTAACACACTCTTATATACTCAAACAAGAACAACAACCACAATGTGAAACATGTCAAACACCCCTGACAGTCAAACACCCCTGACAGTCAAACACTTATTGATGGAATGCAGATTTTTTGCTCACATCAGAAAACATTATTTTAAAGCAAACAATATGAAGGACCTATTTGAAAATGTTAACATAGAGGATATTTTCTCCTTTTTGAGGGAAATAAAATTATACTATAGTATATAGACATGAAACAAATCAATGGCATACAATATAATTCTCAATAATGCTAACACATTGTTAAAACCAATTACTAAATGTATATATATGAATACACAATATGTATAACAACCCAACCGCTAGGCATGATATAACCCTGGACGGGTTGATATGCCGTTAAAATCAATAGACCAACCAACCAATCTCTCTCTCTTTCTCTCTCTTTCTAATCTCTCTCTCTCTCTCTCTCTCTCTCTCTCTCTCTCCTCTCTCTCATCTCTCTCTCTCTCTCTCTCTCTGCATCTCTCTCTCTCTCTTTTATGCATCTCTCTCCCCCTCTCTCTCTTTTATGCATCTCTCCCCCTCTCTCTCCCTCTCTCTCTTTCTATACATCTCTCCCCACATCTCTCTTTCTATGCACCTCTCTTTCTCTCTCTGTGCCTCTCTTTCTCTCTCTGCGCCTCTCTCTCTCTCTTTCTCTCTTCATCTCTCTCTTTCTCTCTTCATCTCTCTCTTTCTCTCTTCTCTCTCTCTCTCTCTCTCATCTCTCTCTCTCTCTCTCTCTCTTCATCTCTCTCTCTCTCTCTTTCTCTCTTCATCTCTCTCTCTCTCTCTTTCTCTCTTCATCTCTCTCTCTCTCTCTTTCTCTCTTCATCTCTCTCTCTCTTTCTCTCTTTCTCTTTCTCTTTTTTTCTGATCATATTAATGAAAATAAAACCAAACAATTAGAAATCAATAATAACAAGCAAGTATTTATTAAAATCAATTTCTTAAGATCAATATGCAAATTAGTCTTCCTCTTCCACTTAAAATTGCTACTTGGATATACATGAGATTGTCCTCCTTCAGGAATCCAAAAATGTCATTCAGCTTGACCTCCTAAAAAAGGTCACCCACCTGATAATGTCTAGAATGGATTTCATTGAAATAAATACATTTTACCTATATATGTCCTATCATAAATGGAGCATGACGAACAAAACAGAATGGAGGATCTTCACCTTTTAAGCAGATATGGCTGTGTTACCTGGAGTGGTAGTACCTGTTAGGGTCCCATCTATGGGTTAAATAGAAAAATGTATTTATGTTACATAATTATTAGATTCCTAATACTTATGTACAGTAGTGTAGAAATCAAAATGGCTGTTATAAGTTGCTGCCCACAGCCTTGAAGGTTGAATGACAAGGCTTGACCTCAGTCCTAACCTTCCGGTGGAGAAGACCCTCTTCCAGTTTAGATTAGAAATAGATTTTAGGCAGTCAGCCAAAAACCATGACGGTGGTGAGTAGTGTTATGCACGCTCCGACTCAATCTGCGCAGGTAGTCTGGTGGGGATTTCGTAATAAAATATGATCTAAGTAAATCGAAGTCTTGTGTTATTATCTAAAAACTACCAATGACACAGGTCTTCTGATAAAGAGAAATCCCCAATGGAAGACCAGACACAAAGTCCCCAAGACGAAGTCCAGACGCTAGAAGAGACGCTAGAAGAAGAATAGAAGCAAGTAAAGCAGGGTATACAACATTTATAAAAAGAATTGGGTATCCATTAAAAATGAATTCATTTCAAAACTTTATCGGTATCAAATGACCCACTGAGGTTGATATGCCATTAAAAAAAAAACCCAAACCAAACCAAATATGGGTCTCTTCTATGGGTTAAGTTGAAAAAATAAACGTATTATTTGTATTATTATCCTCATCTTCATTGTTATCTGTACAACGTTTCGGCCTATGTGCCCTCTGGCCTTCTTCAGGTATTTCTTCTCGGACTCTGTAACCTTCTTGTCGTAATCGGTAGCCATCACGGAACTTTGACCCTAACCTTTTTATTCAGTCCACAGGGGTATCCTGTTCTCATTCCGCTAACCATAGCCTAGTGGATAAAGGAGTTAGGTTAAGACAGTTCTAAGAGACAGGGCAGACTGGTCTCATTACCCTTTGTTAGGCAACTGGTCTAAGAGAAGGAAAACTCTGAATTCAAATCTGAACTCTGAATTCAAATCTGTTAAACTGCGCTTAAGAAATTGACCTTGTGTCACATCCTGGTCATGCGGAGGGGTTGGTAAATATATATATATATATATATTTGGAGGACGTGTGCTTAATTGAAGTCATACCTAATTTTGAAAATTAATTAATTAATAATCAATGAATTTCATTAATTATTAACTAATTAATTTTCAAAATTAGGTATGACTTCAATTAAGCACATATCCTCCAAAAAGTGTCTGCTAAAAAAGGCCATATCAAAAATAAACACGTTGTTCGTTTACTTACTTTCATATATAGGTTATTTCCTAGTTGAGTAACATGATATTACAGGGTGACCCAGAAAAAACAGAACCCAAATTATTTATTTTCCCATTAAAAAACTCAAACCCTAAACCTAAACCCTAACCTCCCTAGTCAAGTAACATAATATTACAGGGTGACCCAGAAAAAACAGAACCCACAAATTTTGTAATAAAACTGTTAATTTTTATTTTTATTTTTATTTTAAGTCCAACAAAGGGTTAGGGTTAGTTTAATGGGAAAATAAATAACTAATTTGGGTTCTGTTTTTTCTGGGTCACTCATGTTACTCAACTAGGAAATAACCTATATATAGATATATATAAAAAATGTTGTTCTGGTTCCAACGGGGGAAAATTCAATATTTTATAAAAAAGAAGGTCCGCAAAATGTATTATGTTTTCAGAAAAAAAATTTATTCTTTTTATCTTACATATGCAACATATATATATATATATAAAGAGAGTTTTATAATTTGTTGAAGCATTGTATATATAGAGGTTGATTTAAAAGGCTATCACAATGCAGGTGTAAAGAAAAAAATAATAATACGGTAACAATGGTGTTGTGTGTTAACCTGTATTTAATTCTTGAATTTTCGAGATAATCTCTTTTTCAAAAGATCACTGGAACTGAAGCAGTCTAGTTATGGCATTTCTTTTTAAATGAATTTTTTTTGTTTTTTTGAAAATGATGGTATTTTTATATAACTGTATTCTCGTGTTGTATGTTTCACGTAAACATACGACACCAAGAAAAGTTTTAGTAAACGGGGCGGGGGGGGGTAGCTTGGCACATTTCCCAAAACTTTTCTTGTTCCCCAATGAAACCTGCATTGGAAAAATAATTTTAGTGGCTTTGGGGACATTGGTTAGAATTTGAAAATCAACTGCAGGGTGAGGGTTTGGGGGGTGGATTGTCTGCTGTATCTGTCACTCCTTCTCTCGTGTGGGTTTTCTATTTATAATATGGTGTAGGAAGCTTGGAATTTGTATACGTTTCCTTGTGCGCGGGGATATTTTTAACTGGAGTAAATCTGAAAGTAATATGTCTACCAAACATTTATTGTTTTTGCCAACTGATTGTCAAAAAAAAAAAAAGAAATCTAGCATTCGACATTTTCCTGCTTCTGTACAAAACAAATTATGGCAAGCCATCAAGAATGTGATATTAGTTTTTGTTTCCTCCCTTGCAGAGGAGTAGGTTTCATGTCCCCCCCCCCCCGCCCCCAAAAATGTGTCCTGGATAGGACACTAAATTGCATCCGGTAGTTTAGCTCTGGGAGTATTGAATCATCCCCCCCTCATTGCCATTACTCCCAGGTTCACTCTGACCTGAAGTGGTAGTACCAGTCCCTTATTAATAGTGTCCTTGTAGAATAATCATACTAAGTTCTAATTACTGTCGAATTGGTAAGACAAGGCAACAAGTTGCTGTAACTCAATACAGACCTAACCTTGTTGCAGTCCTACTGCAGAATGCCTAAAGTATTTATGATACCTCATAACATCATAGAAACCAATCAGCCAATCAGGACTCAAGGAATGGAATCACCCAAATACATGAATGGACTATTCTTGAGTTCCATAAGTACCAGCTGTCATGGGCACTAGTTCAGTTGTGCTTAGCCAGTTGCTGTTGTTCCAAGCCAATAGTATACTGACTGACTGACCTCAATAGCCTCTGGCTTTTTCTCTAAGCGCTCCGTTAGAGTCCAATTAATGTAGCTGTACGATAGCACGGATACAGTTATGGCTTGGAAGAATTTTTTGCTTCATCTTAATCTGAAAAAAGGTTTGGCTTGGTTTATTTGGTTTTTAATGGCATACCAACCCCTTATGGGTTAATGCTGGAATTTGATTAATTTGGTTTATAGATTGTTGTATAGTCATATATACCCTTCTGTATTTACAATGCAATATGTGTTGAAAATTATATTTATTTAACTTTTGTTTTTTCAAAACTAAATATTTAAATATTAAATATTTAAATACCAATTTGCATTATATCAAGTTAAATAACATACACACAATGCTTCAAAGATACTATAAAAAAAAAACTTTCTTATATATATATATATATAATAAATAAGTAATCCACAGACACGTGTTTCGAGGAATCACCTCTCATCAGTGTGGTTATACATTAACAACTACCCCAGGCCGGGTTTGTGACCCGATTGAACTTTCGTTCGCCAATCCTCTTACCTGTGCGGCCAGAGGCAGCTGTCAAATATAGGAGAATATTTAATCGCTACATTTCTAGGTGGAAATGAATTCACTAGAGGCCTCAAACATTTGTAAACAAAGCGAGGTTTAGCTACACGCCAGAACGGTGAATCTGCAATTAAATCCCTATTTAAAGTACTCGACCAAAGGGGGAGTATATATATAATAAATAAGTAATCCACAGATACGTGTTTCGAAGTATCACTTCTCATCAGTGTGGTTATTGTGTCTACAGAAATAACCTACTCGAATTCTGTAATTAATCAATATCTTAATCAATATCTTGATTAATTTAGCTGATTTAATCAAATTTCAACATTAACCCATAAGGGGTTGGTATGCCGTTAAAAACCAAATAAACCAAGCCAAACCTTTACAAATAAAAATGAACCAAGTTTTCAGATTAAGATAAAGCAAAAAATTCTTCCAAGCACAACTTATGGAACTAGGAACCTTGTGAATCCCAGGTGAGTGCTCTACCAACTGAGCTAAACCAGCAACTCTAAAGATAGACAGGTGTAAAAATAAAACTTTACCAAATTTTGCACTTTAAAAAAAAAATTGTTTAATTTTTTTAATGCTTTTAAAATTATTCAAAGAAAAGAAATTGGTAGCTTTTTATGTTTAGTTGCAATCATGGTTATTTGATGAGACTAGATTAAATTTCTAATCTGACCGTTTTTTTGTTTTTTTTTCGGGGGTGGGGGGCTGTTGTAGGCCAAATATAGCACGGCCCTTTCGTTTAGTTTTTTTCTTTATCTTTTGGACTGAAATGAACTTTGTGATTTATCTTTTTCTTGGGTTAAAAATTCACCTTGCTGGTTTTTTTTAATTAGGACTCAAACATGGAATTCTTTTGGTTATCTGGGGTTTTATCTATGTTTAAAATCTCTCTCTCTCTCTCTCTCTCTCTCTCTCTCTCTCTCTCTCTCTCTCTTGTATAGATTCTCTCTCTCTCTCTCTCTCTCTCTCTCTCTCTTGTATAGATCTCTCTCTCTCTCTCTCTTCTCTCTCTCTCTCTCTCTCTTGTATAGATCTCTCTCTCTCTCTCTCTCTCTCTCTCTCTCTCTCTCTCTCTCTCGTATAGATTCTCTCTCTCTCTCGTATAGATTCTCTCTCTCTCTCTTGTATAGATTCTCTCTCTCTCTCTTTTCTCTGTCTCATATAGATCTCTCTTTCTCTGTCTCATATAGATTCTCTCTTTCTCTCTCTCGTATAGATTCTCTCTCTCTCTCTCGTATAGATTCTCTCTTTCTCTCTCTCGTATAGATTCTCTCTCTCTCTCTCTCTCTCTTCTATAGATTCTCTCTCTCTCTCTTTCTCTCTCTCATATAGATTCTCTCTTCTCTCTCTCGTATAGATTCTCTCTCTCGTATAGATTCTCTCTTTCGTATAGATTCTCTCTTTCTCTCTTTCTCTCTCTTTCTCTCTTCGTATAGATTCTCTCTTCTCTCTCTCTCTCTTGTATAGATTCTCTCTCTCTCTCTCTCTCTCTCTCTCTCTTGTATAGATCTCTCTCTCTCTCTTTCTCTCTCTCATATAGATCTCTCTTTCTCTCTCTTGTATAGATTCTCTCTCTCTCGTATAGATTCTCTCTCTCTCTCTCTCTCTCTTGTATAGATTCTCTCTCTCTCTCTCTCGCTCTCTCGTATAGATTCTCTCTCTTTCTCTCGTATAGAATAATTGTCCTGACTCTATTGCCCTTATGGCAAGCCCCAACCCCTTTTTATCATATGGGTGCTAGAAGGTGGTGGCTGAGGGTCTACATGGCCTGGGAATGATGTTAAACTCTATCTGATGGTGAGGTTCCAGTTTTGGAGGTTTGGGGAATGTGAAGCACCCCTTCATCACCATTGCTCCCTGGTCCACTCTGACCCGGAGTGGATAGTACCTGTTAGGGTCCCATCTATGGGTTAAATAGAAAAACATGAGTTTATAAAAAAAATTGTATTATCCATTAAGAATTAATTTATTTCAAAACTTTGTCGGTATTAAATGACCCACTAAGGTTGATATGCCATAAAACAAACCAAATCAGACCTAAAATGTCCATCCAAATTTGAAGGATTTTTTTTTTTTACATTATGGATTAGTCATGTTTCCTTTTTTCTTTTCTCTATTAGTCATGTCTTTGGTTTATTTTTCACCTTGTCAATAAATCCGTATCCCCTGAAGAGGATTAAGGTCCCCTCCCCAAATGGAATATGACACTAAACTGAATTTCATAAGGCGCCAGTTATGGAGAGTACACCTTATTGCCATTACTCCCAGGTCCACTCTGACCCGGGGTGGTAGTATCTTTTAGGGTCCCCCTGTATAGGTTGAATAGAAAAAATGAGAGTAAAAAAAATTGAATTTAAATATAAAAATATTTCTGAGGGTTGTGACGTAGTTTCGGTTACAAACAGATGGACACCGAATCTCCATTATAATAAAAATAAGTAAAGTCGTCGGGTTGGCCTAAAGTTGGTATCAGCCAATCAGCGAGGGAGTCTATCCCTTTTTCACTAGTGCTAGACCAAGGAGATTGTTTTTGTTTTTGTTTTGCATCTGAGGTGGAGCTCCGCACCTACCGTCAGCTCCTCACTTTACCGCACAGGTCCCTGTGCTACTCATACGCTGAGTTGGCGAGGGCCGGTTTTGAACTTGGGAACTTGTGGTTTCTAGCCGAACACTCTACCGACTGAGCTAACCCGTCCCTTAGTTTACTATATTTAAAACTAGAAGTGGCTACCCAGCATCGCCTGGGTAGATGGGGGATTAAAGTCTAGTATATTCCTATCCCTATTGTCATTCAACCCCAGATGATGAAATGTCTGAAAAATTGTTTTTTTAAATA
>CM042181.1:40516996-40521996 GCA_023376005.1 Doryteuthis pealeii | reverse complement strand
TTGTATTTGTCCTTCAAATTCTTCCAAAGTTGTTGGTTTCGTAGAGTGGTAATAAAGGACTATTTGCTCGTAAATTCCTACCATAAAATAAACTGAACCCCCATTTTATGTCCGTGTTTTTGTATTAAATGTTTTATTTTTCTTGCACCCGTTATGTTACAATACAAAATATATTTTCTTTATTTTAATATTCATTTCAATGTGCATATTTTTTTATTTTGTGAGAATGTTTAGTTTTAAAGTGGGGGCTCGTTTTACAATTTAGGCATAAATTGGATCCTCCTTTTATGACCGTAATTTTGTTTTTTTCGTGACGATGATTAAAATCTGACGTTTTTATTTTAAAGTAGCAAAGCCAAAAAGAAAAGAAATAACAACAACAAAAGGTAATATTCAACTTTTTACTCGTAAATTCCTGCCATAAAATTAGGCTTGGGCATTTTATGGTAGGAATTTACGAGTAAAAAGTTGAAGTGTAAAAACGAAGGTGTGGCGCTCCACCTCAGACGCTAAAAACAATTTCCTTGGTCTAGCGCTAGTGAAAAGGGGATAGACTCCCTCACTGCATGGCTGATACCGACATTAGGCCACCCAATGACTTTACATTTTTTTGTAAAATATTTAAGCAGACGAAGAATAACGGCCTTCTTCAGGGTAGAATGTTTGATATTTCAAACATTTTACTCTGAAGAAGGTCTGTGTACATTTTTCATCATACGAGTTGAGTTCATTTCCATTTTTCTCACTCACTATATATATATATATATATATATATATATATATATATGGAGGCGCGTGGGCTAGTGGTTACAGTTGTAGGAAATTGACTCGTCGATTCGAGTTCAATTCCTAGATGAAGCTGTAGGCATTTCACATAGCACTAATACTCTTGGGAGAGTCCATTATATATATATATATATATATATATATATATATATATATATATATATTAGACACACAAACACGCAGTCAGGTAGTGTAATGGTTAGAGTCATAGGAAATGGACTCAAATTCTGGACTAGGCTGTTTGCATTTCACGTAGCGCTAATACCCTCGGGAAAGGCATGCATCAACATACTCTCCCTCCAGCTATGAGTAAATAGTAGGGCAGATTTTGCTCTTTAATTTTGGTCGAAATAAATTTATTATGGAATTACGGTGTTGAGTTCTTCCTTCCTTTATTGATAAATATTGCTCTGTATATCATCTAAAAGGTTATTATACATTGAGCTCTCTTTAGTGATTTAAAGATTCGCTGTATTTATACATACTGGATCATCATTATTAGTACAGTGGATCTTAGAAATCACATATAGAATCATCCCTTACTAGCAAGTTTTGGATAAATCTCTTATATATACTAGCAAATATATGCACCCTCCGGGTGCAAGTATTTAAGTTTTAATATAATAAAATATTGTATTAAATTAGAAAGGCTAATGAAACTAAATAAGAATACAGATAAAAAGATTTGAAACAGAGGGATATAATAAAAAATGGAACAACTGAAACTTACTCTTCCATCACTCTTGTCTTTCATTGTTGTTTTTTCTAATTTAAGTATTTAGTTATAAGAGGAAGTAAAGAATAAAATGACAGTTATTTCATCTTGTTAATGGATTTCATTTAAGATTCATTGAAGAGATTTTTGCTTATATTCATTAAAATAAAACCAAACAATTAGAAATCAATAATACTAAGCACATATTTATTAAATTCGATTTTTTAATATTAATATGCAAATTAGCCTTCCCGTTCACACTGTAAACCGCTATTTTGTTGTATATATAAATACAATTGCATGCTATTAGTATGTAGATATGGTTAACAGTATTAATAATATAAGACAATTTTATTAATAATTGAGGTTTAGATAAAAATAAAATCATGGAGAATGTGATGTCAATAACTAAGGGAATTGTGACTTGAGTAGGAATATAGTTTTGGTTACAGACAGAAAAACACACAATCTCCATTATAATAAGATATATATATATATATATATATATATATATATATATATATATATATATATATAAATCAAATCTAAGCATAAGTATTGCTGATGTTTTATTAAAAAAAAAGATGAATTATACTTATCGTTTATTATTTATTGTTGTGCCACCATGGAACAATCTGAGTTTTAATTAATTACTTAATTTTTTGACACCTAAAAATAAGAAGTAATAAAAATTGTACTGAAAATGAATAAAAATGGTAAGGTACATATTCTTTGGCGCCGTTATACCAAGGGATGCCACTTTGGAATAAGACAAACCAGTTGTCTGCTACTGTCTCAGACATAAAATGGTTGCCTGTTTATAATTCTGCGAGCAGCATGAAGCACACCCACCTGGAATTCTACCGCTGACAGGTGGAGGGGAAGTAATACTGTCTTAGAAATTACAAATAATGGCGCCAGCAGAATTATTCTGACTTAGAATAGAATTGGTTTCTTAGAATCCATAATTCTTCAATATCCAAACTTTTGCTATTTAAAAAAAACAAAAAAAACAAGAAAATAAATTTTCTGCACATTCTTTGAAAAGATCATTACTCTGTTAAAAATGTGACCCGTGCCATCACTACCAAAATATTCAGGATGAATAAGATTAATTATATTATATATATATATATATATATATATATATATATATATACTAGCAAATTTATGCACCCTCCGGGTGCAAGTTTTTAAGTTTTAATATAATAAAATATCATGTTAAATTATAAAGGCTAATAAAACTGAATAAGAATGCAGATAAACTATTTGGAACAGAGGGGGTATTATCGAAAAATAGAACAGCTTTGAAACTAACTCTTCCATCATTTTTCATTACTCCCGTCTTTCATTGGTAAATTTTCTTAATTTAACTCTTTACTTAAAATAGGAAGTAAAGAATAAATTTACAGTTATTTCTTCTGGTTAATAGATTTCTTTTAAGATTCATCCCAGAGATTTTTGCTCATATTCAATAAGATAAAACCAAACAATTAGAAATCAATAATACTTAGCATATATTTATTAAAATCAATGTTTTTAAGATCAATATGCAAATTAGCCTTCCCATTCACACTGTAAACCACTATTTTATTGTATATATAAATACAATTGCGTATTATTAGTATGTAGATATGGTCTACAGTCTTAATAATGTAAAACAATTTTATTATTCATTGAGGTTTAAATAAAAATAAAATCATGGAGAATGTGATGTAAATAACTAAGGGAACTGTGAATTGAGTAGTAATATAGTTTTGGTTACAAACACACAATCTCCATTATAATAAGATATAAGTGAAATAAAATGGAACTTAATCCGACAGTGTGAATTTGATATGTTGAAAAAACAAAAGATGTTTACAAATGCATGGGATCATCAGGAGAGAATGAGCTAACCGTTTCGGGGCCTTCCTCTCAACGGTTTTAAAAGCAACACCGCCCCCCCCCTCACTGATGTGAGGTCCCTAGGAATATCTGTATCAACTGCATGTGGATCGGTCTTCAACAAAAATAAAAATAAGACGGGATGAAATGACCGTTAGAAGAAGAATTGCGCAAACAGAAACGCTGCTAGTCAAAAGTTGGAATATTAAAAAAAATGCGCTGTCTGTATTAAAAATAAAATGAATTTTATTTTTTTTTTTTTTTTTTACAGTCAGAAGGATTTTTAAAAAAATTAAAAATAAAATTCATTTTATTTTAAATAAAATCCAACCAACCACCAAGAATGAATAAAACAAAATGTCTTTGGCATAAAATAACCCAACAAGGGTTGACATGCCATAAAATCCAACCAACTAAACACTCTACAAGGATTTACAAAAAAAAAAAAAAGAAGAATTATCTACCCGTGAAAGAGTTAAATTTTCAGAACTAGTAGGGCAGACTGGGCTCTTTAACCTTGATTAGGCAACCAGTCTAGGAGAAGGAAAACTCTGAATTCAAACCTGTTAAACTCCGCTAAAATAAATTGACCATGTGTCACATCCTGCTTGTGTGGAGGGGTTGGGTAACTACGTATAGAAAAAAAATTGTAGGGCAGATTGGGATTTTTAAACTTGGTAATTCAACTAGTTTAAGGGCGTTTGGCTAGAAACCACGAGGTTCCTAGTTCGATACCGTCACTCGCCAACTCCGCGTATGAGTAGTACAGGGATCTGTGCGGTAAAGTAAGGAGCTGATGGTAGGTGTGGTGATCCACCTCAAACAATCTCCTTGGCCTAGCGCTAATGCAAAGGGGATAGACTCCCTCGCTGATTGGCTCGTACTGACGTTAGGCCACCCTGATGACTTTACTTTTACGAAGAGAAGGTAAACTCTGAATTAAAAATTGTTAAACTGCTCTAAAGAAATTGACCTTGTGTCACATCCTATTCATGGGAGAGTGGTTGGGTTAATGTATAAACATACTAGGGTAGGATTGGGCTCTTTAACCTTGGTATGGCAACCAGTCTAGGAGAGAGGGAAAACTCTGAATTGAAACATGTTAAACTCCACCCAAGCAATTGACCATGTGTCACATCCTATTCATGGGGAAGTGGTTTGGTGAATATGTCTAATTAAATGTCACTTTCACTTTGAGTGTGAGAAAAGCAGATAGACAAATTGTCTCTTTTCTTGCATTATTATCTCCTTGAATCAATTTAAAAAGACACTGGACAGGTCAAGGATTGGCACTTGACAAAAGGTCAAAGGTCAGATCATTTTAGACAAAGGCAAAACAGACATCTTATAGATCTTTCCTTTATATATATATATATATATATATATATATATATATAATGTGTATATATGTGTGTGTGTTTGCAGAGTAAGTTGTGTGGTCTGTAATTGTTTTTATTATGAAACTGTTGCTCTCTCTCTCTCTCTCTCTCTCTCTCTCTCTCTCTCTCCTCTCTCTCTCTCTCTCTCTCTTCTCTCTCTTTGTTTTTTTTTTTCTTTCTTTCTTTCACTCTCTTTGTTGTTTTTCTCTCTCTTCCTTTCTTTCGTTCTTTTT
>CM042181.1:40470466-40514396 GCA_023376005.1 Doryteuthis pealeii | reverse complement strand
CCGGTTACGGCCTAACTGCTACCCGATTCAGTGCTATCAATAAAACCTCAAGCTTCCGTCGTAATGCTTGTTCAATATTTAATCGTATTTGTCGTAATCTAATTTTAGATATGAAAGAATTTGGATATATAAGTATCTGAAAAATAAGACCTGAGAATAGATAGCAGTATGATAAACAAACCACAAATAATATAGATACGATCTGAACACAGAAATGGAGATAGATAGAATATTTTCGACACGAATTGTATATAGAGTGTATTTTGTGGGGGGGGTCGCTCTTTTTCTATATATTAGAGTTCGGATATTCTTTCTGATTAATTTACACATCAATTAAACAAAAGACAATTTATAATACAAGCTAAGAATAAAAAAAAAAAAATCTTAGTAGTGTTTTATAGAGTTAATTAATTTTGCATAAATTGAAATTGAAAACAAAAGTTCGAGATTTGTATGTGACAAAATAGTTTATAAGATTGGGTTTCGAAATGGTGAAACTAATAAATTATTTTACTTTTTTTAGTAAACAAATCATATTGTATTCATAGTAACTTAACAATTTCTTGAATGAAATTTAAGACTGAAGTTTCACAGTGTGTTTTTGGATTAATTATTTGATAAGTCACAACATATTCATAGAGGATGCATAACATCATGTGGCTATGTGAGAACTACATGGGACTTCTCAATAACACCTCTTCAATAATAAACCGATAGATTTTAGTTTATCAATAAACCAAAGAACAATGGCCATTATTTGCTTATAATGGAGAAATAAAACCGTTCATGACTTCTAAGACCACAAGACAGACGTTGAACGATTATGTCAGTACCTAACACCTTATTGAGTGCACACAAACATCTGCTCAAGTCTATTAAGATCAACCGATAACATATAACGAGGAGCCAAACTGAGAAGGGGGTGGGGCCGAGATGCTTCGAAGCAATGTATGAGCATATATATATATATATATATAATATATATCCAACCCCTCCGCACGAGCAGGATGTGACACAAGGTCAATTTCTTGAGCGGAGTTCAACAGGTTGTAATTCAGAGTTTTCCTTCTCCTAGACTGGTTGCCTAACCAAGGTTAAAGAGCCCAGTCTGCCCTGCTATTTATCCATAGCTGGAGGGAGAGTAGGGTTCATACCTTTCCCAAGGGTATTAGCGCTATGTGAAATGCAATTACCACATCCAGGATTTGAACTCGGGGCGACGAGTCCATTTCCCATGACTTTAACCATTACACCACGCACTTCCTATGGATGAGCATATATGGAGGACTGCTAGAAGATTGTTGCAGGACGAGAAAGTTTGTCGTCGAACTTGGCAGTGGAAGAAAAAAATCAAAATCAATTTCACAACCTAGAAGCACATCTTTCTATTTAACCTATAGATGGGACCCTAACAGGTACTACCATTAAATAGAAAAATGTATTTATAAAAAAAATTGAGTATACATTAACAATGACTTTATTTCAAAACTTTATCGGCATTAAATGACCCACTGAGATTGATATGCCGTAAAACAAAACAAATCAAACCTGTTGAACTCCGCTTAAGAAATTGACCTTGTGTCACACCCTGCTCATGCGGAGGGGTTAGTAAATATAAAACACATCTTTCTATTTAACCTATAGATGGGACCCTAACAGGTACTACCATTGTTAGGGCCCCATCTATGCGTCAAATAGAAAAATGTATTTATAAAAAAAAAATTGAGTATACATTAACAATAACTTTATTTTAAAACTTTATCGGCATTAAATGACCCACTGAGGTTGATATGCCATAAAACAAACCAAGTATAACCTGTTGAACTCTGCTTAAGAAATTGACCTTGTGTCACACCCTGCTCATGCGGAGGGGTTAGTAAATATATATATACTAAGAGAGTTTTATAATTTGATTGAAGCATTGTGTATATATTGGTTAGGAGGTTGATTTAGAAGGCTATCACAATGCAGGTGTAAAGAAAAAATAATAATACGGTAACAATGATGTTGTGTGTTAACCTGTATTTAATTCTTGAATTTTCAAGATAATATCTCTTTTTCAAAAGATCACTGGAACAGAAGCAGTCTAGTTATGGCATTTCTTTTTAAATAAATTTTTTTTTTTTTTTTTTTTTTTTTTTTTTTGAAAATGATGATATTTTTATATAACTGTATTCTCGTGTTGTATGTTTACGTGAATGCAGGTTTTTTTTTGTACTTGCGCGTATGTTGTCATGCGCGTGTCCATGAAAATGCGTGTTGGTTGTGACGTTATGATTGTATCCTAGCGCGGGATATATATACTAGACAAAATGTGACTGGTTGGGTCATCCATTGTGCTCTGGGTAGATATGGCAACTGGTCTAGGAGAAGGAAAAACTTTGAATTTCAAACCTGGTAAACTCTGCTTAGAAAAAGAAAATTGACCTTGTGTCACATCCTGCTCGTGTGTAGGAGTTGAGTAAATAGATATACACCGCAGATATTTTAATTGGCTTGCTTTTTTTTGCTAGTTGAAATTTTTCCAACCGAATCGAAAGAATCTCTTGGAAATTCTTCAACTCTTCCAGATAAAATGAAATACAAAATTGGTTGAAGATAAAAAATAAAAAATAAAAAAATGTTTATGATGATATAAAAAAAAAAAAGAACAGATAAAGTTTCACCCCGAAAACTTAATGCTCACTTGCTTTACTGTGACCTCTGGCTGATTACCCCCCCATATATATATATATATATATATATATATATATATATATATATATATGATGAGAGGTATCCAAAACTTGTTAGTAAGGGATGATTCTATATGTGATTTCTAAGATACACTGTATTATTATTGTATAATCCAGTATGTATAAATACAGTGAATCTTTAAATCACTAAAGAGAGCTCAATGTATAATAAACTTTTTAGACTATATACAGAGCAATATTTATCTTAGAAAGGAAGGAAAAACTCAACACCGTTATTCCATAATAAATTTATTTCGACCAAAATTGGGGTCTTTATAAATCTAAGTTGATTTAATATAGCTCCCCAAAATTCAGTCTCATCAGATGGAAGATCAGGTTATTAACCTGATCTTCCATATGATGTATTTCTACTAGAAATGCCATAACAAGACGACTTCAATTCCAGTGATCTTTTGAAAAAGAGATTTTATCTTGAAAATTCAAGAATAAAATACAGGTTAACACACAACACCATTGTTACCGTATTATTTTTTTTTTCTTTACATCTGCATCGTGATAGCCTTCTAAATCAACCTCCTAACCAATATATATATATATATATATATATAATGTGAAGGAAGGAAGTGAATCCGACGGTATGTGTAGTATATTAAGAAAAATGAAAAAACACAGGTTTAAATGGGTTAAGTGGTGAGTTTATTGGCTGACACTGCAGTGTTTCAATCTATTAATTAGATCATCTTCAGGGCATTTGTTGGTATATGGAAGGTGATAAGAAATCTTTTATCACAGAATAACGAGAAAAGCGAGTGGTCGTCCTTGTTATTCATCTGTTTAAAAAAAATTGTTGAGGTTTGAAAAAAGGGACGGTTTGAAATATGACGTCAAATATTCTTTTTTATGGCGTGAGTATGGGACGGTGTAGGTGTGTGTATTGAAAGGAAACATTGTGCTTTTTTTTTTTTCTTTCTTTTTTAGGTGTGTAGTTGTGTGTGTGTATAAATCTTTTTCGATAAACGACAGCGGAAATAAACCTTAGGTTGTGTGTGTGTGTAAGAGGTAGGGGGGGAGGTGTCATTGTGCGTCAAAAGAAATTTTTTATTTTTTATATTAAGAGAAGTCGTGTGGGGGATATATCTTATTATAATGGAGATTGTGGGTTTCTCTATCTGTAACCGAAACTATATTACTATACAAGTCACAATTCCTTTAGTTATTTACATCATATTCTCCATGATTTTATTTTTTATTTAAACCTCAATAATTAGTAAAATTGTTTTACATTACTTACACTGTTGACCATATCTACATACTAATAACATGCAATTGTATTTATATATACATCAAAATAGAGGTTTACAGTATGAATGGGAAGGCTAATTTGCATATTGATCTTAAAAAATTGATTTTAATAAATATATGCTTAGTATTATTGATTTCTAATTGTTTGGTTTTATCTTATTGAATATGAGCAAAAATCTCTTCAATAAATCTTAAAAGAAATCCCTTAACAAGAAGAAATAACTGTAATATTATTCTTTACTTCCTATTTTAACTAAACAGTTTAAATTAGGAAAATTTACCAATGAAAGACGGGAGTAACGGAAAATGATGGAAGAGTTAGCTTCAAAGTTGTTCTATTTTTCAATCATACCCCCTCTGTTCAAAATCTTTTTATCTACATTCTTATTCAGTTTCATTAGCCTTTCTAATTTAATATCATATTTTATTATAAAATTTAGCTAAAATACATGCACCCGGAGGGTGCATATATTTGCTAGTATATATATATATATATATATATATATATATATATATATATATGAAAACAATTCTCTAACCTCTAGGCATAAAATAACCCTAGACAGATTAACATGAAAATCAATTAATGTACATTTTATATTATTTATAGCATTACTGTTACTACTATCCATCCTTCTACTAATACTGGATTCTGTCAGTGTCAGGGTTGATAATGGAGGTAACAGCCTTTAGCAGCTACTGCCTCTAGTAGTAATTATAAGAGGTTGTTTTGTACAGGTGCTCAGTCATTCTTTTTGGTTTACTTATAAGGTTTTCCAGCGGCTTTCTCTCTTTCTGCGTAAGATGCCAACATATGCCTTACCATTGAGAATATGAGAAGTCTGTAGAGATTGACAAGGAAGATATGTGTAGAACTGAGAAATCTTGACAGAGAGAGAGAGAGATCTTACGAATGGGAGAGAGAGAGAGTTGGTATTTATATGAAAGTGTAAAGGGCTTGAGAATATAAAAGTTTGGTGATATTAAATCTGAAAAGTTATCTGGTTGTAAAAAACACGTATTTTGAGGTTCTTCTCTGTGTGTATGAGAGAGAGAGAGAGAGAGAGAGAGATCTTATGAATTAGAGAGATAGAGAGATCTTATGAATTAGAGAGATAGAGAGATCTTATGAATTAGATATATATATATATTATGAATTAGATATATATATATATATATTATGAATTAGAGAGAGAGAGAGATATTATGAATGAGAGAGAGAGAGAGAGAGAGAGATATATTACGAATTAGAGAGAGGTCTTATCAATTAGAGAGAATTAGATCTTATCAATTAGAGAGATATATTATGAATTAGAGAGAGAGATATATATTATGAATTAGAGAGAGAGAGATATATATTATGAATTAGAGAGAGAGAGATATATATTATGAATTAGAGAGAGAGAGATATATATTATGAATTAGAGAGAGAGATATATTATGAATTAGAGAGAGAGAGAGATATATTATGAATTAGAGAGAGAGAGATATATTATGAATTAGAGAGAGAGATATATATTATGAATTAGAGAGAGAGAGATATATATATTATGAATTTAGAGAGAGAGAGATATATATTATGAATTTAGAGAGAGAGAGAGATCTTATGAATTAGAGAGAGAGAAAGAGATCTTATGAATGAGAGAGAGAGATAAATCTTATGAATTGGTAACAAGAGAGGAGAGAGAGAGAGAGAGAGAGAAGTCTATAGAGATTGACAAGGAAGATATGTGTACAACTGAAAAATCTTACCAGAGAGAGAGATCTTACGAATGGGAGAGAGAGAATTGATATTTATATGAAAGTATGAAGAGCTTAAGAATATAGAAGTTATATGATATTAGATCTGAAAAGTTACATGGTCGTAAAACACAAGTATTATGAAGTTCTTTTTTTTGAGAGAGGGAGAGATCTTACAAATTGGTTAAAAAAGAGGAGAGAGAGAGAGGTCTATAGAGATTGACAAGGAAGATATGTATGCAACTGAAAAATCTTACGAGAGAGAGAGAGAGAGAGAGATCTTAAAAATGGGAGAAAGAAAAGAGTGAGAGATCTTATGAGAGAGAGAGAGAGAGATCTTAGGAATTGGTAAAAATAGAGCAGAGAGAGATATATCTTACAAATTGGTAAAAAGAGAATAACAGAGAGAACTTGGTAAAGAGAAAGGTCTTAGGAATTGGTAAAAAAAGGAGAGAGAGACAGAAAGAAAGAATCTTATAAATTGGTATTTATTTTGGTATTTATGTAAAAGTATAAGGAACTTAAGAATATAAAAGTAGATGAATGGGAGAGAGAGAGAGATCTTACGAATGGGAGAGAGAGAGTTGATATTTATATGAAAGTGTAAAGGGCTTAAGTATATAGATGTTATATGATATTAGATCTGAACAGTTACATGGTCGTAAAACACCGGTATTATTAGATTCTGTTGTGTGTGTGTGTGAGGAGATCTTTCTTCTTTGAGATTGTTAGAGACCTTCATTATTTTGTTAAATGTGGGCCTTACCCTAACTGCCAAAATTTGATAACCAAAACAATTTATTTTTTAATACGCTTGTTCCTTAATCTTATATCCGTTACCTGATTGTAAAACACCAGTATTTTGAGATTCTGTTGTGTGTGTCGACCTTTGTGTTGCATCCTATTCGTGTGCAGGGGTTTGGTAAATAAATATATATATATATATTATATATATATATATATATATATATATATTATTATTATTATTAATGTGTATGGTTATATATATTATTATTATTATTAATGTGTATGGTTATATATATTATTATTATTATTAATGTGTATGGTTATATATTATTATTATTATTAATGTGTATGGTTTATATATATTATTATTATTAATGTGTATGGTTATATATATTATTATTATTAATGTGTATGGTTATATATATTATTATTATTAATGTGTATGGTCATATATATTATTATTATTAATGTGTATGGTCATATATATTATTATTATTGATGTGTATGGTTATATATATTATTATTGATGTGTATGTGTATACTAGAAAAAGTAATAGTAATCCAACGTACAGTGTTATTAGAAGAGTGCTCAATATCTGTGATAGAGCGTTGATAGATGAATGAATGGGCAAATAAAAGTTTTAGCTTTTATTCATTTATTTGGGAACAATATTACTACCAATGGTTTCCTGCTAAAAGCATTCATCAGGTAAACGAAATAGTTTTTTTTTTTGAAAAATAGAACAGCTTTGAAACTAACTCTTCCATCATTTTCCATTACTCCCGTCTTTCATTGGTAAATTTTCCTAATTTAACTCTTTACTTAAAATAGGAAGTAAAGGATAATATTACAGTTATTTCTTCTTCTTAATGAATTTCTTTTAAGATTTATCCCAGATATTTTTGCTCATATTCAATAAGATAAAACCAAACAATTAGAAATCAATAATACTTAGCGTATATTTATTAAAATCAATTTTTTAATATCGATATGCAAATTAGCCTTCCCATTCACACTGTAAACCACTATTTTGTTGTATATATAAATACAATTGCGTATTATTAGTATGTAGATATGGTCAACAGTCTTAATAATGTAAAACAATTTTATTATTCATTGAGGTTTAAATAAATAAAAAAATCACGGAGAATGTGATGTAAATAACTAAGGGAATTGTGAATTGAGTAGTAATATAGTTTCGGTTACAGACAAACACACAATCTCCATTATAATAAGATAGATATATATATATATATATTATTGGTTTACTTATTTTGTTTTTTATGCCAATCAGCACTGTCTAATCTGACTTCATATCAGCTAAATTGTGTGAAAGCAAGCTGACTCAAATTTGTTTTTGTACCGTGGGAGTTGTACTCATTAGTACATTATGAAAGACTTAACACCTACATGCTCCACTAAGTTCAAATTAGTCCGCAAATGACTTTGAACACGGGCAATGATGTGCACAAATAGTTTTGTATAACTACTGAAATTATAGTTTGCTTTAAGTTTCTTTATTTGATGGCATATCAACCTTCATGGGCTATTTAATGCCAAAGCCATCCTTGTAGAAGAACAGTAATGAGACTATTTAACCCATAGCTGGGTGGAAGAGGTTTGGTTTAGTTTCTCATTTTTAATGGCATATCAACCTTCATGGGCTATTTAATGCCAAAGCGATCCTTGTAGAAGAACAGTAGTGGTACTATTTATAATTTGGTTAGGTATATTTGTTTAATAGCATATCAACCTTGATGGGTTATTTAATACCAATGCCATCCTTGTAAAAGAACAGTAGTGATAATATTTATGGTTTGGGAAGGTATCTTTGTTAAATGGCATATCAACCTTTGTGGGTTATTTAATGCCAAAGTCATTCTTGTATCTGTTTACCAACCCCTCCACTGCCCTGTCAGCTGGGGCGTTAGAATGTGCCGACTGCACCTCTGCAGGAGGGTAAGACTCTCCCAATGGGGCCACCTGTTGGCCATAGGTGGCAATCCATGATGCTTAAGGATAGAACCCAGGTGGTTGAGCAGTCCATGACTTGCAATACTTCACTTTGGCCCTTTCTTGGGCTAGACGGGTGGTCGGATAGAAACGCCCTCCCCCGATCAATCGGCTGGTCATGTCAAGCCCTAGTACCTGTATGATTACCCCAACCCTATTGCCCTATCATTTAGGATCGATTTTCCAAGAAATTGCCAAATTTATTATAGTCTTCTGAGACTGAAATGCCAATGATGATGAATTAGTTGTAGAGCCCCTATGAAGTTATCGGATGAAGGGTTTAGGGTTTTCATACCATGCAAATACTTATAGCCCCCCCACCCCCCACTGTACGTAGATGTTCTCTTAGTCTTATTTATAGCCCCCCACCCCCGCTCCCCACTCAAATGAATTCTTTTTCGCAAGACATCTGAGCCACGTTTTTTTCTTCTGGGTTTTGTATTTTCCTGCCACCCTGAACCAAATAAGTAACACTTTACCCCAGGGTGTTATTTTTCTAACAAGCCTGAATTGTTAACAAAATCTGAGTAATACGACCTCCGTCACCCAGTGAGAATCAAACTCGGTAGTAACGGTTTGCTAATCTTGCTTAGTATCCATTACACTATGAGATAGAACACTTTATGCTTTGATTAGTTGGAGAACAAAGACAGAAGTATAGGGCACCCAGTGAGAATCAAACTCACTAGTAATGTTTGCTAGCACAACTGCAAGGCCGGAAGAATAAGGCACCCAGTGAGAATCAAACTCACTAGTAATGGTCTGCTAGGCTTAGCAAAAGGCCAGAAGCATGGGACACCCAGTGAGAATCAAACTCACTAGTAATGGTCTGCTAATCTTGCTTAGTAACCATTGCACCATGAGATGCAACTTTTTATGCTTGGATTTGCCAGAAGTATAGGGCACCCAGTGAGAATCAAACTCAGTAATGATCTACTAATCTTGCTTAGTAACCATTGCACCATAAGATGGAACTCTTTATGCTTGGATTAGTTGTAGAACCAAGCCAGAAGTATAGGGCACCCAGTGAGAATCAAACTCACTAGTAATGGTCTGCTAGGCTTAGCATGGGACACCCAGTGAGAATCAAACTCAGTAGTAATGGTCTGTTAATCTTGCTTAATAGCCATTGCACCATGAGATGAAACTTTTTATGCTTGGATTAGCCAGAAGTATAGGGCACCCTGTGAGAATCAAACTCACTAGTAATGGTCTGCTAGGCTTAGCAAAAGGCTAGAAGCATGGGACACCCAGTGAGAATCAAACTCACTAGTAATGGTCTGCTAGGCTTAGCATGGGACACCCAGTGAGAATCAAACTCAGTAGTAATGGTCTGTTAATCTTGCTTAGTAACCATTGCACCATGAGATGGAACTCTTTATGCTTGGATTAGCCAGAAGTATAGGGCACCCAGTGAGAATCAAACTCACTAGAAATTGTAAAATTATTGAGCAGACACAATACAATATAAAGGAATGGATGCTTGATAATTTGTATTATTTGAATAATCGGACTATTGTCCTCATCTTGATTGTTATCTGTACAACGTTTCGGCCGATGTGCCCTTCTTTCTTCAGGTATTTCTTGTCGGACTCAGGAACCTTCTTGTCATAATAAGGAGCCATCACAGAACTTTGAATCTAACTCTTTATTCAGTCCGCGGGGGTATCCTGTTCTCATTCCGCTAACCGACAAATACCTGAAGAAGGCAGGAGAGCACATCGGCCGAAACGTACAGATAACAAAGAAGATGAGAATATTGAAGTCAGTTTTGGCAGAGGCAACAGATATGCCTGCCTCAATAAAAATCTTTTCCCATCCAGCTAGGTCAAATCCTGTTTGCAGCGCCATAGTGAAGTCAGTCAGTCAGTCTACTATTGGTTTGAACAACAGCAACTGGCCAAGCACAACTGAACCAGTGTCAAGACAGCTGATACTTATCGGAATTCAGAACAGTCCACTCATGCATTTGGGTGATTCCATTCCCTGAGTCCTGATTGGCTGCTTGGTTTGTATGATCCCCTGAGACTCCATAAATCCTGCCACTTTGCAGTGGTCTTTACAGCAAACCAGAATCCTATTGAGTTACGACTGCTTGCTGTCTTGTCTTGCCTATTCGACGGTAATTGGACTTAGTATGATTATTCTACAGAGGACTATGAAAATGAGGACAATAGTCCGAATTATTATTGGCATTTTATTCTCGGAAGACTATAATATAGTTTTTGTGCCCCTGAAATTACAGTGCCTCCTGTGACTGTGAAATCCAATGTTTGGATTTCATAGTCACAGCAGACCTGAAGTAGGCCAGAGGACACATCGGCCGAAACATTGTACAGATAACAATGAAGATGAGGAGAATAGTTGGAATAATACAAATAATGCTAGTGTTGTCATTTGACTCGCATAAAATTTACATGGGCCGAAATTATGTGTCCTTTTTATCTTTAGGCTTACACTCTCTATGATGTGCTATTACTTTTTTTTTTTCTTTTTTGAGCGGGGGTGTGTGTCTGTTTTTTATTTATACATTTATTTATTTTTTTGTTTTATGTTTATTTTTATTTTGTATTTGTACATGTCTTTTTTCTAATATATCTGTTCTGTTTTTCTTTTTTCTTCTCCTTTTTTCTTTTTCTTTCTTTTTTCTTTCTTTCTTTTTCTTTCCTTTTTTCTTTCTTTTTTCTTTTTCTTTTTCTTTTTTCTTTTTCTTTTTTCTTTCTTTCTTTCTTTTTTCTTTCTTTCTTTCTTTTTTTTCTTTCTTTTTTCTTTTTTCTTTCTTTTTTTTCTTTCTTTCTTTTTTTCTTTTTTTCTTTTCTTTCTTTCTTTTTTCTTTCTTTCTTTTCTTTTTTTTTCTTTTCTTCTTTTTTTTTTTTTCTTTTTTTTCTTTTTTCTTTTTTCTTTCTTTTCCCTTTTCTTTTTTCTTTCTTTCTTTCTTTTTTCTTTTCTTTTCTTTTTCTTTTTCTTTTTCTTTCTTTCTTTCTTTTTCTTTTTTTTCTTTTTCTTTCTCAGGTCTTTTTCTTAATAGTTTTTTTTCTTCTAATGTATCTGTTTTTTGTTGTTTTATTGTTTTTAATGTTTTTTTCTTCCTTTCTAATATATCTTTTTTTCTTTCTTGTTTCTCATTTTATATTTGTCTTTTTTTCTTTTTTTTAATGTCTGTGTTTTCTTAGGAAGAAAGCAAAAAAATATTAAAACCAAAAACAAAACAAAAAACCCACTTCATAAACATCTTCAAGGCAAATTTTAAAGTTCAACACTATTTTATCTCCTTCATTCAAAACTCTATTTTAGTGACATATTACATGAGTGACATTACGATTTGACTTCAGGATATATAGCTGTATGCAAGATTCCAAATCTGAGAAACCTCCCGTTTCGGAGTTATACATCGACACGTACATACCAAACTTCTTTATATATATAGATATATATACACACTTCTTTTTATTTTGGGGGCATTAAATTTTCTACACTTATAGATAAGTATTTTCATCGTTATATTTTATCCTATAATTTTTTTCACTTTTGTTAAAAACTACCTTGGTAATTCGAAATGTACCAATACTACACTCTACTCTCAGCTAGAAATGTCAACATATATATAGATAATCCCATGAAAAATGAAGAGAACTTCTGCTTGTCTATAAATATTTTAATGAATCATGAAGAAGATACTGTGACCGAGAGTGGAATGTGCCTTCTGTCGACGGGTGGGGTGAGCTAAACTGTCTGATAATGATAATGCCTATAATTCAGTCGTTTTATTGTTTCTATCTTCCATTTTGAAAAATGTTGTTCTTTTTTCTATCTTCTTTTTTGAAGAGTTCTTAGAAGGTTAACTCAGTTGTTAATTGTGACTCTTGTTTATTGAAACGTAACAAAATAGGATTATTTTGACCTGTTTATAAAGTGAAATTGGGTGTGTGATAATTGCTTTGTTCTATTAACAGTATCTATTCATTAAACATTCGGGGTTTTTTTTTCTTTTTTTTTTCTTTCTTTTTTCTTTTTTGTTGTTTTATTTATTTCTTTATTTATTTCTCTTTTCTCTTTCTTTTTAATTTTCTCTCTTTCTTTTTCATTTTCTCTTTCTTTTTCTTTTTTCTTTTTTTTTTTTTTCTTTTTTTTTATATTTTTTTCTTTCTTTTTTTCATTTTTTTCTTTCTTTTTTTCATTTTTTCTTTCTTTTTTTTCATTTTTTCTTTTTTTTTTCTTTTTTTTTTTTTTTTTTCTTTTTTTTTTTTTTTTTTTTTTTTTTTCTTTTCTTTTTTTTTTTTTTTTTCTTTTTTCTTTCTTTTTTTCTTTTCTTTCTTTTTTCATTTTTTTCTTTTTTTCTTTTCTTTTTTTCATTTTTTTCTTTCTTTTTTTTTCATTTTTTTTTAAAAAATTTCTTTCTTTTTTTTTTTTTTCTTTTTTAATTTCATTTTTTTTTAAATTTCTTTCTTTTTTAATTTCATTTCTTTTTTTCTTTAATTTCTTTAATTTTTTTTTTCTTTTTCTTTATTTTTTTTTCTTTTTTTCTTTTTTTTTCTTTCTTTTTTTCTTTTTTCTTTTTTTCTTTCTTTTCTTTTCTTTTTCTTTTTTTTCTTTTTTTTATTTCTGAAGGGGGTGTAGATGAAATATTCTACCCCCCCCTCTCTCACTATTAAACAACTCAAACTCATTTCTAGAACTGGTGCCTCACCACTGGATGCAGTTCAGTGTCTAAACCAGGACACCTCTTTTGGTCAGTTGGGGAGGGGGGGGATTCTTCAGGGGATCCAGATGGCATATTCTAGCCCCCCACCACATAAACTAGGAATCATAATATATTCTCAACCTCAAATGTATAGTTTAATACCATAACAAGGATCCCCCTTTTCTGGGGTGTGGAGGGGTCGTACCACTCTGAAGGGGGTGTAGATGGAATATTCAACCCCCCTCCCCTCACTATTAAACAAACAACCCAAATCCATTTACAGAACTAGAGTCTCAACAATTGATGTCCAAACCAAGACATCTCTTTTGGTGAGTTTGGGGGGGGGTCTTCAGGGGGGGGTGCAGATGACATATCCTACCCCCCCCAGACACACATGATGATTCAAAGATGATCAAACAATCCTCACCTGATTTATTGATTTCTGCAATTCTTAAATAGATATCCGTTATTTTTAAGTGATGTATGGATTTCCAATATGTTCTTATAAACATGGCAACCATGGTCAGCCATGTTTGTCGGCCATGATGTCCGAGTGATTTTTCAGGTGTGTTTATCTGTCTGAAATGAAGATTTATTTTAGCCATGGTCTGGTCAACATTCAGACCAAGTTATAAATCATTTGGACAATAACCGGACACATGGCTGTGCATTCAATCATGGTTGGTTGTTTTTGTTTTACGGCATATCAACCCCTTTTGGGTCATTTAATGCTGAATCAAGTCATTTTTATAAACATTTCTCTCTTTCTCATTCTCACTCTCTTTCTCATTCTCATTCTCATTCTCTCTCTCTCTCTCTCTCTCCTCTCTGTCTCCTCTCTCTCTCCTTTGTCCCCTCTCTCTCTCCTTCGTCCCCTCTCTCCCTCCTTCGTCCCCTCTCTCTCTCTCTCTCCCTACCTCTCTCTGTCTCTGCCCTCTCCCTCTCTCTCTCTCTCTATCAAGTCATTTTTATAAACATATAGATTGGTTGGCTGGTTGTTTGTTTTTGTTTTATGGCATATCAACCCCTTTTGGGTCATTTAATGCTGAATCAAGTCATTTTTATAAACATTTCTCTCTCTCTCATTCGTCCTCTCTCTCTCTGCTCTCTCCCTCTCTTTCTCTGCTCTCTCTGTCTCTCTCTCTATCAAGTCATTTTTATAAACATATAGATTGGTTGGCTGATTGTTTGTTTTTGTTTTACGGCATATCAACCCCTTTTGGGTCATTTAATGCCAAATCAAGTTATTTTGATAAAAAGTCAATCTCTGTATGTACATTTCGACAGATTGACTTTTTCTCGATTAGTTTATGCTTTACATTTGAATAGATATGCTCACCTAATTCATTAATTATCAACTAATTAATTTTCAAAATTAGGTATGACTTCAATTAAGCACATATTCTCCCAAAAATTGTCGGCTATCGCCACCTCAAACAGATTGTTTGTTTACTTTCATAGATATATAATATATATATATATATATTCTTGCAACCTTGTGTCACATCCTACCTGTGGCTGGCAAACAGGTTCAGTAAATATCTACCTATTATATAGATATAGATTTCTCTCTCTACCCCATCCTCCACCCCACCCCCCCAAATGGGTATTGGGAAATTGGTATATTGCCAAAGTTTTCAATAACAATTGCTAATCAACATTTTTTCCATTAGGCACACCTGGATTTTTTCTACCTGTATTTTTTATTTGATATGTCTATTCCCAACAAAAGCATATCCGGTTTACCTTCATTTATCAAAACCACTCCTCCCGCTGACAAGAACACAAGATTGTAATTAAAAAGAAAATGGATTTTTTACTTATCAAAGATATAAAAGCATTGTTATAGCATTGTTTCCTGACCACAGACAATACCTTTCTTCCTGATTACCAATGCATTTCTATAATAGAATGATTAATAATGCATTAACATTGTTCATAGAGTAGTTATATATATGAAAAGGTGGAATGAAAACATTACACAATGCTGTTAAAGAAGAAAACAATTTATAATATAATCATAGCTGATACTGATCAATATTTCGATTTTACAAAAATCATCATCAGAGCTCATTTATTGGAGAATAATGTAACAACTTTCGCTTCTCTTTTTTGCAAAATCAAGGTTTTTTGTTTTTGAACTGATTTGACTTTTATCTCCGATCACAAACACCACGGAGTAAATGAGCTCTGATGATGATTTTTGTAAAATCGAAATATTGATCAATATCAGCTATGATTATATTATAAGTTGTTTTCTCTTTAACAGCATTGTGTGATGTTTTCATTCCACCTTTTCATACTCATACTGTCGGATTCATTTCCTTTCTTTTAGCTTTTTTATATTATATATATATATTATATATATATATATATATATATATTATGATATTGATAATAAAAAGCATTGTTATAGCATTGTTTCCTGACCACAGACAATACCTTTCTTCCTGATTACCAATGTATTTCTATAATAGAATGATTAATAATGCATTAACCTTGTTCATAGAATAGTTATATATATATATATATATATATATGGAGACGCGTGGGCTAGTGGTCAGTCGTGGAAAATGGACTCGTCGATTCGAGTTCAATTCCTAGACGAAGCTGTTGGCATTTCACATAGTGCTAATACTTTTAGGAAAGGTATGAATCCATATATTCTCCCTCCAGCTATGAGTTAAATAGTAGGGCAGACTGGTCCCTTCAGCCTTGGTTAGGTAACCAGTCTAGGAGAGAGGGATAACTCTGAATTCAAAATTCCTGAGGTCGGTCGTTGATTGGGTTTGTGGCATTCCTTTATGCACCAATTCTTTCCCCTATCGACTGTGCAAAAGTGTGGAATGTGTCCACACACAAAGCTTTCACACACTTAAACACGTCTTCTGCAGGGGGGGTGCAGGATCGACAGTTTCCACTACCCCGCCCATGACCTACAATGAATAGAAGAGTCTGCAGCACTTGATGTCAAACCAAGACATCTCTTTGGTGAGTTTGGGGGGGGGGGTTTTTCTTTTTTTTTCAGGGGGGTGCCAGATGACATATCCTACCCCCCCCCCTAGACAACACATGATGATTCAAAGATGACTCAAACAGATCCTCCTGATTTTTTATTGATTTACTGTACAATTCATCGAAATAACAGATATCCATAGGTTATATTTATAATCTCTTTAGCAGAGTATGGATAGATGGGATTCTAACTCATTTGCTCTGTTTATAATGTATATAGTCAAGTAGAGAGCATTATCTAATAGTAAGGTCACAAGCGCAAATTAACGATATATAGTAGTTAGAGATTCAATGATGTCGCGACTATGTTATTTTAGATTTTTGGGTGTGTCAGAGCGTGTATGGTTAATTCCTTCTGAAATTGGGGATTTATTCAAGATGTCGTTAACTCATCTGCGTCTGGTCAGCTACTATTGACTACGTCGCATGAGAGTATTTGATAGAAATCAATAGGGATAGGAGTTTGAGACACCTATATCGTTGCGGCAACCATGGTGTGAGCAAATATACCCATTAATGTAATTATGGATTTCGTCTAAAAGTCTTTTTTGTTTTTTATCTCTCTTAACATCATTAAAATATACTATACACTTTTGGGTCTTATATAATGCTAGAATTCTACAGTCATTTTTATTTATATAACAATATTACTCTTATTTCTTACCTTTGTCTACTTTATCTCTTTTCTCTTTCTCATCTCTTTCTCCTTCTCACTCTCTTTCTCCATCTCTTCTCTCTCTCTCATTCTTCCCCCCTCTCTCTCTCTCTCTCTCTCTTTCTTCCCCCCTCTCTCTCTCATTCTTCCCTCTCTCTCTCTCTCTCTCTCATTCTTCCCCTCTCTCTCTCTCATTCTTCCCCTCTCTCTCTCTCTCTCATTCTTCCATCTCTCTCTCTCTCTCATTCTTCTCTCTCTCTCTCTCTCTCTCATTCTTCCCCTCTCTCTCTCTCATTCTTCTCTCCTCTCTCTCTCTCTCTCTCTCTCTCTCTCTCTCTATCAAGTTATTTTTATAAACATATAGATTGATAAATAAATTGGTTGGCTGGTTGGTTGTTTTTGTTTTAAGGCATATCAACCCCTTTTGGGTCATTTAATGCCAAATCAAGTTATTTTGATAAAAAGTCAATCTCTGTATGTACATTTCGGCAGATTGACTTTTTCTTGATTAGTTTACGCTTTACATTTCAATAGATATGCTCACCTAATTCATTAATTATCAACTAATTAATTTTCAAAATTAGGTATGACTTCAATTAAGCACATATTCTCCCAAAAATTGTCGGCTATTGCCACCTCAAACAGATGGTTTGTTTACTTTCATATATATATATATATATATATATATATATATATATATTCTTGCGACCTTGTGTCACATCCTACCTGTGGCTGGCGAACAGGTTCAGTAAATATCTATCTATTATATAGATATAGATTTCTCTCTCTACCCCATCTTCCACCCCCCCACCACCCCACAAATGGGTATTGGGAAATTGGTATATTGCCAAAGTTTTTAACAACAATTGCTAATCAACATTTTTTCCATTAGGCACACCTGGATTTTTTTCTACCTGTATTTTTTATTTGATATGTCTATTCCCAACAAAAGCATATCCGGTTTAGCTTCATTTATCAAAACCACTCCTCCCGCTGACGAGAACACAAGATTGTAATTAAAAAGAAAATGGATTTTTTACTTATCAAAGATATAAAAGCATTGTTTCCTGACCACAGACAATACCTTTCTTCCTGATTACCAATGCATTTCTATAATAGAATGATTAATAATGCATTAACATTGTTCATAGAGTAGTTATATATATGAAAAGGTGGAATGAAAACATCACACAATGCTGTTAAAGAAGAAAACCATTTATAATATAATCATAGCTGATACTGATCAATATTTCGATTTTTACAAAAATCATCATCAGAGCTCATTTATTGGAGAATAATGTAACAACTTTCAGTCTCTTTTTTGCAAAATCAAGGTTTTTTGTTTTTGAACTGATTTGACTTTTATCTCCGATCACAAACACCACGGAGTAAATGAGCTCTGCTGATGATTTTTGTAAAATCGAAATATTGATCAATATCAGCTATGATTATGTTATAAATTGTTTTCTCTTTAACAGCATTGTGTGATGTTTTCATTCCACCTTTTCATACTCATATTGTCGGATTCATTTCCTTTCTTTTAACTTTATATATATATATATATATATATATATATATATAAAGTATTAACTTACCGGTGGGTATAAGAACGATCGTTGGAAGCGCACAATATCCAGAGGTTAAGGTTGAGGAAAAACAAATATATATATATATATATATATATATATATATATATGTATGATATTGATAATAAAAGCATTGTTATAGCATTGTTTCCTGACCACAGAAAAACAAATATATATATATATATATGGAGACGCGTGGGCTAGTGGTCAGTCGTGGAAAATGGACTCGTCGATTCGAGTTCAATTCCTAGACGAAGCTGTTGGCATTTCACATAGCGCTAATACCCTTGGGAAAGGTATGAATCCATATATTCTCCCTCCAGCTATGGGTTAAATAGTAGGGCAGACTGGGCCCTTCAACCTTGGTTAGGTAACCAGTCTAGGAGAGGGATAACTCTGAATTCAAAATTCCTGAGGTCGGTCGTTGATTGGGTTTGTGGCATTCCTTGATGCACCAATTCTTTCCTATCGACTGTGCCAAAAAGTGTGGATGGTCCAACACAAAGCCTTCACCACTATAAACAAATCACTGTGTGGGTGTTCATTGTACGAACCCTCATGCATCGAAAATTGACGAGAGAGTCCATAATATATATGTGTGTGTGTGTGGTTGAGAATAGAGGAAATTGTGGATATAACAACACACAGTTGAATTCAGTTGATATTTCGCCTCATTATTGGATGAAGCTTTTTCGAAACTTTATTGATTTCATTTTTGCATTTCATCTTGGAAAATTTGGACAGTCTCATTTTTAGTAGAGGGTGTTGCACGATGATAATGGTCAGAAGATTAAGGAACAAGAGTATTAATATATAGATTAGTACTTTGATCTCGCATTGAAGATTTCTATGTCGGTTAAATCAACGGACCTAAATTCTACCATCATATGTTACCCCACCGAAAGAAAAGAAAAATACCAAAAATTATGGAATTAATCGAATTTAAAAATTTTCAGTGTTGATATATTAATGAATGAAATATATAATGCACCAGTTATTTTATTTAAAAACTTTTACATTCTTTCAGGTCAGTTATCTTTGAACCGCATATCTTTGAGGCATAACATAAATGCTCAAAGATACGTTTGTTCAAAGTTAACTGACCTGAAAGAATGTAAAAGTTTTTAAATAAAATAACTGGTGCATTATATCTTTTTATTCATTAATATATCAACACTGAAAATTTCATTAAATTCGATTAATTCCCTGATTTTTTTTTTTTTTTTTTTTTTTTTTCTTTCAGCGGGGTGACATATGATGGTGGAATTTAGGTCCGTTAAGTTCGATTAACCTCTACATCTTCTTTTGGGTCAGGTGCCATTTTCTTTAGTGAATAAAGAGTGACCTTGTTTAATTGCTTAATGTGAATAATATTTATTTCTTGTAGTAATAGTCTTAAGTTGTGTGAATTATTATTCAGTTTTGACTAGTATATCTTTATTTTCAAAGATTACTGAATATAAGACAGGGTTTTTATTAATTTTCACTCCGAGCTTTTTAAACAATAGGTACCACCAGACCGTTTATGCCATCTTGAATAAAAACGGAAATAGATATTTCCGAACTTTGTTTATCAAAAATTTCGTAAAAAAAAGATCATACAGGGTTGTTACAAAGAAAAATAGTTAATTCAAAGATCAAATTATCCGATTGGGAAAAATTATATCGTTATCTTAAAAAATAAACAAACCTGCCCGTATTACATGCGAAAGGGTAATTTTCAGACTGTAATATAGACAGAAAAGTTACTAATTATTTCCCTTTTACGATAACCCGTAAAAGTATGGAATGAAAATTTGAATATTTTTTCTAAGAGAAAAACTGATAAAATAATCTATTATACTTACTTTTTATTTTAATTATTGAAAAAAAGTTAAATAAAATAATTTTTTTCACGCTAACACTGTCAGCCTAACAGGAACAAACTTTGGTTACTTAGAAGCGTCTCGTCTCTTTGTAAAACAAAAATGTCAGCAATGCTCTTCCGTACATTCTAAGGATCACACATTACTATTCAACAACAAAATTACAAATTCTTTTAAAAATATTAATCGAGCTCGTATCGGACCAATGTTTAGTGCACTTGAATTATAAAATTCATATTTTTAAATATCCGTGAAAAATTCGATTTTTTGACGCAGGAAAAAAAAAATTTAATTTATTTCACGCAGAAAATAAAAATATTTAATCACACAAAAGATTGAAAATCTCGTAAAAAATTAATTTCTTAAAAAAATTTTTTTTTTTGTTGACAATTTAATAGAATATAGTACATACCAATTATAAAAGCAAAAAAAAGTTTTCAAATATTAATATTATGACATTTTTTTGCACTTTTTATTTCCGATTTCATTAATTTTTCCTCAAAAAACTACACCTCGTACATTCATACAATTTCATTGATATAGTTATTCAGACTCTTATCTTTATAGAAAAAAGAAAAAAAAATTTTCTGACGCGTCATTTTTTTTTATCTCATAAAATAAAATAGGGGGGGGGGATAGACCTCGTAAAAAATATTTCCCCTAATATATTTTAGAAAAAAACTATTTCAGATGTATTTACATCCAATGGTAAACATTTATGGAAATTTTCGGGAAAATCAGATTATTAATTGATTTTTCATAGAATTTTTAAAAAGTCCTCTTATCGTAACTTGTTTTTAGCTACGTTAAATTTCAGTTGATTTAACAGTGCAAAAATGAAAACCTTGTTTTTCAATCATAATTTTCATTATTTTCGTATGCTGATAAAAAATTTAAAAAATCACCAGGAGTTTGTTTAATGTTTTTTTCTTTCGAATGGAAAAAATCTTTTCAACAAAATATTATTTTTTCTGCAAGTTTCATTGTGTTAAATGTAAGGGGGGTAAATTGCACAGGGTCAAATTGGTGGTACCTATTAAACAAAGTTTTCCAAACTTAACATATGAACTTTTACATTACACATTTCTTAGAAAACCTTTCCACGGCATATATACACATTCTATCTCTTTTGTACATTCACATTTTGTTGATTATCGCAAATTTATTCTCTGAATAAATTTATTTGTTGTTTTATAATCATATGCATTTGTTTTTATCATTTCTCCGTATATTCTACCTAAACTGTGTCATATTTTTATTCCTAATATTATTGAACACACATACCCATAATCCTCTACAACCTCTACGTCTTCTTTCGGGTCGGGTTCCATTTTCTTTAGTGAATAAAGAGTGACCTTGTTTAATTGACTGAATTTCTGTTTGACCGATGGAATTGTGACAAATACTTCCATTGTCTACAATCTAAAAAATGAACCTTTTCTTTGTCACTTTTACAGAATACAAACTTTATTATTATTATTATTCCCTCCCCCATGATTACTTAATGAGATAGGAAGATCTCCTGTGCTCATTTCTTCAATTTTATTTTTTTTATAAGATAGGGAAAAAAAACCCTCATTATAGTGTTTTCCCCCAAAACAAGATGGGGCTTATATTAATTTTCACTCCCAAATATGACACTAGGGCTTATTTTCAAGGGATGTTGAGTTTTAGCGTTGCTTAATGTGTTTGTGAAGAATATTTATTTCTTGTAGTAATAGTCTTAAGTTGTGTGAATTATTATTCAGTTTTGACTAGTTATTGGAAATTCCAATAAACTTTGATAATAGCACCAACATTCTAAAATGCCTATAATTACTATAAAATTATAATAGCAAAAGTAGTAATAATAATGACAGTGATAATAATAACACTAATAATAATAACAACAAACGGATCACCTTATCCCAGCAAGAAGACCAGACCTAGTGTTGATAAACAAAAAAGAAAGAACTTGTCAACTGGTGGATTTTGCAGTGCCAGCAGATCACAGGGTGAAGTTAAAGGAAAATGAAAAAATAGACAAATATCTGGACCTTGCCAGAGAACTGAAAAAGTTATGGAATATGAAAGTGAAAGTTATACCAATTGTAGTTGGTGCACTTGGAACAGTCCCAAAAGGATTAGAAAAGGGTTTGGAAAGTTTGGAAATCAGAGGAAGGATTGAAACCATTCAGAACACTGCACTGCTGCAATCTGCCAGAATACTCAGAAGAGTCCTGGAGACCTGAGGAGACTTGCTGTCACTCAGACTCCAGTGAAAGACCATCAGCTAATGCTGATGTGAAAACTCAAAAGGAGTAAATAATAATAACACTAATAATAATAACAACAACAACAATAATAAACACAACATATATATATATATATATATATATATTTATGAAGGGTTTCATGAATGCTTGTTATATCTGTATATACCAACTTTGTACACACACACACACACACACACACACACACACACACACACGCACCCTTGTCCAATTCTATCAAAGAAACAAAGTATGTATTTGTAAGAGGTTTGAAACTGATCTTATCTCTCTATCCAATCTTCGTTTCCTTCAATAATCTCCCGTTGTTTCTAACTTTATCTTTTCACCAAAGATGCCTAGTACTTTTTTAAAACCTTCACCCCCCCCCTCTGTCTCCAATTTTACACAAAGACCCGATAGACTGACTGGAAGAGGTTTTTTTTTTTGGGGGGGGGGGTTAAGGGTTGAAATAAGTTGAGATTTTCTTAGTATTCTTATTTCACTGACACTGGGGAAAACAAGAAATACTGTACTCTCATAGTCGTACAAACAGTATTATTTCTATTTATTATTAGCAGCAGCTACCCAGTGTTGCCTGGTTAAAGGGGGATTTTTTTAAAGTTAGTCCCGCAGATCCATTATTACTGAATATGGTTTGGTTTGGTCTCTTTTTTTTTAATGGCATATCAACATTTATGGGTTATTTAATACCAAAGCCATCCTTGTAGAAGAACAGTAGTGGTATTATTTATGGTTTGGATTGGTCTCTTTGTTTAATGGCACATCAAAATTTGTGTGTTATTTAATGCCAAAGCCATCCTTGTAGAAGAACAGTAGTGGTATTATTTATGGTTTGGATTGGTCTCTTTGTTTAATGGCACATCAAAATTTGTGTGTTATTTAATGCCAAAGCCATCCTTGTAGAAGAACAGTAGTGGTATTATTTATGGTTTGGATTGGTCTCTTTGTTTAATGGCACATCAAAATTTGTGTGTTATTTAATGCCAAAGCCATCCTTGTAGAAGAACAGTAGTGGTATTATTTATGGTTTGGATTGGTCTCTTTGTTTAATGGCACATCAAAATTTGTGTGTTATTTAATGCCAAAGCCATCCTTGTAGAAGAACAGTAGTGGTATTATTTATGGTTTGGATTGGTCTCTTTGTTTAATGGCACATCAAAATTTGTGTGTTATTTAATGCCAAAGCCATCCTTGTAGAAGAACAGTAGTGGTACTATTTATGCTTTGGATTGGTCTCTTTGTTTAATGGCATATCAACCTTCATGGGTTATTTAATGCCAAAGCCATCCTTGTAGAAGAACAGTAGTGGTACTATTTATGGTTTGGATTGGTCTCTTTATTTAATGGCATATCAACCTTCATGGGTTATTTAATGCCAAAGCCATCCTTGTAAAAGAACAGTAGTGGTACTATTTATGGTTTGGATTGGTCTCTTTGTTTAATGGCATATCAACCATTGTGGGTTATTTAATGCCAAAGCCATCCTTGTAGAAGAACAGTAGTGGTACTCTTTATGGTTTGGATTGGTCTCTTTGTTTAATGGCATATCAACCATTGTGGGTTATTTAATGCCAAATCCATTCTTGTAGAAGAACAGTAGTGGTACTATTTAACCCATAGCTGGGGGATTCAAACATTTATGTGGCTATTAGTCTGAAAGTGAACGTAATCGTGTAACTGGATATCGAACATTTACAACTATGTCACAGTCCAGTGCCCAAATAAGCTCAAAGCCTAGGAATCCTGCTATGGCTTAATCAATGACAAAGCCATCCTTGTAGAAGAACAGTAGTGGTACTATTTAACCTATAGCTGAGGGATAAGCGGTTCATACATTTATATGGATATTTGTCTGAAAGTGAATGTAATATTGCGACTGAATTTCAAACATTTACAACTATGTCACAGTCTAGCGCCCAAGAATCGTAGGAGCCCTGCCATGGGTTAAGCGGGCACCGTGGGGACCCCTGTTCCACCTGAAAGGTTCTCAAAACAACAGCCTGCCATTTTCTCTCATTTGTAAGGGTCTTGTTTCTCTTTTGTTAGTTTTTTGTAATTGTCATACAAATAAAAAATTACAATCTAACTAAAACTAACTTTATTTATTCAAAAGTTCATTCTATCTTCTCTTTATATAACTGATTTTTTTTATTTTTTCCGTCTTTTCATTTTATACAATGTGTATGTTTTATTGACAAAGTCGGAGACAGCTGGTCTCCATGGCTGAACAAATAATTTTAATCATTTTCAATGGATTTATTGTCCCTCGAGATAATGGTGATAGATTAGACTTTGCGATGTGATCAGTATTGGTTATTCAATAGATTTTTCACATGAATACTAATTAGCGACTTTCACTAGAGAACAAGTGACAACAAGTCTTCTCACACTAATATCCTTGGGAAAGGTATGCATCCAAATATTCTATTTCGGCTATGGGTAAATAGTAGAGCAGGCTGGGCTCTTTAACCTTGGTTAGGCAACCAGTCTAAGAGAAGGAAAACTTGGATTTTTCACATGAATACTGATGAGTGACTTTCACTAGAGAACAAGTGACAACAAGTCTTCTCACTAGTCTTTTAACACTAATATCCTTGGGAAAGGTATGCATCCAAATATTCTCTTTTGGCTATGGGTAAATAGTAGAGCAGACTGGGCTCTTTAACCCATCAAGCATAAATAGAACAAAACGTTTTCGGCATAGAATAAACCAACAACAGTTGACAGGCCGTAAAATCCAACAAACCAAACCAAACCAAACCAATAATAATATTAAGTGAACAATTATAGCTTCAAATAACTGTTTTTGATACAAATAATGTATATATATATATATATATATATATATATATATATATATATATATAATGTATGTATGTATGTATGTATGTGTGTGTGTGTGTGTATCAGCTATTCCTATCGATTACGAATAATTTTTAGAGAGATCTATTTGACCCATCGATGGGACCCTAACAAGTACCACTCCGTGTCAGAGCGGACGTAGGCTATGACGGGATACTCCATATTTAGGAGTAGGGAAACTCCATAACTCATTTTACAGACATAACTCTGCAAAATTTTGGAATTGGAAGCTCAAATTTTGGGGAATGTCTAACTTTAACACAGTCCACAACTGTACAAAATTTCAGAAAAATTGAAGGGGGTGGGAGACAATTTTACTTTTTTTCTGTATGATTTGACATGGAATTGCCCAGTACACAATTTTAGTGTGGCCTTTCAACATGAAATTCCCCAACACTATTTCTCTGAATGTTTGAGATGAGGCTTGAAGATTAGTATTATCTGCGTTATTCGGACTATTGTCCCCATCTTCATTGTTATTTGTACACCGTTTCGGCCGATATGCCCTCCAGCCTTCTTCACACTCAATTGTCCAATTGGACACATGGCCTAGTGGATAAGGTAGTTAGGTTATAACAGTTCTAAGTGACAGTTATCTCTGGATCCCGAGTTCAATCCTGAGTAGAGGCAGTTAGAAAAATAATTAACACAACTCCTACCCCAGCTATGGTTAGCAGAATGAGAACAGGATACCCCCGTGGAATAAATAAAGGGTTAGGTTCAAAGTTCCGTGATGGCTCCCGAATTCGAAAAGAAGGTTCCCGAGTCCGAGAAGGTTCCTGAGTCCGACAAGAAATACCTGAAGAAGGCCGGAGGGCATATCGACCGAAATGTTGTACAAATAACAATGAAGATGGGGACAATAGTCCAAATAATGCAGATAATACTAACCCAACACTATTGTTCTTCTACAAGGATGCCTTTGGCATTAAATAACCCCACAAAGGTTTATATGCCTTTTAAACAAAGAAACCAAACCAAACCTAAAAATTTATTGAGTACAGCCTTATTGGTAGACAATTTTAGTGTGGTCTTTCAACATGAAAAGGTTTCTTGCTCTTGAATTGGTTGGAGAGAGCTTGTGAGACAGGGTTGAATAGTTTGGGGGGTGGCGTCTAAGTGAGTTCTGCCTCATTGCCAGTTAAATGACACCTGTAGCCTTACCTGTCAAATGACTTAACATAATGTGGACACGATTTCAATTAACTGATTATCGTCTAGGCAACAGTTCTCAGGATAAAAATAGATTTCTCGAGAGTCCAGGTTAGAAAGGGAGGTTAAAAAAAAACACAACCCCCCCCCCAGTTGTAAAAGAATTAGCGTTGGTGTAGGGTTAGGTAATAAAAAGAACTAGAGTGACCTGTGGATATACCACAGTATGATAATTTAATTGTTACAACATTTGATATGTTTGCTTAAGAGCTATTGCTAAATAGTTCAATGTGTAAAAAGTATAATAATCTTAATTTAACACTCTCATGGGGGCGGGGTTCTTTCTTTTCATCTTTTCATTATGTTCGATTGAAACAGATTAGCAGGCTCACCCCCCCCTCCCTCCTCCCTTCCTCTCTCTCTCCCTTCTCTCTCTCTCTCTTCTCTCTCTCTCTCTCTCTCTCCTCTCTTTCTCCCTCCCTCTTCTTTCTTTCCTCTCCTCCCTTTCTTTCTTTCCTCCCTCTTTCTTTCTCCCTCCCTCTTTCTTTCTCTCCCTCTCTTCCTCTCCCTCTTTCTTTCTCCCTCCTCTCCTTCCTCTCCCTCTTTCTTTCTCCCTCCTCCTATTTCTTTCTCCCTCTCTCCTTTCTCTCCCTCTCTCTCTCCTCGTCCATATTAAAAGTGCTGTAAAGAAAAAACAACAGATAAAAAAAACAGTTGTAAAAGAATTAGGGTTAGAGTTGGGGTTGGGTAATAAAAAGAAATGACGTTAAACTCTATCTGATGGTGAAGTTCCAGTTTTGGAGGTTTGGGGAATGTGGAGAACCCCTTCATCACCATTGCTCCCAGGTCCACTCTGACCCGGAGTGGTAGTACCTGTTAGGGTCCCATCTATGGGTTAAATAGAAAAATGTATTTATAAAAAAAATTGTATTATCCATTAAGAATTGATTTATTTCAAAACTTTATCGGCATTAAATGACCCACTGAGGTTGATATGCTGTAAAACAAAACAAACCAAACCAAATATTTTACCAAGTTACATTTTAGCAAAAATAGATATAGATTTAGATCAGTGCCTTAATCTAACTTGATCTGCAGCCCCCCCTCCTTCCGGATTCAGTTGCTCCCTAGCCACACTTCCAACGTACATCTCCCTCCACATCTGCTGCTCCCTATATAGCAATTTTTTTCCCTCTAAAGCTCCAAAGATGTTTGTCCTTTGTGAGAGATTTTATTTCAGTGTTTGACTGCAAATGGAATTTTTTGTTGATTTTTGTTGGGTTTTTTCTTCATTTTAAATTAACAAATGAAGAATGACAAGGATTTTTCAGGGTCGAAAAAGGAAAATGGATTCTAAATTGAAACCTTGACCTGGGATTTTCTTAAACAATGTCTTAGACATGTCTAAGTGTGTGTGTGTGTGTGTGTGTGTGTGTGTATATATATATATAAGTGTGTGTGTGTGTATATATATATAAGTGTGTGTGTGTGTGTGTGTATAAATATAAAGGAATGTTTCTGGTATGTACGTGTCGACTTCTAACTCCAAAAAGAGATGTCATTCTGATTTGAAATCTCGCAGACACATTAATGTGTTTCTAACAAAGAAACACAAAATTTGTTTTTTTGATTTCTACTAATTAAGTGATATAATTCAATAATTAAACAAAAATCAACCAATTTCTAGAACTCTCCACAGTAAGGAAAAATAAAGTAAGGAAAAATTGGGTCAAAAAAGAAATGAATTAGACTAATACATTTTACTTTAACTCAACAGGTTAGGTACTCTCTCTCTCACCCAGTCTGTTCGTCTCTCTCTCTCTCTCACTCTGTCTGTTCGTCTCTCTCTCTCTCTCTCTCACCCAGTCTGTTCGTCTCTCTCTCTCTCTCTCTCTCTCTCACCCAGTCTGTTTGTCTCTCTCTCTCTCTCTCTCTCTCTCTCTCTCAAATAGAAGTTTAGGATTACATTTTTAAAAAGAATATTTTAAATGTAAACAAAACAAAAGCATTTACTAAAAAACAAATTAATTGTAATATACAAATTCTCGTCAATTTTTTAAAAAAATTAATAAAATATTTTCCTTTTATTCTCTCTTTCTCACTGGTGTTCCTAAAAAAATTAGTCCTATCACGGACTGGGTACTTTTGCTAGTATATATATATATATATATATATATATATAATATTAGTCATATGACAATGGTGCTCTAAGAAGCAGAGGTATTTTGCTGTTGAAGTGATTGTCATGTGCTTGCTTCGTTTGAGCATCCATTTTTTTTGTGTTTTGACAGGTATATTACTTTCTAAGGATTTGTGTGTTACAACATCACATATTAACAATGCCCTGATGATGGTTTAATATACAAACTGAAACGTTTTAACATTGGCTATTACATCTAACTATAATAAAATCACCTCGTTTTTTTTTTCATATAAAATAATACATAATTCTTCTTGTTTCTATTTTTTAACATTTTATTTTAAACTGTTTTATTAAACAATTTTATTTATTTTTTAAACCAAAAAATTCACTAAATTTAAAATGAACCCCCCCCAAAAAAAAAACCAAAAAAAAACCCTCGGATAATTCTTTGGTTTATCCGTTGCTGATTGTTGTCTTCCTTCTTTCCCTAATTAAGAATTCGTGACAAGAAGAAAATTTTGTTCGGCAGAAAAAAGGGGTAAGTTCTGGTTGTAGACACGTCAACCTATAACACCCGGCAGGGGTCAAGTTGGGATGCCGCATGTTTTAGTAGCAGAAAAAAAAAATGTTTTTAATTATCACTTTTTTTTTTTTTGTATTGATTTTCTTATTTATTAAAAGATTTTTATTATCAGTTATTAACATTGTTTATTCGTTCTGTTTCATTTTTAATTCATTTTCTTTTTTAATTTTAATTTATCTTTTTATTTTTATTTTAATTTTGTTCATTTTTATTTTATTTTTTAAAATTTTTAATTTATTCATTTTTAATTTTTTTTTTTAATTTAAAAAAAAAATCGTTTTTAATTTTTTTTAATTTTTAATTTTTTTAAATTTTAAATTTAAAAATTTTTAAAAAATTTTTAGAATTAAAATTTTAAAAAAATGTTTTTTAGATTTCATTTTTTTAAAATCTTTCATTTCTTTTCTATTTTTAAATAAAAAATAGAAAAAAATGAAAGATTAAAAAAAAATGAAATCTAAAAACATTTTTTTAATTTTAATTCTAAAAAATAAAAAAAAATTTTTTTATGTTTTTTTTTTTTTTAATTTTTAATTTTTTTTTTTTTCAAATTTATCATTTTTTTTTTTTTTCTTTAGATATATTTTTTATTTAATTTTTTTTTCTTCAAATTTTTCATTTTTTTTTTTTTTTTTTAGATATATTCTTTATTTCATTTTTTTTCCTAATTTTTTTAATTAATTTTTATTTTAATTTTATTTATGTCATTCATTTATTTTTTCAAATTAAAAAACAAATTTTATTTGTTTTTTAATTTAAAAAAAAATGATTTTTTTATTTTTTTTTATAATTTTTTTTTTTTTACCATATTTCAATGTTTTTTACCATGTCACTGTTTTTGTTATCTAATGTTTTAACAAATGTTTATTAATATTTTACTTTTACTTTTACTTTTTTTTAATTAATATCATGTTCTGCATTTGATTTAGTAAAAAAAAGTCTTGTCTCATTCTTCAAAATTCTTCAAACTTTACAAACAAGTACAGTAATTCTCAAAAAATATATTTGAACAATTTGGTTCTTATCGTTTGGATTTGGAGACACAAAAACAGAAACATTATTCAGAAACCAAATTTTATTATAATCAACTAGTAAAACTATTCACCCGCCACAGGGTTTTAATAAAATAAAATATTATATTCAATTAGGAAGACCAACAAAACTGAATGTCTATAAAAAGATTACACTGATTTTATTGATTACTTTGTAATGTCAATCAAGAATTGGGTAATTTATAAGGAAGTGCGTCCCTGTCTCCTGCCTCAAAAATTGCTACCCAGTGACTATTAAAATAACGACCCAGCTCAGTCTATTCAAAACTATCCATCTTCATATCTATCTATCTCAATTTGTTCATATTTATCTAAGTAAGTAAAGTCGTCGGGGCGGCCTAAAGTCAGTATCAGCCAGTCAGCGAGGGAGTCTATCCCCTTTTCAATAGCACTAGACCAAGGAGATTGTTTTTTAGTATCTGAGGTGGAGCGCCACACCTACTATCAGCTCCTTACTTTACCGCACAGATCCCTGTGCCACTCATACGCTGAGTTGGCGAGGACCGGTATCGATAATAATTTCAAGGAGGATGATTGAAATAAAATTTAATTCTTCTAACTTAATGTTTCTGTTTATTTGAACTCTGAAAGCCAATTGATTTGAAGTAAATTGTCTGTCTGTCATAATACTTTGATAAATACTGTATGTTAATAACTTTTTTGCATGAAAAAAAAAAATTGTTTTTTGAATGCTCAATTTTTATCATCATTATTATTATTATTAATTTTTTTGCACTATTTCAAAGTCTGTTAAAGTCAAAAATTTTAAAATGTCCCATTAAGATTTGGAAAAGATTTTTTAAAAATCTTTGATAAAATTAATTTATATATATATATATATATATATATATATATATATATATAATTTAAAGAAATTAACTATCAGAAAATATGTTTTTATCAAAGATTTAAAAGAAATATATATATATATATAAATCTAATGAGTCAGACAAACCTACTAAAAGTTTCGCTTAATGCTCTTCAGGGCTAATATCTGACTCTGAGTCGGATCTTAGCCCTGAAGAGCATTAAGCGAAACTTTCAGAAGGTTTGTCTGACTCATTAGATTTATCTTTATTATATGCTCTACTTAGGTATTGAGCACTTTTTACTTATTAGCTTTAGTTTCCTGGCGGTTTTGTATGAATATATATATATTTATATGAATTGTTTTTTCTTTCGGCCAAATATTGTACCAATAGATTATTTTTGGTTGGTACGATTATCTTGGTCTTTTCTTTTTTACAAAAATTTTTTTTCTCCCCGGTTGATGTTTGGTAGTATATTTTTACAATCAAACTATTTGCTGGGTTTTTTCTCACCGCGAGGATTTACCAACAAGTTTGGTATATCAAATATATATATATATATATATATATATATATATATATATATATATATATTATATAATGCAATGTAAAATGAATGTGAAAATAATTAGCATATGAAGGTGCTCAATGCTGTATTGAGCACTTTATATTATATATAGCTCCTTACTTTACCGCACAGATCCCTGTGCTACTCATACGCTGAGTTGGCAAGGACCGGTATCGAACTAGGAACCTTGTGGTTTCTAGCTGAACGCTCTACCGACTGAACATATATATATATACCTTTCAAAGAAAGGAAAAAACTCAACAAACAGTCATTCTGTAATAAATTTATTTCAACCAAAACTCAAAAGGCTTTTAAAAATTTAAAGAAATTTTCTAAAACTCCTTAAAATTTCAGTCTCATCAGACACAAATTAAATTGAAAAATCTTACCAGAAAATTCATCAAATGTAGGTCAGACAGCAAGTATAAATTTACAATTTTAAGCCAAGAAAGAGATACAAGTTTATCTCTAGCTTCCTGTTAATCTGACGTTTTCAAAAAAATGAATATGTATCATTTTTATAATAAGTAAAAATCGAAACTCCATTTTTTGCTATTTTCTCTCAATTTAATCCCCTAAAAAGAACATTTTATTCCAATTTTTTCAGATATATTTTCTTAATAGTAATTATTTTTTTTAGAAATTTTCTGCAAGATTTTTTTGTTTGTATTTTTTTTTTTTTTATTAAAAAAAAAAAAAATTCCAATGTCTATTTGGTAAATTTTTTTTTTTTTTTTCACAAAGAAATTAAATTTCAAAATTTTTTCACAAAGAAATTAAATTTCTTTGTGGAAATTCAATTTTCTTTTTTAAATTTCTGTTTTATCTTTTTTTCATTATTTTATTTTGTGTTTTCTTTTTTTGTTTTTTGGGTTTTTTTTTATATTATTGATTTTTATTTCATTTTATTTTATTTTATTTGTTTATTCTTTTGTTAATTTATTTTTGAAGATTTTGATTTTGGAATTCTATTTTTACCAAAAATTTTCAAAAGTTAAAATTTTTTCAAAGATTTTATTATTATTTATTTATTTTAAAAAAATTTTATTTTTTATTTATATTACTGAAAAAATCCCCAGTGATAATTTTCTAAAAATTCATAACTTTTCTGAAAATTATTTTTCTAGTTCTATTTTTTCAAAAGTTCTTTAAATTTCAATTAAAACTTTTTGAAAGAAATTTCAAATATTGAACAAAATTTCAAAGATTTTTGAATGAAAATTTTTGAAAAATTATTTTCATTTTGAAAAATGAAAAAAATTTAAATAATTTTTTTTTGTGTAGTACAAAATACTACACAAAAAATATTTTTAAAAATTTTGTTTTATTCTTTTAAATTTTGAAAATTTTGTTCAATATTTTAAATTTTATTTTTTTTAAATTTTCAATGAATAAAATTGTAAAATATCATATTTACAAAGGGTAAATTGTTCCCAAAAGATTCAAATTTCAAAATATAATTTTAAAAGGTTTTTTCTTTGAAAATTTTAATTTTTTTCTGTCCTAAAATTATTTTTTTCTTTTTCTTATTTATTCTAATTTCTTCCATCTTTTTTTCTTTCCTGTCGTTTCTATTCTTGATTTTTGAATTGCGTTTCTTGAATGTTTTTGTTAAAATAATCCCCGAATAATATTTCTCTGAATTTTAGAATTGAGTCTTGATAATTTGCATTATTTGTATATTTTGGACTCTTGTCCTCATTAAAAGTCCTCTTCATTGAAATATTTGATTAAAAACCTTTTGAAAACTTTGAATTATTAAAAGCTCGCTTCAGTGTGGTGTTTAAAAAAAGATAAAATAAAAAATAAGGTTTAAAAAAAACTATTCTAATTTTGTTATTTCTACAAATTATTTGCATGCAATTAAAAAAAACGAACTCTTTTGTGCATGAAGTTAAAATTACTATTCATTCTGTTATTTTTTCACTAGCATGGTAAATTAACTTGTTACAAAACTTTTTTGATTTTTTAAAGAATTTTAATGCAAGATGTATATTTTTAAAGAATTTTAATGCAAGATGTATATTTTTAAAGAATTTTAATGCAAGATGTATATTTTTAATGGATTTTAATGCAAGATGTATATTTTTAAAGAATTTTAATGCAAGATGTATATTTTTAATGAAATTTAATGCAAGATGTATATTTTTAATGAATTATTATAAGTATAAATTAATATAAATTTAAGATAATCTTTCACATAAGATAATTATAAAGTATATAAAACCTAAGTAAAGACTATGAAGCCAATCCCTTTAATATTTTGGCGATACATAAAATTTGATTATAATTTTAAATGAACATGGATATTTCATTCATCTTAATTTTTGTGATGAGGCTTGATAATTTGTAATACTTAGATTTTTTGGACTGTTGTCCTCATCTTTATAAATATTTATAAAACATTATGTAAATATACACAAGTGAAATAATTCAATAACACTTGCAAATCTGTAATCTACCTGTAATACATAACATACCATGCAAATTTGTGATCTACCTGTAATACATAACATACCATGCAAATCTGTGATCTACCTGTAATACATAACATACCATGCAAATCTGTGATCTACCTGTAATACATAACACACCATGCAAATCTGTTGTCTTCCTACTGTAATACATAACACACCATGCAAATATGATCTACCTGTAATATATAACATATGCAAATCAGTGGTTTACCTGTAATACATAACATACCATGCAAATTTGTGATCTACCTGTAATACATAACATATCATGCAAATTTGTGATCTACCTGTAATACATAACATATCATGCAAATCTGTGATCTACCTGTAATACATAACATACCATGCAAATCTGTTGTCTTCCTGTTGTAATACATAACACACCATGCAAAAAAGATCTACCTGTAATATATGCAAATCAATGGTTTACCTGTAATACATAATACACCATGCAAATCTGTGGTCTACCTGTTGTAATACATACCATGCAAATTTGTGGTTTAACTGTAATACATAACACACCATGCAAATTTTAGAAATTTGTTGTCTACCTGTAATACATAACATACAATGCAAATTTGTGGTCTACCTGTTGTAATACATTACATACAATGTAATTCTTTGTCTACTTGTTGTATAACACACCCTGCAAATCTACGGCCTACCTGTAATACATAAATCTTTGTCTACCTGTTGGAATACACACCATACAAATCTGTGGTCTCTAAAAATTCCAATATTTTTTTCTTCTTCTTTTGCAATACATAGACTACAGATTTGCATGGTATGTTATGTGTTGTAAACACATACAAATTTGTTGTCTATCTGTGGTCTACCTGTTGTAATACATACCATGCAAATCTGTCGTCTACCTGTAATACATATCTAGGGTGGGAGGTAACAAAATGAGACAGACATTTTTACCCTTCTCAACCGGAAAGAGAAAAAAAAAATACCACATTTTCTCTATCTTTTTCTTCTTCTTCTTTTCTTATTCATACCTTCTTCTTCTTCTTTTTCTTCTTTTGCAATACATAACATACCATGCAAATCTGTAGTCTACGTGTTGTAAACACATACAAATTTGTTGTCTATCTGTGGTCTATCTGTTGTAATACATACCATGCAAATCTGTCGTCTACCTGTAATACATAACACACCATACAAATCTGTAGTCTCTTAAAATTTCAATATTATTTTTTCTTCTTTTGCAATACATAACATACTATGCAAATCTGTAGTCTGTGTGTTGTAAACACATACAAATTTGTTGTCTATCTGTGGTCTACCTGTTGTAATACATACCATACAAATCTGTGCTTTACCTGTAATACATACCATACAAATCTGTAGTCTCTTAAAATTCCAAAAAAAATTTTCTTTCTTTTGCAATACATAACATACCATGCAAATCTGTAGTCTACGTGTTGTAAACACATACAAATTTGTTGTCTATCTGTGGTCTATCTGTCGTAATACATACCATGCAAATCTGTCGTCTACCTGTAATACATAACACACCATACAAATCTGTGGTCTCTTAAAATTTCAATATTATTTTTCTTTCTTTTGCAATACATAACATACTATGCAAATCTGTAGTCTACGTGTTGTAAACACATACAAATTTGTTGTCTATTTGTGGTCTACCTGTTGTAATACATACCATGCAAATCTGTCGTCTACCTGTAATACATACCATACAAATCTGTAGTCTCTTAAAATTCCAAAATTTTTTTCTTTCTTTTGCAATACATAACATACCATGCCAATCTGTAGTCTGTGTGTTGTAAACACATACAAATTTGTTGTCTATCTGTGGTCTATCTGTTGTAATACATACCATGCAAATCTGTCGTCTACCTGTAATACATACCATACAAATCTTTAGTCTCTTAAAATTCCAAAATTTTTTTCTTTCTTTTGCAATACATAACATACCATGCAAATCTGTAGTCCACGTGTTGTAAACACATACAAATTTGTTGTCTGTGGTCTACCTGTTGTAATACATACCATGCAAATCTGACGTCTATCTGTAATACATAACACACCATACAAATCTGTAGTCTCTTAAAATTCAAATTTTTTTTTTCTTCTTTTGCAATACATAACATACCATGCAAATCTGTAGTCCACGTGTTGTAAACACATACAAATTTGTTGTCTGTGGTCTACCTGTTGTAATACATACCATGCAAATCTGTTGTCTACCTGTAATACATAACACACCATACAAATCTGTAGTCTACGTTTTGTAAACACATACAAATTTGTTGTCTATCTGTGGTCTATCTGTTGTAATACATACTATGCAAATCTGTCGTCTACCTGTAATACATAACACACCATACAAATCTGTAGTCTCTTAAAATTCCAAAATTTTTTTTTTCTTCTTTTGCAATACATAACATACCATGCAAATCTGTAGTCTACGTGTTGTAAACACATACAAATTTGTTGTCTATCTTTGGTAATACATACCATGCAAATCTGTCGTCTACCTGTAATACATAACACACCATACAAATCTGTAGTCTCTTAAAATTCAAAAATTTTTTTTTCTTCTTTTGCAATACATAACATACCATGCAAATCTGTAGTCTACGTGTTGTAAACACATACAAATTTGTTGTCTATCTGTGGTCTATCTGTTGTAATACATACCATGCAAATCTGTCGTCTACCTGTAATACATACCATACAAATCTTTAGTCTCTTAAAATTTCAATATTATTTTTCCTTCTTTTGCAGAGGTGCTATTCCGGACATCAACAAACTGCATATAAACTCTACACCAACACCTCCACCACCACCAGCGCCTATCAAAGCACCGTCTCCCATACCACCAGTAGCTCCTTCACCAACACCACCTCCCCCGCCGCCTGTATCGGCTAACAATAACGCTGGAGTGGTAAGTAATAACTTTCTTTTTTTTTTTTTGTTTGTTTTTTTTTTTGTTTTTTTTCTTCAAAAAGTTTCTTTTACAATGTTTTATTGTATGACCTGACACAACACCATAAATGATGCGGAAGGTCCTTCTCTCCTCTATGTGATGGCATTCACACTGGGTTGGTTGAGCCAGTTCCATCCAACAAATTCACCTGTAGTGGTCTACGAGCAATCCCTTGTCTCACGCTCCATGGGGGGTTCAAAACAAGACAGCGACGGCAAAATCTCGCCTGTCATGGATGTCAAGTCAGTTGGCATGTTCGCGCACGCCGCGACGACAAGCCATGCCCAATGCAACAGCCGCCGCTACTAGCGACAGACAACCGCTATGGCAGGCTCCAGCGGAACGAAAAGAGACGCCTTTCGTAATACTGTGGCAACACCGGTTGCTGTTCTGGCTTTGAGGCTTTCAGCCGTTATTGCACGGAGGCAGCTTGGCACCGCTGCTCGTTTGAGACCGTTGCTCCAATCCCGCGGTTCCTCCCGTACTGGCCGGGATAGCCGTGACCACGGCAGACGTAACACACATGCTGATCGGTAGGATAAAACTAACCTGTCTCACGACGGTCTAATCCCAGCTCACGTTCCCTGTCAGTGGGTGAACAATCCAACGCTTGGAGAATTCTGGTTCTCTCTCTGTCTGTCTCTCTCTCTCTTTGCCTCTCTGTGTGTCTCTCTCCCTCTCTCTCTCTCTCTCTCCCTCTCTCTCTCTCTCTCTGTGTCTCTCTCTCTCTGTCTCTCTGTGTCTCTCTGTGTGTTTCTCTCTCCCTCTCTCTCTCTGTCTCCGTCTCTCTCTCTCTCTCTTTCTCTCTCTCTCTCTGTCTGTCTCTATCTTGATCTCTCTCTCTCTCTCTCTCTCTATCTTGATCTCTCTCTCTGTCTGTCTCTGTCTCTCTCCCTTGATCTCTCTGTCTGTCTGTCTCTCTCTTGATCTGTCTGTCTCTCTCTCTCTCTCCCTTAAATTAAATTAAACTGATGTGTCTGTCTCTCTCTCTCTCCCTTAAATTAAACTGATGTGTCTGTCTCTCTCTCTCTCCCTTAAATTAAACTGATGTGTCTGTCTCTCTCTCTCTCCCTTAAATTAAACTGATGTGTCTGTCTCTCTCTCTCTCTTAAATTAAACTGATGTGAATTTATAACTTTCTACTTATACTGTTACGGTATTCACTCAAGATTGGTTGAGCCGGCTCCATCCAACGATTTCACCTGTGGTTAATTCATGGAAGGAGTAACAAGGGAATAGGAAATTCCCAAGCGGTCCCCAAACCCTGCATGCATATCCCGGTCAGGGAAAAGAGATCCCATTGTTTGCCATTGATTGAGATCCCTTGGATTTTCACTAGAGTCCCTTTGGCCGGGGTCCCGATCGCATAGCTCTGATGCTACCAATTTTACGCAGTCCTGCTACAATGAGGAGACGTTAGACAAATAGAAATAATGCGCTGGATGAATAAATAAAAAATAGAAAATGAAATGAATAGAAAAAAAAATTAATAAAAAAATAAATTAATAAAATGAATGAAAAATAAAATGAATAAGATATAGAATGAATGAAATAAATAAAAAAATAAATAAAATAAAAATTATTAAAAAAAAATAAAATGAATGAAATAAATAAAGAATAAATAAAAAGAATAAAATGAATGAAATAAATAAAGAATAAATAAAAAGAATAAATGAATGAAATAAATAAAAATAAATAAAAAGAATAAAATGAATGAAATAAATAAAGAATAAATAAAAGAATAAAATGAATGAAATAAATAAAGAATAAATAAAAAGAATAAAATGAATGAAATAAATAAAGAATAAAATAAAAAAATAAAGAATAAATAAAAAAGAATAAAATGAATGAAATAATAAAGAATAAAGAATAAAAAAATAAAGAATAAATAAAAAATAAAATGAATGAAATAAATAAAGAATAAAAAAATAAATGAAATGAATGAAATAAATAAAAATAAATAAAAAATAAAAAAAAAAATAAATGAATGAAATAAATAAAGAATAAATAAAAAAATAAATGAAATAAATAAAGAATAAATAAAAAAAATAAAATAAATGAAATAAATAAAGAATAAATTAAAAAAAAAAAATAAATAAATAAAGAATAAAAAAAAAAAAATAAATGAATGAAATAAATAAAAAAATAAATGAATGAAATAAATAAAGAATAAATAAAATAAATAAAGAATAAATTTAAAAAATAAAAATTATAAAAAAATAATGAATGAAATAAATAAAGAATAAATAAAAAATTAAACTATGAAAAAATAAAATGGATGAAATAAATAAAGAATAAATTAAAAATGATAAAAAAATAAAATGAATGAAATAAAGAATAAATAAAAAAAAATAAAATAAATGAAATAAATAAAGAATAAATAAATAAATAGATAAATAAATAAGATACATAAAATTTTAAACAAATCTCAATTTCTGCGAACCTTTCATTTATTAACTCTAGGTTCTTAAGAGAACTTCAACCCCCCATCTCCTCCCTCCCATCCCTCCTCCTATCTCCTCCCTCCCCCTACATACACCTAATAATGTTTTTATCACAGAAAAAAATTAGTATAGATTATATTAAAAGGCTTTATCTGTTGTTTTCCAATATTTAGATATATACATTTTTGTTATCTCTTATGGACGTGTGTGTGTGTATGCATATATATATATATATATATATATATATATATATATATATATATATATATATTATATATATTATTTGTGTGTATATGTGTGTGTGCTTGTGTGTATATGTGTGTGTGTGCTCGTGTATGTATGTGTGTATATGTGTGTGTATGTGTATATATATATATGTGTGTGTGCTTGTGTGTGTATGTGTATATATATATATGTGTGTGTGTATGTGTGTGTATGTGTATATATGTGTGTGTGCTTGTGTGTATATATATGTGTGCTTGTGTGTGTATGTGTATATATATGTGTGCTTGTGTGTGTATGTGTATATATATGTGTGCTTGTGTGTGTCTGTATGTGTATATATATGTATGTTTGTGTGTGTATGTGTATATATATGTATGTTTGTGTGTGTGTATGTGTATATATACATATATATGTATGTTTGTATATGTGTGTATGTGTGTGAATATATATATATTGATAGAAACACCCAGGAATGTGGAGAATGCAAAATGGTTTTCGGGGTCTGTGGAACTTAACTGGGCATTTTAAAACGCCCCCCTCCTCCAATCAAAATGATAAGATACCTAATTTAATTATCTGTGGGAATGTATCTTCCATATTTGTACAAGGTAAAATGTCTGAACCCTAACCGGAAGTTGATAACGCTTCCTTACCCAGAAGCCCTTAAATTAATTTCGTATGATTTGATGGGCAAGGCAGATTTGTCCTTTTCAGTTTGGTGATTCATTCGGTTTTGGAGAATTTTATATTTTTGGTTTGGTTTAATGTCGGTTTACCCAAATTTGTCGTCTGCTAGGTTTTTAAAAACAAATTAAAATTAATTAAATCTATTATTTAAGGTCAAACTTTTGTCTAAAATGATAAGTAGTAACATAATGACCATCATTAAAAAAAGAAAAATATCATTACATATGCAGTTTATTTTTAAAAGAAATAAAACGATTTGTTTTGGTCAATTTCGACACGATCCGCCATTCAGCCTCTTTTTCAATGGTTTTAGGCGCTTGTTTACAATTTTAACGTAACATTTCGGATTGAAAAAAAATTAACCAAAAATCAGGTAATTATCCGATTTTAATGAAATTTTCAATATTGATTTAATAATTGATGAATTTTATAATGCATCAGTTATTTTATTTCAAAATTTAGTATTTTTGCTATCCGCGCAGAGCTGGTCTATGTAGGTCTTTGCTGGACAGCCCACAGTGGCATGTCCATTTGCTGGTTTCCATAAGAGGACATTGTTTATAAGTTCGTCCTTGCTTCTCCATCAGTGTCCAGCATGTCTTGTTCATCTCACACGTGTGGTTTGTGTAATAGGAGGCAAGTGGCTGTACAGCTACTTCCTTGTGGGGTGTTGTTTCCATGGTTTGTTTAAGATCGCACCCAGCATCCTTGAGCAGGTCCCATCTAGTTTATTTTCTTGGTGCTTGATTAAGGTCCAAGTGGTGCAGCCATACAGTAGCACTGATACAATTACGGCTTGGAAGAAATGTCGCTTTAACTTGTCAGTCACATATATTATTTACTAAGCTTAGCTGTGGCACAACGCCAGAAATATGGGGTGCCTAATGAGAATTGAACTCGCTCTCTCTCTCTCTCTTACACACACTCGTTTTTTCTCTCTCTTACTCGTTTTATCTCTCTCTCTCTCTCTCTCTCTCTCTCTCTCTCTCTCTCTCTCTCTGTGTCTCTCACATATACACACCTTGTGCTTTCTCTCTCACACAGTCACATTCACTCTCTCTCTCTCTCTCTCTTACACACTCGTTTTATCTCTCACTCTCTCTCTCTTCTCACACACACACACATTGCACACCTTGTGCTTCTCTCTCTCTCTCTCTCTCTCTCCTCTCTCTCTCTCTCTCTCTCTCCTCTCTCTCTCTCTCTCTCTCTCTCTCTCACACACACACACTCACATACACACCTCTTGCTCTCTCTCTCTCTCTTTCTCTGTCTCTCTCTGTATGTCTCTCTCTCTCTCTCCAGTTCTCTCTCTCTCTCTCCAGAAAGTGAAAGAGAAAATGAAGGCAACAAAAACAGCCCAAACTACATTAACTTTGCAAACACTTAGCTGTACTGAATCTTTCTAGAAACAACCACTCCTTGCTCTCTTTACCGACCTGACTGACCCCCCCCCCCCTTGCCCTCTTTATCGACCTTCCCCTCCGCCTCTTTATCGACCTTCCCCTCGCCACCACCACCCCAAAACCCCACCATCTCTTAACTACTATGCCATCTGTCAACACGCTTCCATGAAAACCAATGTCGGACGGACGGACAGCTTTTTAGCGCGCTTATCGGCAGCCGACAGGACACCCAACGCCCTCTGTCTGCGCCTGCGCGTTGCGGCCATTTTGACGGGCGGGCGAGAAAGACGGGGGGGGGAGTAGATATTAAAAAAACGTTTCGCTAATAATCAAGTTGAGGCATCTTTTCGAGTTTTTTTGGCAAAAGATAAAAGAAAATATGGCTTTGTTCTTTGTGGCATACGTTTTAAACTGACTGTTTCTCATGCTCAAAGATATATCACGGCAACGGCCTGAAAAATAATGTTCAAGTTTTGGGAGAGGCGGCAAGTTTGAGAAGAGGAAGGAATGGAGAAAGATTAAATCGTGTAGGAAGGTAGACGAAGAAAGGGAGTATAACTAGTGAAAGAGAGGGGAAAGAGAGAGGAAGTGAAAGAATAGGATAGAAAGAAGAAAGATGAGAAGGATTATATAGACTAAGAGTGTAGAGGAAGAAGGATTAGATAGACTAAGAGTGTAGAGGAAGAAAAGGCGAGAGACAGAGAGAGAGAGAGAGAGGGTGAAGCAGAGAGGAAGTGAAAGAATAGGATAGAAACAAGAGAGATGGGGGGAGAGAAGGATTAGATAGACTAGGAGTGTAGACGAAGAAAAGGAGACAGAGAGAAACAGACAGAGCGAGAGGGGGTAAGCAGAGAGGAAATGACAGGAGAGAGATTGAAGGAGAGAAGGATTAGATAGACTCGGAGTGTATAGAAAGAAAATGAGTGACAGAGAGAGAGGGGGGGAAGCAGAGAGGAAGTGAAAGAATAGGATAGAAAGAAGAGAGGTGGAGAGGAGAGAAGGATTAGATAGACTAGGTGTGTAGACGAAGAAAAGGAAAGACACATTCTAAACACATTCTTCTATTCAACCCATAGATGGTACCCTAACAGGTACTACCACTCCGGGTCAGAGTGGACCAGGGAGCAATGGTGATGAAGGGGTGCTCCACATTTTATCTGACCTCTAGAATTGGAACCTCAACATCAGATAGTTTAACATCATACCTAGGACATGACCCTCAGCCACTGCCTTTTAGCACATATATGATAAAAAGGCTGAACTTGCACAAGGGTGCCAAAATTAGGGTGACCCAGAAAAAACAGAACCTAAATTATTTATTCATTTTCCCATTAAACTAACCTTAAACCCCAACCCCTAAACCCTACCCCCCTAGTTAAAATTAAGTTTTATTACAAAATTTGTGGGTTCTGTTTTTTGTCACCGGTATACAGGTTGACCCAGAAAAAACAGAACCCAAATTATTTATTCATTTTCCCATTAAACTAACCCTAATCCTAACCCTAACCCTAACCCTAGACCCCCATAGTTAAAATGAACAGTTTTATTACAAAATTTGTGGGTTCTGTTTTTTCTGGGTTTCCCTAATTTTGACACCTTTGTGCAAGTTCAGCCGATAAAAAGGGTTGAGGCTTGCCATACGGGACAATCATATAAGTCTAGGGCTTGACGTAACCAGCCGATTGATTGGAGTGGGCTTCTCCGACCATCCGTCTAGCCTAAGTAAGGATCCAAAGTGTGTGGGGGGGTGCATGTCATGGACTACCCATCTACTAAGATTCCGTCCTTAAGCATCACAGGTCGCCATTATTCTTATTCCTTTTCTTTTTTTGTTTTCGTTGACTTTTCTTTCTTCTTTTTTTTTTTTTTTTTTCTCTTCCCTTTTCTTTCCTTTGTTGCTTTAGAAATAAAAAAATATATTTTCTATAATAATGAAAATGAAATCTTAGGCGGGTCATTTTGAAAAGCACCGCGGGTCACACTTTTGCCCATGAC
>CM042181.1:40460466-40465466 GCA_023376005.1 Doryteuthis pealeii | reverse complement strand
GTGTGTTTTTTTGTTTTTGTTTTTTTGTTTTTTCATTCCAGGAATTACTTCGGATTATTTTATTTATTTATTTATTTTTTATATTTATTATTATTCCGAAACTCTTTAAAAAAAAATCAAAAATGTAATTTTAGATTTATTAAAGTTTAAAAAAAAAATATGCTGATGAAACCAATTCTTGCTTATTCCTCTTGATCAACCAACAATTTTTATTTTATTTTTTAAATCAAGGTCGTTAACAGTTCCAGGGCAATAAGTAGGGTTATTTAGATAACTAAGGATTTTAATTATAAAAGCTATTCCGCCCTGTCACTTGGGGCATTAGAATACACCGACTGCACCTCTGCAGAGGCGTAAGACTCCCCCAATGGTGCCACCTGTTGGCCGTGGATGACGACCCGTAATGTTTGGGCGGAATACTGGTAGATGAACAGCCCAAGACATGCAAGCAACAGTCAACTGAAATCCAGAATGTTGCATTAAAAAAATTACAACACAATGCTTTTGCTTTGCTTCCGGAAAACATTTTGTTGTCAATGTTGAAGTCCAATGAATTGGAGGTGAGAGAAAAGGCCATAAAAAAGATTTTGTCCATTCGATAAAAAATAATTTATACCTAATTAGTTATGTCAATTTGCAAGAATAATTATAAGTTTTATTCAAATTACAAAAATTACAAAAATATAATCAAGTTTGGATAAATTTTCTTTTTTTTTTTTTTGTCAGAAGTAGCGAACCGCCAAAGAAAAAATTGAAAAAAATTACTTCAATCAATTTTGAAGCTACACATTGGTCAATTCTGATTGACCTCTCACAAAGAGGGATTTGTAAACCTGCAGTTGCAGAAGATTTTTCCACAAATGAACTCCTAGAATTCCTTATTTTCTATAACTCCAACCTAAAAAAGGGGAACCACTCTGAATGAATTTTATCTGTTAATTAATCTACTCATTATTTTCCCATTAAACTAACCCTAAACCCTAACCCCGTCTTCTTTTTTCCTAGTAGATCAATAAATATATAAATGATTTATCAGGTTCCCCCTTTTTTAGGTTGGAGTTATAGGAAATAACCCTACGCTTAGACCCTTACTTAGGCTAGACAGGCGAACGGAGAGACCCCCTCTGATCAATTGGCTGGCCATGTCAATCCCTAGCACCTATATGATTGCCCCAACCCTATTACCCTTATGGCATTATGGCAACCCCAAGCCCTTTTTATCATATGTGTGCTAGAAGGTAGTGGCTGGGTATGACGTTAAACTCTATCTGATGGTGAGGTTCCAGTTTTGGAGGTTTGGGGAATGTGGAGCACCCCTTCATCACTATTGCTCCCTGGTCCACTCTGACCCAGAGTGGTAGTACCTGTTAGGGTCCCATCTATGGGTTAAATAGAAAAACATGATTTTATTAAAAAAAAATTGTGTATCCATTAAGAATGAATTTTATTTCAAAACTTTATCAGCATTAAATGACCCACTGAGGTTGATATGCCGTAAAACAAACCAAACCAAACCAAATATAAAAGCTATCAACAGAAGTGTAGCGAGAGGTAAAGTGAATTACCTCACAAGGCTATAGGCATTGAACTCACAACATTCAGGTGATGACTCTTGGTAAGTCTCCTGTCACCCCTATTGGTTGGAGTGGTTCGGCTAGTGAGGAGGCATTATATAATATAATAATTTTCAGCTGGGAGAACAGGTTGTGAGTGTCAGTGTCGTGTGACCTGAAGACCAAACGATTTGAAGACTTGAAGGATTTTTTAAAATTCCATATCATTTAAATTAATGGTCCGATTTTCACATAAATGTTATTGAATCCAACGGTAGACACATTAGTTTCAGTTGTTTGTGTTAGTATTGCACTGTATAATTTCAATTAAACTTTAAAAAAATATTTTCCAACATTAAATGTATTGTAATTTGTTTGTTTTTTTTTAGTTTTTTTTTTTTAAGCAATACGTAATTAAAAACAACCTTAATCCCCTAAAACCGTAACCCAATTTACGGTTTAGGGGGTTGGGGATTAAGGTTGTTTTTAATTACGTATTGCTTAAAAAACAAAACAAATATTAATACATCTAATTAACCATCAAAATTAATTATTGAATCCAATGGTAGACACATTAGTCTCAGTTGTTTGTGTTAGTATTGCAATGTATAATTTCAATTAAATTTTTAAAAAAATTTTTCAACATTAAATGTATAGTAATTTTTTTTTTTTTAAGCAATTAAAAACAACCTTAATCCCCAAACACCTAAACCGTAACCGAATTCGCAAAAAAGTTCATTCATACACTGTAGTTAAACTGTCATGGGGGACCACCAAAAAAAGTTTCCGTTTTAATTTTCCGACTAATTTGCAAGTTTAGCCAACGTCTTTAGAATAAAATGACCCAATAAGTGTTAACATGCCGTAAAACCCAACCAACTAGATAGTCCAACGTCTTTAGCATAAAATGACCCAACAAGGGTTAACATGCATAAAAACCCAACCAACTAGATTAGTCCAACGTCTTTAGCATAAAATGACCCAACAAGGGTTGACATGCCGTAATAGATTAATCCAACGTCTTTAGCATAAAAGACCCAACAAGGGTTAACATGCCGTAAAACCCAACCAACTAGATTAGTCCAACGTCTTTAGCATAAAGTGACCCAACAAGGGTTGACATGCCGTAAACCCAACCAACTAGATTAGTCCAACGTCTTTAGCATAAAATGACCCAACAAGGGTTAACATGCCGTAAAACCCAACCAACTAGATTAGTCCAACGTCTTTTAGCATAAAATGACCCAACAAGGGTTAACATGCCGTAAAACCCAACCAACTAGATCAGTCCAACGTCTTTAGCATAAAATGACCCAACAAGGGTTAACATGCCGTAAAACCCAACCAACTAGATTAGTCCAACGTCTTTAGCATAAAATGACCCAACAAGGGTTGACATGCCATAAAACCCAACCAACTAGATTAGTCCAACGTAATCTCAACAGTCCCAATTAGTAGAAATCAACACTTTTATGCGCTTGGCTTTTGAAAAGTCGCCCAATTTGCACTATGGAACCCCAATGCTGCCAAACATCTGTACACTTTTTTTTTCTCTCTCTTTCTCTCTCTAACCCAGAATTTGTCATACAACTAGGGGGCAACCCCTCCCTCATATGGTGGTTGATTCTACCCTCTGATTGGAGAAACATCTGTGTTCCCCATGATCCAGTTGGGCATCTGCCAAAAGGAACACCTTCCATTTTTTTTAAATTGCTGAATATACCCCCACCCAAGAAAACCCCAGAAAAACAAGTTTTTTTATTATTATTATTATTATTAAATGGGTGAATATTACTGCAGGGTTGAGTTTGGCACAAGGCCAAGAATATAATGCTAAAATTGCTTCATAGTAAACTGACAGACATGTATGGCATTGCTAAGGGCAAAAAAGGGATGTTTTATGTGTGTGTATATATATATATATATATATATATATATATATATATATATATAATGTTGAAAAAGGAAAAGTATAGAATGGATAATATAGGATATTTTAATTAATTTAACTTACACATGTTTCGGTCAGGAGTTTATCCATGTGTACATTATTCAAACTATTATTATTTTTAAATAACTAAATGAATAATAATAGAAAAAATGTAGAAATGTTCCGCACACAATGTTTCTTTGTGTGCGGAACATTTCTACTACATTTTTTTCATCATATGTCTATAACCTTTCTGATGAGACCTAATAGGTCGAAATGTACATTCAGGAATTGACATTTTCTCGATTTGTTTAGCCTTACATTTGAATATATATGCCCGCCTAAATTCATTAATTAATAACTAATTAATTTCAAAATTAGGTATGACTTCAATTAAGCACATATCCTCCAAAAATTGTTGGCTAAAAAAAGCCATATCAAATAAACACATTGTTTGTTTACTTACTCACACACACACACACACACACACACACATATATTATATATATATATATATATATATATATATAACAGTTATTGTATATACTAAAATGGGCCAGGCTATTTGTTTTTAAAACTCTCATTGGCCTTAACTATCACATGTTGTCAATAACAACTAAATCCTACTTATATAAGTTGTTATGAGAGAAGGAATTATATATATATATATATATATATATATATATATATATATATTTAAAAAATTTGGCCAAAATTCCCATGTAATAAAGATATTATAGTAATAACTATATACTATCAGTGTGTGTGTGTATGTATATATATATATATATATATATATACTATTATTATTATTTATATTTTTGAAGGCAATTACAATGCGTATATCGTATAAAATTTAATAATTATTGAAAATAATCATGACAAGCAAACTCGCGAATAACGCGTACGTGTGGAACACCGTACAGCTGTTTCAACCTTATTAGGTCTCATCAACAGTCTATACCTACGATCTCCCTCCGACAGAGATCGAACCGGAGAATCCAGCACGCAAAGTCCTCTGTCGGAGGAAGATCGTAGGTATACACTGCTCATGAGACCTACTAAGGTTGAAACAGCTGCACAGTGTTCCACATGTCACACGCGTTATTTGCCGAGTTTGCTTGTCTGATTTTATACAATATGCGCATTGTAATTGCCTTAAAAAAATATAAATAATTATATACTTTGCATAACAATGCTTCAAAAGCAAATTATCAAATACTAATATATATATTTAAGAAGCATGCGGTGTAATGGTTAAAGTCATGAGAAATGGACTCGTCGCCCCGAGTTCAATTCCTGGATGTGGTAATTGCATTTCACTTAGCGCTAATACTCTTGGGAAAGGTATGAATCCTACTCTCCCTCCAGCTATGGATAAATAGTAGGGCAGACTGGTCTCTTTAACCTTGGTTAGGCAACCGGTCTAGGAGAAGGAAAACTCTGAATTCAAACCTGTTGAACTCCGCTTAAGAAATTGACCTTGTGTCACATCCTGCTCATGCGGAGGGGTTGGT
>CM042181.1:40427966-40455466 GCA_023376005.1 Doryteuthis pealeii | reverse complement strand
ATCCTTCTCTCGTCCTCTCTCCTCTTTCTTCCTTCGCTGACATCGTCCGGTTCTCTGCTCTCTCTCTGCGTCTCTCTCCGCGTGTGTGAAATGCTATCCGCCGTCTCTCTCTTCTCTCTCCTGCAACCCTTTGCTATCGGCTCTCTCTCTTCCCTCTTCTCTCTCCCCTGTGTGCTATGCCCGTGCTCTCTCTCTCAAGGCGGTCTCTTCGGCCTGTGTGCTATCTGGCTCCTCGGCTCTCATCCTCCTCCTGTCTCAAGTGCGCTCGCTCCCCTCCTGTGCCTCGTCTCTCTCGCCTCCTTCTCTCTCTCTCTCGTCGTCCTTCTCTCTCTCCAAAATCGCGCGGTCGGATCGTCCTTCTCATCCTCTCTCTCGTGCGTCTCTCTCCGAGCCTTTTGGGCTGTATCGACCCCCGGTCTCTCTCTCTTCGAAATCTCTCGTCTCCCCTTCGCTTTGGCGTATCCGGCCTCGTCTCGTGTCTCTCTGCACGTCTCTCCACCTTTGCTTCCTCTCTCTCTCTTCTCCTCCTTCTCTCTCTCTCCTTCTCTCCTCCTTCCTTGCTCTCGTCTCCTTTGCTGATCCGCTCTCTAGTGCGTAGCTCGCTCTCGCGATCCTCGCGTTCCGCGTCATCGGTGCGGTCCTCGGTTCTCTCTGCGTCCTGCGCGTGTCGTGCGCTCTTCGGCTAAGAGGTCTTCTCTCGTCTCGTCTTCTCTTCTCTTTCTCCTTCGGCTTCGCGTATCTTCTCTCTCTCTTTCTCTCGTCGTCGTCTCCTGCTTCGCTATCTTCTCGGTCTCTCGGCTCTCTGTCTCAAGGCGCCTGCCGTTCGCTATCGTTCTCTCTCTCTCTCGATCGTCCTGCGGTCTCCCCTTTGCTATCCCCTCGTCTCTCTCTCTTCTCTCCCTTTGCTATCATCTTCGTCTTCCTCTCTCTCGCCACTGCGTGTTGCTATCGGCTCGTCGCTACGTCTCTCCGACTCTCGTCTCGGTCATCCTCCTTCTCCTCGTCTCCTCCCTTCGTTTCTCTCTCTCTCGACCTTCTCTCTGTCTCTCCTGTCGCTCTCTCGCTCTCGTCCTCCTCTCTATCTCGTCAATCCTTCGGTGAGCGATTCTCTCTCTCGCGTGCGTGCGTGCGTCTCCTCCCTTCGCTATATCCTTCCTCCGGTCCCTCTCTCTCGGCTCGTCTACTCCTCCGGCCCTGCGCGCCTATGCTATCCCCTCTCTCTCGCTCCGTCTCTCTCGTCGGTCTCGCGGGCCCTTCTGCATCGCGTGCGATCTTGCGTGCGCACTCGTCTTCTCTCCGCCCTTGCTAATCTGGCCTCTCCTCTCATCCTCGCTCTCAGCGTCTCCCCTTTGCTATCTCCTTCTCTCCTACTCGGTCTCCCTCCTTCTTCTCTCTCCCCTTTGCTATCCTCTCTCTCTCTCTCCTCCCTCCTTCCTCTCCTCCTCCCTCCTTCCTCGCCTTCGTCTCTCCTCACCTCCTTCTCTCTCTCGTCCCCTCCTTCCTCTCGCTCTCTCATCCTTTGCTTCCTCTCTATTCTTAATCTCTCTCCTCCTATTGCTATCCTCTTAGTTCTGAGTCTCGGTCTCTCATCCCTGTTCGGCCATCGGGCGGGCCTCTCTCCGCTCTCTCTACTCTCGCTGTCTCCAGTCTGCTCTCCTCCTCTCTCGTCACGAGCTTCTTTCCACCCCCCCTACACTAAAAGTACCCTCTGTTTCTTTTTCATTTAGTAGCGCAGCTCCAAAAAGAATGGCTTTTCTTTTTTCAACAGAATGCTAAATGGAGTAAACACAAACGAGGTTAGATTGGTGTAGGCTGGGGGAATTCGCTGCGGCGGATGTGCAGTTAAAGTCGTGGGGGGTGGGGGGAGGGTGAAAAGGTGTTAGTGGGGAGGGGGGAGAGGGGGATGTAAATATGAGCAGTAAACTGATGACTAAATATCATAGTAGATAAAATAGAGGCCCCTTCCAAGACAAGACCCATACTCCCCGGGTACAGGAACTGACATATCCTCATCAAAACCTGTTCATTGATGATTCAGGGAGTTGCAACTCTGGGAAGAACCTTTTTTCCGTAAGAAAAAAAGGAAAATAATGGTACAAGATGAGCAGAAGTAATCGGGCAGTCATTTCTATATTTCTTATGACCAAAGAAAAAAACTAATGGCTATTTCATTGGTATAATTTATGGTTGGGTTTGGTTTGGTTTAATTTGTTTTAAAGGCAAATCACCTATATTGGGTTATTTAATACTCCAAAATATTGATTCCGTTGTAAAGGTTTGTTGGTTGGCGCCTGGTTATTTGTGTAACGCATATCAGCAAATTATGGGTTTTTAATGCCACAGATTTGGTTAAATTAAGAAGTCTTTGGTGTTGGTTTATTATTTGCTTAATAAATCAATATCACAAAACAACCTTATGGTTAATTATGCCTGAAATTTGAATTCATTGTAAAGAGCTTGGTTTGGTTTATTTTTTAACGGCAAAATATATCAACTCTTTATGGGTTATTTAGTTACAGATTTGATTAATTTGTAAAGATTTGGGTTTGTTTTATTTTGTTTAAATATAACGGCATATCAAACTAAAATTAAATGGTTATTTATAAATTGCACAGAGTAAATTGAATTTCATTGTAAATGGTTTGGTTTTATTTCATTTAATGCATATCAACTCCTTATGGGTTATTATGCCTATAAATGGTTAATGTTGCAAAAAGGTTTATTTTTGGTTCACAAGGTGTGTTCAAAAAAGTATCAAGAGTTTATTTGAACAANGCAATTACAACTAATTAGAATCAATTAAAATTGAATTTTTTACAAACATAACTCAATCCTAAAACTAAGGATATTTTGGGATGTATTTTGTGCCATTAAACTAAACAGGAAAAAATACTTTAGAAAAATCATTGATTCACTCAGCTTTAGTATAATATAATAGATATACAAGGGTGAGTCAAAAAGTAATACCATTTTCTTTATTTCATATAAAGTTTTTCTATAAAACTAATGCCTACATTGAGACCCTAACAAAGCTCAGAGCAAGAATCCGACAAATCAGATCCAACTTGCCAATCAACAATGTCTTCCTTCTGCATGACAATGCTCAATCACACACAAGCATGAAGACAAGAGAGAAAATCGCCTCATTTGGGTGGACAACTTTACTGCATCCTCCATACTCACCAGATTTAGAGTGTTCAGGCTTAACATCTCTTCGGCCCATGAAAGAGGTTTGAGAGGCAAATATTATTCCAGTGATGAAGAAGTGAAATCTGTAGTGAAGAAGTGGCTCAAAGAACAATCAACAGCATTTTACGGAGCAGGATAATGCTCTCATTCAAAGGTGGAATATTGCTATTGAGAGAAACTGTGACATAATGGAGAAGTCGGGACGTGATCACAGAGGACCGACTTCATTTTGATGTATGATACATGTTCCTGTATTGGTAATTATACCTGTCCTAAACAAATGGCATTACTTTTTGACTCACTTATAAAGAGAAGTAGGGACGTGATCCACAGGGGACCAGCTTCATTTTGATATATGATACATGTTCCTGTCTTGGTAATTATACCTGTCCTAAACAAAATGGCATTACTTTTTGACTCACTTATATAGAGAAGTAGGTATGTGATCCACAGGGGACCAGTTTCATTTTGATGTATGATACATGTTCCTGTTTTGATAATTATACCAAATTATACTTATACCAAAATGGCTATACTTTTTGACTCACCCTTGTACACTTATATGCTACACCTGGCAAAAAATATGATTGCAATAAAAATTTGGTTCTCTTGCGTAATGTTCCTGATTTTAAACTCTCAAAATCAAATGAGATGAGAATCAATTATTAGTTTGTTCAAATAATTATGACGAGTAGCGTACTTTGCCCCGGATCACATAGAAAGAAAAAACAAAAGAACAGAAGAGCAAGTTATGTTGATAAAGTTTGGTAGGTAGTTAGCAATCCGATATTCTTGTCGGTCTTAGACTTTTTAGAATCGGTAAAGATGCCAACAGTGACAAAGTCTGGCGCAAAGAAAGAAGAAGAAGAAGAAGAAGAAAAAGAGGAAGTTTAGAATTTTCATAGGAATGAAGACCTCCAAGACAATTCCAAACAAGGAAACTTTTTGTGGTAATAACAGGAAGACAGAAAACAAACAACAAAGAACTGACACACACAATATATATATATATATTTATATTATATATATATGAAGAGTATTTTTTTAGAAATACACTAGAGTTAAAGTGTCTCTATCTTTTGCCATAAAATCTAAACAACCGCAGTAAAATTGTATCCATGCATGTTGAGAAATTTCTCTTATAAGGTGTGTGCCTGATGCCCGCTCCTATTTATAGACTCGCCAAGAACCATGTGATCAAGCTCTTGGCCAATCACTGGCAGTACTCTGCTGTTAATACAATACTTAAACGGAGCACATTGACCATAACTCCTTTGAACCTTCGTGGACGACGGACATAGGATTGATCACTGGACCTTTAACAGATACGCAGGATAGGACTTATTCACTTACCAGAGGATTCTATAACTCAGGACTTACTTAATTTAAGCCTTTTCAACTGGCCAAGGATGGCATTTAAAAACTTAACAATGCATCCCAGTGTTTTTTTTTTTTTTCTTCCCCACTATTTCCAGCTAACTGTAAATACATTTCAATATTTTCTTGGAAATGAATTACACTGTATGAAATGCAAAGTAGGGGTTAGACGGCTTTGGTTGTTCATAGATAAAAACTATGCAGTTTATTAAGAAACTTTAGTTGGGACCCATCAAATTTCCTGGGGACTCATTCAAATCAAATCTATGTGTCCGGATGCAGTCTATTAAAAAGCTATCAGCATCACTGTATGTATATTTTTTTTTTTTTGTTATGAATGAAAGAATAGACACGTAGATATAAATATTAACATTTAAAAAGATTGAATTATTTTTTTAGATTAAAAAAAATTTTTTTTTTTTAATTTTTAATTTTTATTTTTAAAAATTTTTCAGTGATGAGTGACATTTGAAGAAAGGGGAATTTAAAATTTTCATAAATAATATTTGACTTGTGCAAGAAAGTTGAAATAGAAAGTTGAGTTTGTTATTATTATATAATTATATTTGTTTATTAATTTAAAGAATCTTTGAATAAGTTATTTATCCTTTCACAATAACAAATTGTTATTGAGAAACAACAGTTGGTAATCAATTTTATTTACAGGTGTATTTTTGTATAGAACTCATTTTTTATCTATTTAACCCAAAGATGGGATCCTAGCAGGTCTACCCTACCGAATCAGAGTTGGACTTGGGAGTAATTATGTTGATGGGGTACTCAACAGTCCCCAGAGCTCCAGAACTGGAACCTCACCATCAGATACAGTATAATGTCATACCAAGAAGACTAGGACCCTCGGTCACTGTCTTCTAGCACATATATGATAAAATTTATTTATTAATTTAGAGATAATTAACACTAAGATGGTCTCTCGCTGGAGTCTGAGTGACAGCAAGTCTCCTCAGGTCTACAGGACTCTGCTGAGTATTCTAGCCGATTTCAACAATGCTGGTCTCAATTCTTCCTCTGATTTTCAATACCTCTAGTCTGTTTTCTAAACTTTTGGGGATCATTCCAAGTGCACACACTACAATTGGTATCACTTTCACCCTCATATTCTACAGCTTTTTCAATTCTCTAGCAAGGTCAAACGTATGTCTTAGGGCTTAACATGACCAGCCAATTGAACAGATCAGGAGGCCTCTCTGACCACCTGTCTAGCCCAAGGGCCAAGGTGTAATGTATGTCATAGGATAACTGTGACGAGACTGAAAGGCAGCCCTATGAACAAGCGGATTCCCAGCCCCCACAAACAAAGTGTGTCAGTGGCGAACTGCTATGGATACTCGAATTCACTACCTCCTCGTAGCTGAGGTATTGTTAGTAGAGACCCAAATAAAGTATATCCGAATTTGCATAAGCACGTCCGAACAAGCAGAAATAAAGACAGACTGTCGCTGACAGGGCGAGTGAGGAAGAAAGTGTTTGGACGGCAAGTGCAATCTGACGACTGCTATTTGAAGTGAGAGTGGCGTGTTCGGTTGGGAAAGGAATTGCATTTCGTTCAGTTGGGAGAGACTTTCAAAGGATGGATATTACCTTGAATTTTTGGACCCTTTCATTAGTACCACAGACTGCATTACGGGTCACCGCTAGCAACAGATGGCCCCATTGGGGGGGGGGGTGTTACCTCTCTGCAGATGTTCAGTTGACATATTCAACTGCCCCAGATGACATTGTGGTCGCCCTAAGAGATATGAAGAAAAGGAATTACATGTCATGGCACTCTGACCCTTTCATAGACAGGGATAGATTGGGTCACCAGGACACAGGACAAAATCCGGTAATTTATGAGGAAGTGTGTCCCGGTCTCCTGCCTCAAAAATTGCTACCTGGTGACTATCAAAATAACAACCCCAGCTCGTCATAATTCTTGTTTATTTATCGTAATTTGTTGTAATTCTTGTTTAGATATGAAGATGGATATATAGTTTGGAATAGACTGAGATAGATAGATAGATAGATAGATAAACAAAGAAAATAATATATGGAGATAGATAGATATTTTCGACATGTAAATGTATTTGGGGAGGGGGTCGCTTCTTTTTTTGTCGTAATTCTTGTTTATTTAAACCAAAAACAAGACATTAAACAAACATGAATAAAAAAAATGTTTAGTATTTAAAGTAATATAAATATGGACAAATTGAGATAGATAGATATGAAGATGGATAGTTTTGAATAGACTGAGCTGGGGTTGTTATTTTAATAGTCACCGGGTAGCAATTTTTGAGGCAGGAGACCGGGACGCACTTCCTCATAAATCACCCAAAATCCTGTTGGCCTTGTGCCATCTGGTGCCATACCCTCCCCCATCACCACCAACACCTCCGATATGCTGCTTTTTACCTCATTAATTAAGTTTTAACAGTGAAAATATTTTAAAAGATTGAAATTCATTTCCTCAAACCAAGGCAAAGTTTTGAAGAAAAATATTTTGTGATAATTCTTTGTTTATTTACAACTTTTGGCACATGGAAGACATTACAGTTCCAAAATTGACCTACCCTACTGTTTTTTTCTTTTGTTTTTTTTTTTACACACAAGTCAGATGCACCAGACTAATATCGTTTGCCCATCTCGCAGGGGGGCTTAGAATAGAACAACTGCATCAACTTTAAGACCCTCCTCCTCCCCCCAAAAAAAACAGTATCCTGGGTATGAAACTAAAAAAAAAAAAAGTAAATAATTCCTACGAAGAATGCTTAATCAATTACATTAATTATCAATGCTACTGTGTATCAATGGTGGGAGTTTTAGTATGTTTGGAATATCCAAGAAAACACTGTAAGCTACATCAAGGTCTAGACTACATTGTATATTTACATTATTGCATTGGTTTTGATTGTATTACAGTAGTATTGAAAGTATGAATAAATATTTTCATGGACACGTGCATGACAATATACACGCAAGTACAAAAAAAACCCCGCATTCACTTAAACATACAACACAAGAATACAGTTATATAAAAATACCATCATTTAAAAAAAAAATTAATTTAAAAAGAAATGTCATAACTAGACTGCTTCAGTTCCAGTGATCTTTTGAAAAAGAGATATTATCTCGAAAATTCAAGAATTAAATCCAGGTTAACACACAACATCATTGTTAGCGTATTATTATTTTTTCTTTACACCTGCATTGTGATAGCCTTCTAAATCAACCTCCTAACCAATATATACACAATACTTCAAGCAAATTATAAAACTCTCTTCAATATTTGAATGTTTCTTGGGTGTTTTTTTTATGTCATTGGATGTTGAAGAAATATTTTTGTAGGTTAGCTTAGCTATAAGTCAGGGTTTATTTATTATAGACAATATATGAAAACAGCTTTTTGTGGCTAAAAATTAGGGGTCATTCATTAGACGAATATATATGGTGATTATCCAATTTTTAAATTCTTTTTATTACTATTGATTAATTCAATTTTTATTTATTTATTTTTTTTTACACACTTTTTTTAACTAAAAATTTTGTCAAAATCACTTTTTTCGGGTCTTGAAATTTTTGAATTTTATTTTTTATTTTACGATCCTCTGGATTTATCTTTCTAGAAATGTAAGATTTATAGACTGGAAATTTTTTTTTAATCAAATGAGCAAATGTTGATCCTAACCACGTTTATAAATTTTTTTTTTTTTTTTTTCAAGTTTTTTTTTTTTTTTTTTTTTTTTTTTTTTAAATAGAATTTATTATGAATAAGTTATTTTAAGTCATTATTGAATAAAGTGCTGCAAATTTTATTAAAATTTAATAATTCCCTGATTTTTGGTAATTGTTTTAAAATTCTAAAATTTAAAAAAATTTCATTAATTCCTTGAGTAAAATTGCACAAACCTACTAATCATAATCACACAAGATAGTAAATGGTTTCCTTAGTCTCTAAAAATGCTAAATTTAAAACTGAAACCGAACTAAAAAACCTCGGTTTCTGGTACTGAAATCAAAATTGTCAAACCACCCATCTTTAATTTTTTTACTCAGGTGTATATAATGAGAAAGAGAGAGACAGATGATGCGGATGATAGATGATGCACTGAAAATGATTTTTACTATAAAAATGCACTGAAAATGATTTTTACTATAAAAATGCATTGGAAATGATTTTTGCTATAAAAATGCATTGGAAATGATTTTTACTATAAAAATGCATTGGAAATGATTTTTACTATAAAAATGCATTGAAAATGATTTTTACTATAAAATGCACTGAAAATGATTTTCACTATAAAAATGCACTGAAAATGATTTTTACTATAAAAATGCATTGGACAATGATTTTTACTATAAAAATGCATTGAAAATGATTTTTACTATAAAAATGCATTGGAAATGATTTTTTACTATAAAAATGCATTGGACAAAGATTTTTCTGTAAAAATGTATTGAAAATACATAGAGAAGACCATAAACGTAAGCATCTGCCTTAGAAATATATAAAAGTTAATTTTTCTTTCTCTTCAGTAAAAAGTTATTTTCTATAAATAACTGAAGTCTTAGGGATGCCTTTCAGAATGTACCACAAATGAGTGCGGCAAAAATTAATTTTTACTCCGTCCAGGGAGGGGGGTTGCTAGTATACAGTATTTATGCAATATGCAACAGGTTGGCTATCTTAACACTAGGTCATTACAATTTTGGTATGGTGTCGAACTCAGGGGAACTGAAGGTCTTGAATTAAATGCCAAACTCTGATGACTTAGTTGCTTCTGAATTTATGGTTTAAGGATTGTCTTGCTATGTAATTCTGTTGCTATGGGGGTTTCAACCCACCAACCTAAAATATATATGTTTGGAAGATACTTTTGAAGTTTATTACATGATGTAGCTAAACAAAACCACCTTTCGGGCGGTGTAAAAATAACTTTTGAAAAATATAGCCTGAGGTGAGTGGGAGTTAAAAATTCAATGTCAGAGGGGTATTATCCAAGTAAAATTAATAAATCAATTAAAGTAATAAAAAAAAAAACAATGCCAAAATATGCCAAAAACTTTAAAAGGATGTTCAACATTTAATCATTTTAGTAATTAAAATCATCAAATTCATTAAAGGAGTCAAAAATAAACAATTTGAAATAGAAATTAGAAAGTTAACTTTTCTACACCAAAATTTTTCCTGAAATAATATTTAATAATAAGATTAAATTCAGGTTATCAATGAATAAAACAATTAACTATACAAAATGATTTTTTATTGTTTTGATTATTTCTAAAAATTTTGAAATAAAAAAAAAAAAATAAAAAAATTTCACCTTATTTATTTACATTTAACAAACATTTAGTTTTAGTGTAAATAAATATTATATAAAATAAAATAGAGTAATGATACTTAAATCAATATTTAAATGCTAAATAATACCTAATATTATTTTTTTTTTAATCGGAGGAAATAAAAATATCTAATTTATAGATTTATTTTCAACTAAATTTTATTTGGTACAATTATGTAGAAATATAAATTTTATGAAAATTTTCTTCAATAAATAAAATCTTTTTATAATAGATTCAGTATCAATTTGTCTGTGACTAAATCTATATCACTGCTTACATCGCAATACTGTCATTGATATACAGTAATTATGCAATATGCAACAGGTTGGCTATCTCGATACTACACTAGGTCATTATGCTCTTAGTGAGGCTAAGAACTTTTCAGCAATCCTCCATAAATAAAAGAAAAGTTTTCAGGTTCATAGCATTTTCCTTCCAAGGGCTTTGTTAATATGATATCGTGATATTTGGTTCTTTGGCAAACGAAACCTTTGGTGAAGGAGAAAGACGAATCGGATGAATGGAGAGTTGAAGGTGGGGTGGTCACAGGATGTGATTTGGGGGTTAGGGAAGGTTATTCTTAAGAGGTAGAAGGTCAGAAAATCAGAGAATCTGTAGAATTTCTCTTGAAATGCAAATCAATGAGATATATATATATATATAAGTTCTGCCCACACAATTGATAGCATTTGTAGCGGTCAAAAGAAAACCTGCTGTCGTTTGTATCGAGAGAAATGCCTTCTCTAAAATTATTACTAAATATCAAAAGATTTGGTTTAATGGCACATCAACCCTTATGGGTTATTTAATGCTATTTTTTTTATTATTTATTTTTTTTTTTTTTAAAGAAATAATTTTCATCAACTTTATAAGTACTAGCAAATATATATGCAAGTATTTAGGTTTTGATGTTATATAAAATATTATATCAAATCAGAAACTATTTAGAAAATGATAAACTGAGGGGGTATAATCGAAAAATAGAACAGCTTTAAATCTAACTCTTCCCTCATTTTCCATCACTCCCGTCTTTCATTTTTCTTAAATTATCTATTTAGTTAGATTATGAAGTATTTGATAAAATTACAGTTCTTTCGTCTTGTTTATGGATTTCTTTAAAATTTATCCCCGAAATTTTTGCTCAGATTCGTTAAGAGAAAACCAAACAATTAGAAATCAATAATACTAAGCATATATTTATTAAAATCAAATTCTTAATATCAATATGCAAATTAGCCTTCTCGTTCACACTGTAAACTGCTATTTTGTTGAATATATAAATATACTTGCATGTTATTAGTAGGTAGATTAATCCAACAATATTAATAAGATATAACAATTTTATCAATAATTGAGGTTTAAATAAAAAATAAATTCATGGTGAATGTTACGTCAATAACTAAGGGAATTGTGACTTGAGTAGTGATATATTTTCGGTTACAGACAGACAAACACACAATCTCCATTATAATAAGATTAATAAATTGGTAGAAATAATTTTCATTACAGTTGACTTTTAATATTGTCTCCTGCGTTTATCCATTACTTACCGTTGGACTACGATATAACAGATTGGATCGCATCCTCGTCGCCAATCGGATTCTGGGAGAGCACTCTCTATTTTGACCCTTTCCAGAGTGACTTCATATCTAAATTTCATCAATAATTCGAAAAAAAGATTTAAAATTTATATAGTGCCTATATATAGTGAAGGGTCGGGTTAGCTCAGTCGGTAGAGTATTCGGCTAGAAACCACAAGGTTCCTAGTTCAATACGGCCTTCGCCAACTCAGCATTTTATAGTTTGTCTAATGAAAATATTTTAGGGAACACAAAGGCAAAATGTTTATAGCTTAGAAAAGAGTTCTCTGCTTCTTGGAGGGAGAGCACTCTCTATTTTGACCCTTTCCAGATTGATTTCATATCTAAATTTCACCAATAATTCGAAAAAAAAAGATTTTAAATTTATATGGTGCCTATATATTTATATAGTACCTACATACTGTGAAGTGGGGTGGGGGGAACAAATACTTTTTTCACCCATGGTAGGTGTTGCGCTCCACCTCCATATATATATATATATATATATACACTAGACAAAACATGATCCGTTGGGTCACCCATTGAGCTCTGGATAGATAATTGGGATTAGGAAAAATGAGTTTGGCAAAGCAAATTTTTTTTTTTTTTTTTTTTTTTTTTTTTAAATAATTATGTCTGGAAAATTTTAAAAAAAAAAAAAATTTTTAAATCATTTTGTAAGATTTCTAAGAAAGGGAACATTTGATCTAATTTAAATTTATCAAGAGCCAAGATGTTGGCCGGGTTGGCTACTTATGAAAGTTTTTTTACTTAATTGTGAATTACGGCCAATTAGAATGGAATTTTTTTTTTTTTTTTTTTTTTTTTCAAATATAACTCAATCCTAAAATTAAGGAATAATTTAGTATAACTTTGGTGTCATTAAACTCAACAGTAAAAAGCCTCCAGGACTCAAACATTGATTCACTCAGCTTTAGTGTATATATATATATATATATATAGTATAACTTTCCTTTTTTGCAACGTCAAGGTCTTTGTTTTGAACTCATATGACTTTTGTCTCCGCTCTTAACAACAAGCTCTGATGATGATTTTCATAAAATCGAAATATTGTTTAATATCAGCGAAGTTATAAAATGTTTTCACTTTAACAGCATTTTGTGGTGTTTTCATATCTTTTTTATATATACTCATACAGTCGGATTAATTTCCTTTCTTTTAACTTATATATATATATATATATATATATATATATATATACAGTGATGCTGATAGCTTTTTAATTTAGTGTGTCCTGAGACACATGTATTTGATTTGAATAAGTGTGTGTATATATATATATATATATTATTTCTTGCCCTTTGCAGTTTATCAAACAAGCTAGGCTGTGTAGCTAATCTTAGAACTCTAACGCAATTCTATCCTTTATCCCAGCTGATAGCACTTCCCCTACCCTCCCACTCACCTGCCACCCCAAATTATTTCTCTCTCTCTCTCTCTCACACACATAGACCCTGATCATCATTCACCTCTGAAGAGGATTTCTTTATTGCCTTTCTTGAGCATTCTCCCCCTAAATTCCCAGAAGATAGGCCCTCGCCTACCTGGCATCTTTTAACCTTAGAATAAATGAGGGGGAATACACTCATCCTCTGACATTTTATGTGACTACACAGGTGTACGTGCGAAATACCAATGTTTACCTTGCATTTATTTTACCTATCTGTTTGCTTTATTATCCGCAAATACACTCAGACTAGTGTCTCCATCTTGGTTGTTATTATATTCACAAAGTTTCGGCTATGGTACCCTTGGTCATCTTCAGGTCTCTGTGAAAGCAAAATCTTAAAAATAATTTCACTAACAAGAATTAAAGAATACAAGACAGAAAATGACTAAAGAATTGAAACAATATACAAGTTCACTTAAAAGAATTAGTGTGAGTTTGTCGTGTTAATTGTTTGTACTTATTTGTTCTGTGTTTGTATGTATCCATTTAGCACCGGATGCTGGTGCTTAATAAATGTGTAAAGCACACCATTCTGCGTATTTTTCCACCTCGTGATACAACACAAGCAACATGTTAAATATAAATTTACTAAGAAGAATTAGTCAATACAAGATAGAAATTGACTAAGAAGTTTACCTTGCATATATTTTACCTATCTGTTTGCTTTATCATCCGCAAATACACTCAGACTAGTGTCTTCATCTCGGTTATTACATTCACAAAGTTTTGGCTATGGTACCCTTGGTCATGTTCAGGTCTCTGTGAAAGCAAAATCTTAAAAATAATTTGACTAATAAGAATTAAAGAATACAATGGCTACGTATCCCATTTACTGCTCATCTGATTGGCTGTTACTAACAACCAATCAGATGCGCAATGCTTTGTATTTAAATGGGATAGAGTTCTACAACCGTGCAAAATTTTTTTTTTTTTTTTTTTTCTCCTGTCAAACGTCTTTTAGCGGCTATTGTTGGTGGTTGTACCAGAGTTTGATCACCTGATAGGGTCAGCAGGGCGAAGGAAGTCTGATGCTGGAAGACCCGAAACTTCCCAATGAACCCTGCAGATTACATCACTGACGACAACCACCAGCGCCCCAAATATAGGAGCGTATATTTAAAGTACAGAAAATGACTAATAAGAATTGATTCAAGTTTACTTAGAAGAATTAGCCAATAAAAATTGACTAATAAGAATTGATACACGATACAAATTGACTAATAAGTTTACCTTGCATTTATTATACCTATTTTACTCTCAGACTAGTGGGTATTTGCCTCATACCCCACTTGTATGGGCTGGGCACAAGGCCTCGTTTTAATGTGGGCCCACCCACAAGCCGAAGCTCATGGGTGAGAAAGAACAAAAATTGCGTCGATCCCTTCGGCATTCCCCCTCAAGAGGGGCGCCTCAGGCACTGAGCAATAAACCCAGCCCTGCCCCTTTAAGTCAAGGGGGCAGGTATTAACTGGGGGATAGCCCCTGGGATTGACGCTATTAATTCAACACACCTGTCCAGTGGCCGAAGCACACCGGACCCCTGTCCCGAAGGACGGGCTGGTAGTTTTACTCTCAGACTAGTGTCTCCATCTTGGTTGTTATTATATTCATAAAGTTTCGGCTATGGTACCTTTTGGACTTCTTCAGGTCTCTGTGGATGAATCAAACAACATTTTAAAAATAAATTCACTAATAAGAATTAATCAGAAAAAATAGAAATTGATTATAAGAATTGATACAAATTTGTTTATGTTATAGGTGATATACCCTATAGACTAATGGAATGCGCCGACGGTTACTATAAGTAACAGGGACAATTATGGCTTGTAGAGTAAGCCAATGCTCAGCTCATAACTCTATTGTTGGACGTAATTCCCACTTCTCTGTACTGTAATTGTCTACTCTTTTGTTAATACATTTTCCTACATTTGTTATCCGTCGTTTTGTTCTTATTGACCCCTTAAAACCCCACAACAGTTTCATAATTCGTGGGTTGCCTACAAATTATGACGAATTATAGCAGAATTTGAATAACAGTATGGTAAATGGAAAGTTATCATTAACCGTTGTAGAAGTGATTGACAACAAGTTCACCTTTCGTTGACCTAGTCATACGCAGGATAGTTCCTTTATTTTTGGGTTGGGGGTAGGGACTTAGCCTAGGTCTGCCGATGAAAGTTACTCTGGAAAACATACCTGTATATAATCAATAATAGATTAATAATCAAGATTGGTAAATAAAGGTATTTATCAATCATTGATTAATTTAGTTCTTTAATCGCAACCCCCAATATTGGTGGAGGGGGTCCTACTCTTTTGCAGGAGGTTGAGACTGCGTCTTCAGGTTCCTCGTGAGAAGGTGGAAAGTTTCTGTAGAGAGAATTTACGAACGTGAAGCCATATTATTTCTCTGAATGTTCAGATTGAGAAAAAAAACAAAAAAAACACAATATGAGTCTAGGTAAAAAAAATCATACATAAGTAAAATAGGTAGATATTCTAGCCAAATCAAGACATTAGGTTTATAAGTTCCCAAAATTCACACTCAATTGTCCAATTGGACACATTGCCTAGTGGATAAAGTAGTTAGGTTAAGACAGTTCTAAGTGACAGTTATCTCTGGATACCGAGTTCAATCCTGAGTAGAGGCAGTTAGAAAAATAATTAACACAACTCCTTCCCCAGCTATGGTTAGCGGAATGAGAACAGGATACCCCCGTGGAATAAATAAAGGGTTAGGTTCAAAGTTCCGTGATGGCTCCCGATTACGACAAGAAAGTTCCCTAGTTCGAAAAGAAGGTTCCCGAGTCCAAGAAGGTTCCCGATTCCGACAAGAAATACCTGAAGAAGGCCGGAGGGTATATTGGCCGAAACAATAGTCCGAATAACGCAGATAATACTAATGAAGCCATATTGTCTGAATACTTAATACCTCAAAAGTGGGCATCCGATCGTGGTGTAATGGTTAACAAGCTAGTCTCACAGATCTATTACTACCGAATAATGAGTTCAATCCTCACTGGATGCCCCATATGTCCTACCCGTGGTAAATAAGGTCAAAATGGTGTGGGCTTAAATTTTTTTTTAATTTTTTAAAAAACTAACTTAAGAGCCGCTCTATCAGGCAGTATTTAAGCTAATTACTCCCAAATTTATTTTCAAGTTATAAAATTAATATCTTAAAAATGAATTCATCACAACCCCCCCCCCCAATAAAAAATCACTTTGATTGAACTATTGTATATATAAGAATAAATGTATTAGTATATATATATATAATATATATATATATATATATATACTAAAGCTGAGATTTTGAGCTTTCAATCCCTAAAGGCTTTTTTGCTGGTGATCTTGATCACACAAAATTTGTCCTAAATTATTCCTTAGTTTAAGGGTTACTAAATGTTTGAAAAAAATTCCAGTTTAATTGGTTCTAATTAGTCGTAATTTGCAATTAAGTTAAGATATGACCCATCTCTTTTTAGATTATACATAACTCTCTTTTTTACCCTCTATATGCCATTGAAGGGGAGATGGAATTGTGATTAACAGACACTTTTAACAACTCACCTACACTTGTAATAGAATTCCTATGTCGATTTCAATTTAAATTAGGTCAAACAAATTTTCAATGAATTGGGTTCATCTATGCAGCAATTAAAACTTTGGAATCCAAAATTGTGTTTTTAATTTGCTGACAGTCGGCCTGATTCCAAAATAGTATGATATGTTAGGCTACAGTCTCTAGGAGTCAAGTTGAAAAAATGTGATACACTGACATTCAAATTTATTGCACTGGCCTTTTTTTCAAGTTCAAAGTTTTACCAAGTGATATATGATAGGCATTTTAATGCTGAATTCAATAATACCATTCATTGTGTTTGGTCAGGTCTGGTTTTTAAGATGTGCTTGAATACTTTACAACAAGTTGTACATAATAATAACAGTTATAAAAAGCCTTCTAATCAAACCCACTTTGAGAAGCTGGAGACCAACTTCAAGGAAGTCTAAAAGGAACAAGTCATTGTATCTCGATTACGCATTGGTCATACAAGACTAACGTACTCCAATATACTCAAACAAGAACAACAACCACAATGTGAACATGTCAACACCTTTAACAGTTAAACACTTATGCATCGAATTCAGGTTTCTTGCTCACAACAGAAAACGTTATTTTAAAGCAAACAATATGAAAGATCTGTTTGAAAATGTCAACATGGAGGATATTCTCTCTTTTTTGAGGGAAATAAAATTATACCATAGAATATAGACATGAAACAAATCAATACCATACAACATAATCCCCAATAATGCTAACACATTGTTAAAACCAATTACTAAAATGTATAAATATAAATACACGATATGTATTACTCCCTAACCGTTAGGCATGACATAACCCCAGACGGGTTGATATGCCGTTAAAATCAATAAACAAACAAACAAACTCTACTTGCCACAAATATTGTTCTATTGTTCTATACATTTCAAGTAAGAGGTCTTATCTTAAAAATTTGATCTGATTAGAAAAAATGGGTATGATTTTAGGATTCAGCATAAAAAGTGAGTCGTCAGGGTGGCCTAAAGACGGTATCAGCCAATCAGCGAGGGAGTCTATCCCTTTTTCACTAGCGCTAGACCAAGGAGATTGTTTTTGCATCTGAGACGAAGTGCCACACCTACCATCAGCTCTTTACTTTACCACACAGATCCTTGTGCTACTCATTCGCTGAGTTGGTGAGGGCCGGTATGGAACTAGGAACCTTGTGGTTTCTAGCCTAATGCTCTACCGACTGAGCTAACCCGGCCCTAAACTACCTTAAAATCAGCTGTTATATTTTCAACCTTGAAAACATGGCAGACCAGTGTTATTAGAGATTTTATTGTTAAATTCTTTTCATAAAGCCCAAGAAATATTCCATCCTCAAACCGACCCACCCCCCAACCTAGGTCAATATTCCAGAACCGGATTCCATTGTTGCATCCCCCCACCCACACAAAAAAAATAAATAATCTCTCTTCCACTATCCTGTTTGACTAACCTAAAAATTACAATTTGAATAGTCAAACAATGTTTTTGTTTTTTGTTTTTTTTAACAAAACTATTTCATTGTTTCTTGAAACATTGAATATAAAAAAAAAGAATTTTATCCAATTGACCTCTGAGTGACCTTGGTTTGTCAAAATATGCAAACAATGATAACAAGTCAGAGAAAAGAATGCCAAAAGTCTTGCAGTTTCCTCTCACAAAATATTTTGGCTTATGAATGACACAGTAACTGTTCTATATTGGTCATATGGCGCCAATAGAATTGTTCTTTAATAATTGGCCAATATTTTGGTTATTATTTATTGGCAGAAGAATTAATGTCAAGAATGGTTGGAATTATTTATAAAAGGATTGGTGCATCCGTTTTTGTTTATTGAGTAGGAGAGTTAAGAATGCAGGAGCATAGATTGACTGAAATCCTTTAAAAATCATTTAACACAAGAAAAAATAAACAAAAACTCCAAATACTAGAAGCTTTATACATAAAACAATACAAACCATCCTTAAACAAAATTAATTTCCAATGCAGTACTCACATTTTAAAATGCCTATAACACCTTTCTCATCAATTCTTCTCCTTCCAACCTCCACGTCCATTGATATAATTTGAAAAACTGGAACACATCACCCCTGATGATGGCACTTCGAAGTGCCGAAAGTACTCGGGACCTGAACTTTGGTGGACTTATCCACGAATTCCACCCAAATATTAAAAAGTTGGCTAGAAAACTTGAAAAAAATCACAAATAAAATTTTTTAAACAGGAGATGTGTCTGTTGTTTAATCCAACATGCATAAATGAAAGAATGCTGCCCAAATACACACACACACATATATATATATATATATATATATATATATATATATATATATATATATGACTGATATATATGTTCCCTTCCTGGTAGAGCACTCTAGGGGATACATTAGTTGAACTCTCATCGTTTTATGGTAACGCATTTATTCACCTGTTGTTTACAGACTTGAGTTCTTTGGTGATTGTAAAAACATATATCCTGTAAGTATGTATCAATTAATTGTTTTCACCCCTGTCTTTTGTTTAATTCAGCATATATATATATATATATATATATATAGGTCTGATGATTGCATTGGTGAGAAACTGACAGTCACCAAGTGCCACTGACACTATGAAATTTTATGCCGTTTTAATGTTAAGATTATATAGCAGTGTAATATGTACATTCACCATCCAGAGTGGACCTGGGAGTAATAGTGTTAAAGGGATACTTCACACTCCCCAAATTTCCAGAATTGAAACTTCACCACTAGGTGCAGTTTAACGTCATACCCAGGACAGTAAGACCCTCAGTCACCACCTTCTAGCGCATATATGATAAAAAGGGTTGGAGGGTTTGCCATAAGGGTAGCAGGGTGACGATTGATTTGAGGGGGCCTCCCTGACCACCATTTTACTCCGTTGTATATGAAATATAATTTACTTTTAGATTATCAGTGAAACATTATTTCTTCTGTTTAAAAGAGTGGGGGTCTAACTTTTAAATTATTTAAATCATTAGATAACCATATTAAAGTAGGCTTGTTATTAAATAATATTTGAGCTTAGAATCTAAAAATATGAAATTTAAAACATAAAATTAAGTGATTTATATTTTAAATGAATTTTATCTATCGATTAGTTATATAAATTGTTGCTCACAAGGCTTATATGAATGGCGCAAAGGGTAATATTTATTTTGCAGAATTTCCATTTATTGAATCAGTTTGATTGAAACGATTTAGAAATTTAAAGGGAAGAATTCATTCATTATTCATAAGTAAACACTGAAAATTCCATTAAAATGAGATAATTCACTGATTTTTGGTATTTTTTTTATCAATCTGGGCCACCGTATTTTTAACAGTTTTTTCACAGACTCTTGTAAACAAAAAACGTAAGATTTAAGTAAGGGCAGAAGTGAAGTGTTGCATGTCATGAACTGCTCAACCACCAGGATTTAAGCATCATGGGTTATCCTTAAGCATCGTGGGTTACCAACCACTGACAACAGGTGGCCTCAAGGGGGGAGGGATTTTACTCCTCTGCGGAGGTGCAGTCGGTGTATTCTACTGCTTCAGCCGACAGGGCCACAGAGAGTATTGCTCCCTGGTACACTCTAACCAAGAGTGCTAGTATTGTTTAGGTTCCTTTAGGTCAAATATACCTGTTTGAAAATTATTAGTATTAAAGAGGAACTAGCAGGACCTGTGGATATACCACAGTATGATAATTTAATTATTACAATGTTTAATATGTTTACTTAAGAGCTATTGCTAGATAGTTCAATATGTGAAAAGTATAATAATCTTGACTAGCAGGACCTGTGGATATACCACAGTATGATAATTTAATTATTACAATGTTTCACACACACACACACATCACGTAGTATAAACGGGGACGCCAACATAAAATAAAATAATAAAAAAATTTTCCATTCATTAAAATTAGTATTATCTGCATTATTTGGATTATTGTCCTCATCTTCATTGTTATCTGTACAACATTTCGGCCGATGTGCCCCTCCGGCCTTCTTCAGGTATTTCTTGTCGGACTCTAAAACTATATATATATATATACACACACACACACACACACACACGTGGGCAAGAACATCTTGAGAGTTTTTATTGGCAAAATCTTTTCCTTCTCATCCTTATCTCACACAGGTAATTTCTATTTTTGTAGTTTGGGGGTGGGGGTTGGGGTGAGTATTTTTATTGGCCATTTGGAGAATATGAGTTCATCCCCCCCCCCTCCCGCCTCTGTCCTACCCCACCCCCTCTCTCTCCTTGTGTTCGTTTCCCATCTGTTTGAAATTTGATCTGAACTTCTTCCATGTTCAGTCTGATTCAGCAGATATTTTGGTAAGGATTCTTTATTGGCATTTTTAGTCAAGGGAATTCTTCACGAAAAACAAGAAGAGAGAGGATAGCCATTTTTTCACCTGTTTCATCTTCACACCATTCTTTTTTTTTTTTTTTTTTAATGTTAATACTCAACAAAAAAATCTAGCTTTTTTTACTTTTTTTTTTTTTTTTTTTTTCCCATTTTTCCTTTTTTTTTTAAAAAAAACACTTTTTTCTGCTTTTTTTTTTTTTTTTTTTAAATTTTTTCTGCTTTTTTTTTTTTTTTTTAATAAATAAGCTTTATGGAATTTTCTTTCTATATTATCTTTTCTTTCTTTCTTTCTTTCTTTCTTTTTTTCTTCTTTCTTTTTTTCTTCTTTCTTTATTGCTTTTTTTCTTTCTTTTTTCTCTTTCCTTTCTCTCATCTTGCAACAAAGAAATTCTAGTTCATTTTTTCATATAAACAATCTTTAAAGAATTTTTTGTTTTCTTTTTCCTCTTCTTCTCTTTTCTCTCTCTTTCTCTCATCTCATCTTTCGTCACCTGGGTAGAGGGGGATTTTTAAAAAGTTAGTCCCACAGATCCCTTATTACTGAATCGTGAGTTGAATCCTCATGGGATGCCCCATTTAAACCCCTATGTAAAAAAATAGACCTTGCATTGATCCAGCTACTCTAAAAAAGAAATGTTAATGTCTACTATCTAAAATATTAAATGAAAAAAAAAATCCATGCTGTTATCATTTAGATTTTATTTATTTTTATTATCATTTTTATTATTATTTTTATTATTATTTTTATTATTATCCGGACTCATTTTCAAATTCAAAAATAGAAAAATTCTCTTTTTCAAAAAAGAAAAGTTTATTTTTGAATTTGAAATATGTCTTCTTTTTTTTTTTCAAAAACTGTTACAAAGATATACATTCATGATGTTGTCGGAGAAATGCACAGCAGACGTGCAAACTAACACACCACTGATTCTTACAGTCTCTTTTTTTAGTGCCACTAAAAAAAGAGACTGTAAGAATCAGTGGTGTGTTAGTTTGTAGCTAACACCCATACTCTTATAATACATTAGGTTATCCAAAAGAGAATAACAAAACACAGAATATTTGGTAGGGAAAAGACAAGTCAATTCAGACAATATGACATTTAATTAAACAATATACAAAGAGGGAACATTATTCTATGTACTATATACATGCACTTTTTGATGGGTGGTAAGTGCACCTGAGCCACCTGAGCACAATAATTTCATCATCACTATTATTATTATTATTATTATTACTACTAGCAATATATGCACAAGTATTTAAGTTTTAATGTAATAAAATATTGTATTAAATTAGAAAGGCTAATAAAACTAAATAAGAATACAGATAAAAAGATTTGAAAAGAAGAAACAGAGGGAGTATAATAAAAAATGGAACACTGAAACTTACTCTTCCATCACTCTCGTCTTTCATGTTATTTTTCTAATTTAAGTATTTAGTTAAAAGAGGAAGTAAAGAATAAAATGACAGTTATTTTATCTTGTTAATGGATTTCATTTAAGATTCATTGAAGAGATTTTTGCTTATATTCATTAAAATAAAACCAAACAGTTAGAAATCAATAATACTAAGCACATATTTATTAAATTCAATTTTTTAATATTAATATGCAAATTAGCCTTCCCGTTCACACTGTAAACCACTATTTTGTTGTATATATAAATACAATTACATGTTATTAATATGTAGATATGGTTAACAGTATTAATAATGTAAAACAATTTTATTAATAATTGAGGTTTAAATAAAAATAAAATCATTGAGAATGTGATGTCAATAACTAAGGGAATTGTGACTTGAGTAGGAATATAGTTTCGGTTACAGACAGAAAAACACACAATCTCCATTATAATAAGATTATTATTATTAATATTATTATGACTGATTGTACCTGAAAAAATATGGTAAGACATTAGCTAGGTGGAGCTACCATTACTACTTGCCTAAGTTCACACAGATAACAGTTCAATACCTGATATATATATATATATATATATATATATATATATATATATATATACACACACACACACACGCATATATCATGACTCATACACTGTTCATTTTCCTGACATTTATACATTATTCTATGTCTGGTTATTTCCTATAACTCCAACATAAACAAAGGGGAACCACTCCTGACTGATAAATTATTTATTTATTTATTGATCTACTAGGAAAAAAGAAGACTGGTTTAGGGTTTAGGATTAGTTTAATTGGATAATAAATAAATAATTTATCAGTCAAGAGTGGTTCCCCTTTGTTTATGTTAGACTTATAGAAATAACCAATTCATTCTTAATAGATAATCAAAAAAAACCTAAACCTTAACCCTAACTCCATCTTCTTTTTTCCTAGTAGATTTAGTGTTTAGGATTAGTTTAATGAGAAAATGAATAAATAATTTATCAGTCGAGAGTGGTTCCCCTTGTTTATGTTAGACTTATAGGAAATTACCCTATGTACTATACATACCCCTTTGATGAGTTGTAGTGCACCTGAGCCACCTGTGCACCATATTTTTTTTATTATCATTATTAAATTAAGTGTTCATAATAATTATCTAATTTTTTTTTTTTTCTTTCTTTGCAGAATTACAATGCAGTCGCTCGACCGTTTCCTTCTGGTTCTGGTGGGGTTGTTTTGCCTCCACTATCGTAAGACTTTTTCTTTTTCTTTTTTTTTTTTTTTTTTTTTTTCTTTTTTTTTTTTTTTTTTTTTTTTTTTTCTTTTCTTTTTTTTTTTCTTTTTTTTTCTGATTAAAATTTTCTCTTTACAGGAATTTTTCAAACTATTTTTTTTTTTTTTTTTGTTTCAAAACTAAAAATTCATAATTTCTGCACAATTTGCTGTGATTTTTTTTAATGATTATTTTCACGGTATTAACCTTAATCCTCATTGGGAGGAAGCAATTTTTTTTTTTTCTTTTCTTAAAAGAATTATTAGGCTTCTTATTAAGATATGCTTTTTTTTTTAATCTTGCTTCAGTACTCTTTAAAAAAAAAAAATTTTAAAAATTAACCTTAATCCTCATTGGGGAGGAAGCAATTTTTTTTTCTCTTTCTTAAAAGGATTATTAGGCTTCTTATTAAGATATGCTTCTTTTTTTTTTTTTATCTTGCTTCAGTACTCTTTAAAAAAAAAAAAAAAAAAAAAAAATTAACCTTAATCCTCATTGGGGAGGAAGCATTTTTTTTTTGTTCTTTTCTTAAAAGGATTATTAGGCTTCTTATTAAGATATGCTTTTTTTTTTTTTTTTTTTTTTTTTGTCTTGCTTCAGTACTCTTCTTTTTAAATGAATAAAAAAATTTAACCTTAATCCTCATTGGGGAGGAAGCAATTTTTCTTTTTCTTAAAAGGATTATTAGGATTCTTATTAGGAATCTATTTTTTTAAAATCTTATTTCAGTACTCTCTTTTAGATTAAAAAAAATTAACCTTAATCCTCATTGGGGTGAAAAGAATAAATAAACTTTTTTAAAAATTTTAATTTGAATAGCCCTTTTTTAAATATCTTATTTGAATTTGTTTTTAATCCTACTATTTTTTTTAAATTAAGAAAAATTAACGTTAGTGTAATAAAATATACACTAACTGCACCTCTGCAGAGGGGTAAGACCCCCCCCCCAACTAGGGCACCAGTTGTGGTTGTCAACCTGTGATGCTTAAGGATAGAACCTGGGTGGCTGAGCAGTCCATGACATGCAACACTCCATTTTGGCCCTTTCATGGGCTAGACGGGCGATTGGTGAGGCCCCCTTCAATCAATCGGCTTGTCACGTCAAGCCCTAGTATCTATATGATTGTCCCGCCCCTTATGGCAAACCCCCAACCCTTTTTACCATATATGTGCTATGATGTTCTGGGTATGATGTTAAACTCTATCTGATGGTGAAGTTCCTATTCTGGAGCTCTGGGTAATGTAGAGTACCCCTTTATTGCCATTACTCCCAGGTCCACTCTGACACTGAGTGGTAGTACCTGTTAGAGTCCCATCTATGGGATAAATAGAAAATAATGTTTAAAAGGAAAATTGAGTTGGAAAGAAATTATGTACTCATCAAAAATGATTAAAACAAAAACGTCTTTGGAATAAAATAACCCAACAAGGGTTGTTTTACTGCCTACTGGTCTCGAAGAAACGGGTGGCATGACAATTCTTAACTGATGTCATTAAGTTTATTTAATAAACACCGTGAAACTGTACAAGAAAAAACAAATAACATTTAATTACGGATAACAGCGAATACCTTTAAAAAGAAATAGGAAATCCTGAAAGCGCTTACCGTTGTTGCCTATCCGACCAGTGGCGTAAAACTCTAAAGGCTTGTCCCTGATTTCCCCTTACTCTTTTCCAGTTAGGGTTCATAGACCACAGAAACCAGTGGCTGGCACCAAATGGTATTAAACCCATTAAACTACTCTAAATTGAATACTGTAGTTGTAGTTAATTTTTATAAACAAAAATAACTATATAAAAAAAAGACATAATTAACTGGTTGGTTTAGCAGCAGTTACAGGTTGAAATGTCATAATATCCAACCAACCAACCAACCAACAAAAGGCATTTTGTAGGGGAGTGGGTATATTACACAAGATCAAAAAAATTTTATATATGTAGACTAAAATTTTGCTCTTACACACTAAATGCCCCATCGAAGGGTTAAATAGAAAAAATGTGTTTAACAAAAAGGATTTTGTCAAGAATGAGTAGAGTAGCATAAAATAACCCAATAGGGGTTGACATACCATAAAATCCAACACACATTAAATATATTTGGGTGACACGGGTTAAAATTCAAAATGAACTAGGGATATCATAATTAAATCAAAGTAATGAGTGGTACTACCTGTTAGAGTCCCATCGAATAAACGAAACAAACGAACCAAAATCCACAAAGCAATTAATTGAAGAATACGAAGCTGTATTCCAAGGAATAGGAAACATAAAGGAACCTAAGACAGGAAAAATCATCGAAGTAGGATTCAAAATGGAGGCTGGGGTACAACCTATAGCTCAAAAATCCAGGCACGTACCATACCATTTAGAAACTCCACTTAAAAAATGGATTGAACAAGGAGAAGCGGATGACATTTTCGAAAAAGTACCCGGAAACAAAGCCATCACGTGGTGTTCACCATTAGTTGTGCAACCTAAATCGAACATGATACGAGCTAGTATAGACATGCGGATAAATTGAAAATAAAGTTTTTAAAAATGTTTAAAAGGAAAATTGAATTTGGAACGAAATTACGTACTCATAAAAAATGATTAAAACAAAAACGTCTTTCTATTTCTCTGAATGTTTGAGATGAGGCTTGTTATCTACATTATTAAATATATTTGGGTGACAAGGGTTAAAATTCAAACTGAACGAGGGATATCATAATTAAATCAAGGTAAAACCTTTTTTGGCCCATTTGATCAATTCAAGGAATTTCTACTTGTAAATTAATATAGTTTAAAATTACGTCATTTCATTTTTATTGCATATTAAGAATCTCATATTGAATTCAATTGAATGAATTTTATCCCTTAATTTTTATCAAATCTGGGTTGAATTTTATTTTCATTCTTTTATTTTTTTTTATTTGGGGGTTGGATTTTTTTGGTTTCATTCAAAATGTATTCATGAAAACAGTTCAAGGTTTTTATTTTTATTTTTTATTTTCGTTACTTTTGACAATCAAGAATTTCAATTTGTTGACCCAAATAAATTGTTTTAAACAAATCTACAATGTTAAAAATAATGGTTGTCCTTTTTTGAAAAATGTTATTTCTATTTTCTTTAGATTCATTTTGTAAGCCGTGTCAGTGATTTTTCTGATTGTGGTTGATGTTTATATATATGTTAGTTGTTTGTGAAAGATTGGACACATTGTCTTTGCAACTTATGAACATGCACACACACATTCACTTACTCTCTCTCTCTCTCTCTCTCTCACAGTCTCTCTTTCTCTCTCTCTCTCACACACACACTACCTCTTACACAGTCTCTCTCTCTCTCTCACACTACCTCTTACACATTCACTTACTCTCTCTCTCACACACATACTACCTCTTACACAGTCTCTCTCTCTCACACACACACACTACCTCTTACACAGTCTCTCTCACACACACTACCTCTACACAGTCTCTCTCTCTCACACACACTACCTCTTACACAGTCTCTCTCTCTCACACACACTACTCTTACACAGTCTCTCTCTCTCACACACACTACCTCTTACAGTCTCTCACACACACACACTACCTCTTACACAGTCTCTCTCTCTCTCTCTCTCTCTCTCTCACACACACACACACTACCTCTTACACAGTCTCTCTCTCTCTCTCCTCTCTCTCACACACACACACTACCTCTTACACAGTCTCTCTCTCTCTCTCTCACACACACTACCTCTTACAGTCTCTCTCTCTCTCTCACACACACACTACCTCTTACACAGTCTCTCTCTCTCCCTCTCACACACACAGTCAATTCTATTCTAGAGGGGTATCAATTCTTCTCTACAACAGTTAAGTTACAACATCAATTAGATAATATCTATATATAA
>CM042181.1:40422966-40425466 GCA_023376005.1 Doryteuthis pealeii | reverse complement strand
ATTCAAGATTCAAAAATTCAAAAAAGCGGAAGTTGCATTTTCTCGATCAAAATATAAACATTGTTAGAAATTTGCTTTGTGCTATTGTTTTACTGGTTTATGATAATGATGGGATTTCACCATATTATTATCTGTAGTGATTAAATGTGGTTTTATCAATGAAGAATAATCAAAGTTCCAATTACCGTCAAATTGGGAAGACAAGGCATCAATATATTAAACATTATTTATTTTAATTAAAGTCAGTAGAATGTGTATATATGAATACGCATTTCAATGGTCTTGTTATTAAAAAAAAAAAAAAAAAGATTAAAAAAATAATATATATATACCGCAGAGAATCGTAGGCGTGGTCTACCAAATGATCGGGAGCCTTTTACTAATTTGTCTTACAAAAGATCTTTTGGGGTGCAGCCATTTTCAATTCTACTGACATGTCCAAACCAGCGGAGGCACCTCTCACAAGAAAGTAATTACTGCATCTATGTAAAAAAAAAAAAAATTTTTTTAAATGCTATGAATATTTTATGTTAGCATTAAAGATAACATTCTGCTGCCTTTCAACGAAAGGCTAAGGGAGTAAACCCCGAAAATAAATCAGGAGCCGGAGTCCCTAAAGGTGGTGTAATGCTGAAATCCAGTGCTACCCATCAACTCCTGTGAAACTACCATTGCCAAACTGCTTTGGTACCTTATCTTTCCTTTGGATCACAGCGGCAGTGTGGAGAAGGGGGATTTACTGCATGGGCAACAGCTTATCCTCCATGTGAACCCACCCAGGCTATGTAGTTCAAATAAATTTAAAAAAAAAAAAAAAACTTTGACACTACTATTGTCTCTCGTAGACGGAAGACTGCCAACCAACCAACCAGATATCCATGCTTCCCAGTGTTTTTCTTTTTTCTTTCTTCGCCATTTCAAACTAAGTGTAAATACATATCAATATTCTCTTGGAAATGAATTACACGCTATGGGGTACAAGGTAGAGGTTAGATGGATTTAGTTGTTCGAAGATAAAAACTCTACAATTTATTAAGAAATTTTAGTTGGGACCCATCAAATTTCCTGGGGGCTCGTTCAAATCAAATCCGTGTGTCACAGGACACACTAAATTAACAAGGTTGTTGGGGCGGCCTAAGGTCGGTATCAGCCAATCAGCGAGGGAGTCAATCCCCTTTTTAATAGCGCTAGACCAAGGAGATTATTTTAGTGTCTGATGTGGAGCGCCACACCTACCGTCAGCTCCTTACTTTACTGATCCCTGTGCTACTCATATGCTGAGTTGGCGAGGGCGGGTATCGAACTAGGAACCTTGTGGTTTCTAGCCGAACGCTCTACGGACTGAGCTAACCCAGCCCCATACTATACTTTCCCTTTTTCTTTTTTTTTTCTTTTTTTAGTGGGGGTGTACTCCAAATAGTTTTCTATTTTTTTGGGGGGGGGGCGGGGATACAAGAAACCACTGAGATTATTAATTTTTATTTTTTTATTTTTCTCTTTTTCTCTTTTCCTTTTCTCTTTTTTTCTTTTTTTTCTTAATGGGGGTGTACTAAAAGTAGTTTCTATTTTTGTGGGGGAGACAAAAATGTCCCACCTTTTATTATTAGACTAGAAACCACAGATTATTTACAGATTAATATTTGTGTATTTTTATTATTATTATTATTTTTATTATTATTATTATTATTATTATTATTATTATTATTATCAGCTATACTCAAATTTCAGTTTTTTTTTCTTTTCCCTTTTTAAGAAAGGTTACTGAATAACAAGTGTCCATATTTACTCTAATAGTTCTTCAATTACAACTTGTTTTTGGGGGGTGGGGTGTTCTTTACCTTCTTTTTTTTTTTTTTTTTTTTTTTTTTTTAGTGGGGTGTACTCAAAGGAGTTTCTATTTTTCGGGAGGTGGGTGAATAAAAATATATATATATATATATATATATATAAACAAACATATAGCTATTTTCATCCGACAATATTTGGGAGAATATGTGCTTAATTGAAGTCAAACCTAATTTTTTTGAAAGTTAATTCATTAATGATTAATTAATATATATATATATATTTTTTTTTTTTTTTTTTTTTTGGTAACAAACTACTCGTTCCTACAAGTGACTCAAAGAATGTCTCTCACAATACCATGTTCTGCTTCACCCTTTATTTACAATGGAATATTCATATTCATTTTCAATGGAATATTCATATTTATTTGCAATGGAATATTTATATTTATTTACAATGGAATATTCATATTTATTTGCAATGGAATATTCATATTTATTTGCAATGGAATATTTCATATTTATTTGCAATGGAATATTCATATTTATTTGCAATGGAATATTCATATTTATTTTGGCAATGGTTCTATTTGCAATGGAATATTTACAATTATTTACAATGGAATATTCATATTTATTTGCAATGGAATATTATATTTATTTGCAATGGAATATTCATATTTATTTGCAATGGAATATTCATATTTATTTACAAT
>CM042181.1:40367966-40417966 GCA_023376005.1 Doryteuthis pealeii | reverse complement strand
AATATGAAGCCAAGTAAAAAAAAAAAAATAAATAAATAAAAAAAAAAAAACACTATGCACCGAATTAAAATTGTTGTTTTATTTTCTTGACCCCTATTAACTGCTTCTAATTTTGCCCCCCATACAGGGACGCGTCTTTTCCACCTCCTCCTCCCCCTACCCTTTTTCAGCCGTCTGTTGAAAAGTACTCGAATGTCGAGGAGGACCGACCAGTATCCACTCACCAATCGAGATCCTTCAAATTATTGCAGGGTTTGATGGACAGTGGTCAAGGTAAGGACTGATCTATATTACTAGAAAGATAGACGACCAAGTAACCAATAAGCACCCCAGCTGGGATCTGTTTTGAAAAGAACACCTTTTGCTTTTCCCCATAAACTCCCGGTTGTTTGTTTACAAACAACAGATGATTTTTTTTGCATTAGAATTTCACTGTAAGATTTTTAAAAAGTTTGTTCATATATATTTACAACCCAAAGGCACGTTTTTATATTAATACTTTTAATTTTGAATTTTTTTTAAATTAGTTATTTCATGTTGTTCAATAGGAATTTTTTTTAAATTATAAAACTTTAAACGAAAGACGTTTTTATATTAAGGACACATTTTTATATTAAAATAGTTTTTGTTTAATCAGAAGAGAAATGCAGATACATTTATTTAAATGAAAATAGTTTTTATTTACAAAATATTTTTATGTTTATTTAAATAAAAGAATGTTGTTCAGAAATGGATCACAAATTTATAAAGTTTATTTCCATGTTTAAATGAAAATAGTTTTTATTTACATAATATTTTTTATGTTTATTAAATAAAAGGATGTTGTTCAGAAATGGTATCACACAATTTATAAAGTTTATTTTCCATGTACCTCTCGTACCACAAACAGAAGTGAAAAGCAAAAGGTGTTCTTTTCAAAACAGCTCCCAGCTGGGGTGCCTATTCGATACTTGGTCCAGATAGACAAACAAACAAACAGATAGACAGACAGACAATTGGCCTAGTGGTTAGGAGAATGACGAACAGGTATCCGTGAACAGAAGTAAATCTTAATTTAGTGATGTCCTGTCTGAAGTCTAAATCATTTAGAGCCGTGCTTCTCATAGCCGGTCTGTCGGACCAGTGCCAGTCCATAGTGTACTACCTGTTAGAGCATTTGACTCAATCCTTCTCATAAACTGGCATTTCATTATCAACAAAGAAGCTGTTACTCCTTTGTTAACCTCGACAGTGTAGAAGCAATATTCCAATTACTACCAAATTGGCCAGAGAAAGGAGGCAAACAAGCCATAACTTAATACAGTTCTTGTACTGCCACAAGCATAGTGCAGAATAGTGGATTATTTTTCTAAGCATCTGAGGTCAACAGCCAATCAAGACTCAAGGAATGGTATCACGCAGATGCAAATATGGAATATTCCAGAATGATATATATATATATATATATATATATATATATATATATAATCCAAAAGTCCAGAGAAGAAATCTTCCTTACGACACAAGAGTTTTATTTAAAAAACCTGTCGCAGTTTGAGAGCTCAATGTGTGCTGTTAATGTTAGAGTCACAGAGCAAATTATAAGTAAAGAAATAACAAAAGACTTAGAGATTTAGCATTATAGTCTATTTCAGGGAGCTTAGACAAATGTCTAACTCTCCCGACTCATCAGATGCGAATGATGAATTCTTTATTACTTTAAAGGCATTTGAAAACAGATTTTTATTTTTTTATCTTTTTTATTTTTTAAATTTTATAGTCCTGTGATATGAATTCCAAACGAAATCCTTGATGTTGCAAATAAATAAATAAAATAAATGAATAAAAAAACACAGGACTATAAAATTTTAAAAAATAAAAATATTAAAAAAATAAAAATCTGTTTTCAAATGCCTTTAAAGTAATAAAGAATTCAAAGGATTTCGTTTGGAATTCATATCACAGGACTATAAAATTTAAAAAATAAAAAAGATTAAAAAAATAAAAATCTGTTTTCAAATGCTTTAAAAGTAATAAAGAATTCATCATTCGCATCTGATGAGTCGGGAGAGTTAGACTATTTGTCTAAGCTCCCTGAAATAGACTATAATTCTAAATCTCTAAGTCTTTTTTACTTTATATATATATATATACCAACTGCTTCATATACAAATTGAGTTGTGTTTAGTTGTTGTTCAATCTAACACAAACCATCTGAGTGAGACGAACAAGACATTGCTGGAGAAGCAAGGACAAAATCATAAGTGACATTCTCCTGTGGAAGAACACATGGAAACGCCGGTGCGGACCGCCCAGCAAAGACCTACATTGGTCAACTCTCTGCGGATACTGGATGTTGCGCAGAGGACATGCCTGGGGCAATAATTGATAGGGACGGTTGGTGAGAGATTATCATGGATATCCGTGCTGCTGGCACAACATGATGATGATGTTCGATCAGTGTACGGACTCACTCACTTCAACAGGAATTTGGTCTTTATATATATACTAGCAAAAGTACCCGGTCTATGACCGTACTATATATAAAGATTGGACCATAAATAGGTGAGAGATTCCGAGCTGAACGGCTTAGACTCTGATTTTGTTCACTAAAATTAAACTAAACTGCTGGTATAGCTTTAATTGAAAACAGGCAGTGAACAATATTTTATTAGCAGCAGCAGCTGGTATACGGACAGTTCTGCAAATCGATTGATTTTGGTTTAATTAATTAATTAATTATTAATCAGTAAAAATGAATAACCAAATTTGGTGTGTTTCTTAGTTAGAAGAGTATTTAAGGTCTATGCAAGATTTCAAATCTGAGTGACCTTTTGGAATTATACTTCGACACGTACATACCAAACTCCCTTTTATATATATAGATATGAACCGTTATGATTACTTCATCTTTTAAATACAGTATTAGACAAGAAAAAAAACAATTATTTTTATTATTAATCAGAGAAATGAAAACATACTATGAAACATCTTCAAATTGACCAGAGACAGCTTCTTTTTATCTACCGTTGTCGTATTCCAACGTTTTTCAAATAATGGTTGACACCACCTTACTCATTACCTTCCATCCTTCATTTTTCTTCTCTTTTCTTCTCTATTTTATATTATTTGGATTTTTTAGACTGTTGTCCTCATCTTTTTTTTTTTTTTCGGCCAGTGTACCCTCCAGCCTTCTTCAGATGTTTCTTGTCAAACTCTGGAAACTTCTCGAACATATATAACAATGAAGAACAGGACAGCAGATTATTATATATATATATATATATATATATATATATATATATATATATATATATAATGAAATTTATTGTGTACAGTGCTCAGGGACACAACTCAAAGTCTCATGTCTAGTACACAGAATAATGTATTAGTGTCAGGAACATGAATAGTGTACAGTAATAATATACATGTATGTGTACAGTGCTCAGGTCTACCACAACTCATCAAAGTCTCATGTCTAGTACATAGAATAATGTATTAGCGTCAGGAACATGAATAGCGTACAGTAATAATATACATGTATGTGTGCACGTGCATATGTATGTGGATAGTTTATTCCATGCCTCTGCAACTCTGAGCGTGAAAAAAATTTTTCCCTTCAGCCTTGGGTAGGTAACCAGTCTAGGAGAGGGATAACTCTGAATTTCAAAATTCCTGAGGTCGGTTGTTGATTTGGTTTGTGGCAACCCTTGATGCACCAATTCTTTCCTATCGACTGTGCCAAAAAGTGTGGATGGTCCAACACAAGCCTTCACCACTATAAACAAATCACTGTGTGGGTGTTCATTGTGTGTGTGAACCCTCATGCGTCGAAAATCAACGAGAGGGTCCTATATATATATATATATATATATATATATATATATATATATATATATATATATATGTGATGATTGCTACTGCTGCTTAAAAAATAATAATTTGGGAGTTGCTATAAAAAAGAAGCTGATAAAAGAAGAATCACTCCCCCATGACTTTATTTCCATTAGGCCATAATGATCATACAATTAAAAGTTGTTATTTATTTATTTATTTTTATTTTTTTTTTTTCTTAACACCCCCGACTCAGCATTTTTTTCACTGTGGAGACTTACCATATTCCACGCATGAAGATTCTGAAGAATTCTGCTGCTAATCTCTGGCTGATCTTCTGCCGACTGCTTTGATTACCAATTTTAGTTCTGGCAGCACGGTTGGAATCGGATACCTACCCAGGCTCGTTTCATCTCACACGCACACGTGCACACCCCTCCTCATTCTCAACCTGTTGCTTGAGGGGGGGGTGCTTCTGACTGTTTTCTCAACAGAGAAGGCTGTACATTTTCTGTAAATGCATTCTTTGGTGAGAAGAGGAGGAATGGTAAACGGAGAAATGATATACGGTTCTTCTCGGCGCTGCTGGGGAGCCAACAACTGACTCATTCTTCAAAGAAGTCGGTTAATTGTTCGAACCTGTGAAAAAAAAGAATATATATATATATATATATATATATATATATATATATATATATTATACTAAAGCTGAGTTAATCAAAATTTGCATCTTAAAGGCTTTTTTACTGTTTAGTTTAATGACACAAAAATTATACTAAATTATTCCTTACTTTTAGGATTAAATTATGTTTGGAAAACAATTCTGTTTTAATTAGTTCTAATTAGTCGTAATTTGCAATTAAGTCAAAAAACGACCAATTTCTTACTTTACTCTGTGTATCTATTGTCTACCTCTTCGTTATATAATGTTAGTTTCTCTGGAGAGAGAGAGAGAGTCGGGAGAATTTGAAATGTATTTCTATGTTAAATTTCACAACCAGCAACCCATAGCTTAAATGAGGTCAAACATTTCCTTTCTTAGAAAGCTAACAAAATTATTTTAATGTTTCGTCTGGCTATATAAATTTAAAAAAATTTTATTCACTTTGCTAACTCCCTTTTCCCTAATCTCAATTATCTACCCAGAGCTGAATGGGTGACCCAATGGGTCACATTTTGTCTAGTATATATATATTAGTTTGTAAATAAAAAGGCCTTAAATACCAGGGGTATCGTGATTATGGATCATAATCACGATACCCCCTGGTATTTTACAAGTTTAATAATATCCCATAATAATTGGTACATTTGCTGTAAGAAAGTTATAGGCAAATGTATCAACTTTTATCAGATGTAGTAACCTTAATATTTCTATCCCATAATAATTGGTACATTTACTGTAAGAAATCTATAGGCAAATGTATCAACTTTTATGGGACAGATGTAGTAATTTTAATAATATCTGTCCCATAATAATTGGTACATTTGCTGTAAGAAATCTATAGGCAAATGTACCAACTTTTATGGGACAGTTATAGTAAATCTTAATAATATCTGTCCCATAATAATTGGTACATTTGCTGTAAGAAATCTATAGGCAAATGTACAACTTTTATGGGACAGTTATAGTAAATCTTAATAATATCTGTCCCATAATAATTGGTACATTTGCTGTAAGAAATCTATAGGCAAATGTACCAACTTTTATGGGACAGTTATAGTAATCTTAATAATATCTGTCCATAATAATTGGTACATTTGCTGTAAGAAATCTATAGGCAAATGTACCAACTTTTATGGGACAGTTATAGTAAATCTTAATAATATCTGTCCCATAATAATTGGTACATTTGCTGTAAGAAATCTATACGTAAATGTACCAACTTTTATGGGACAGATGTAGTAACCTTAATATTTCTGTCCCATAATTGATTGGTACATTTACTGTATGAAATTTATACATAAATGTATCAACTTTTATGGGACAGATGTATTACTTTTAATAATATTTCTGTTCTATGATTATTGGTACATGTAGTGTACAACAATAAACTATTCAAAATTATTTTGTAAATTGAAGAAGACCAGAAGGTACAATGCCCGAAACATGTTTTTACATTTCACAATAAAGATGAGGACAACAGACTGAAAAAAAAAAAAAAAAAAAAATCAAAATAATAACTAGATGAGGATCTTCACTTTCTTCTTTTTTTTTTTTTTTTTTTTTTTTTTTCAAAATTTCTTTTCCTTCATTTTCGATTCATTGAAAATTCCTTCACGTCATCGTTTGTTTGACACCACTCATATTTCAGAACCCCCAACTTCCCTGAGACCATTCAGCGCCAACACGACACCTAATGGATCCCGAAGTGTTTCCCCCCAACCATTCGCCGCTCCAGCAAAACCTGGCACCGTGAAAGCCATTGGGAACTGGCAATATAATTCTCCAATTGGCCTCTATTCCAAAGAGAATCTTAAAACAACGTTTCACGACCAAACAAAAGTTCTTACTGGTCAGGAAGTTCGGTAATGAGAATTCATTTAATTAGTTTATTCTTTCATGTTAAAAAAAAAAAATCGCCTCTTGTCTGTATCCTTGTGTCGGCCATTTTGGTCCATTATAAGTCAGCCATTTTATTCTTATACTTGTCAGCCATGTTACTTTGTTTTTCTTTCTTTCTTTCTTTCTTTAACTCCCTCTACTATAAGCTATAAAATTAATTAGTTTATTCTTTCTTGGTCTATATAATATGTCGGCCATTTTGGTATATGTCGGCCATTTGGTCATATGTCGGCCATTTTGGTCTATAATATGTCGGCCATTTTGGTCTATAATATGTCGGCCATTTTGGTCCATTATATGTCGGCCATTTTATTCTTATACTCGTCAGCCATGTTACCTTGTTTTTCTTTCTTTCTTTCTTTAACTCCCTCTACTATAAACTATAAAATGTTAGTGGTAATCTGAACATTAGTTACATAAATGAGAGTAACCTCCCCATGTTTCTATCACTTTGAGGAAGCCGTGTGTTTTGTTTTGTAAAAACATGGATTTTTCAACAGATTGGGTATACCTATACTATTCTAATATATAGGTACTCTCATAGAATCATTTAAGCAACAGCAGGTACTGTAAGAAACACGAGTTCTTTGTTTATCAAGAATGACTTGATTCAGCATTAAATGACCCAAAAAGGGTTGATATGCCATAAAACAAAACAACCCTCCCCCATTAGCACTAGATCACCAGTTAAGCAACAATGATCCTGTTCAGTACTTAATTGGGTGACCACTTAAGCAACAACAGGTACTGTAACAAAACTCAGTACTTGGTTTATCAAAATGACTTGATTCGGCATTAAATGACCCGAAAAGGGTTGATATGCCATAAAACAAAACCATTTGATTGTATAATGTTCCACTAGAAATAATAATAGAAGTTAAGCAACAATGAGCCTGTTCAATACTTAATTGGGTAACCACTTAAGCAACGACAGGTACTGTAAACAACGTGAGTTTATCAAAATGACCTCATTTGGCATTAAATGACCTGAAAAGGGTTGATATACCATAACCTGGTGGGAGGTCAGGGAAATAGGAATTCTTAAGTCTTATTTCTTGAATTTATCGACATTAATCAAAAGGTTGATATTTATTTATTGTAATTAATATTTTTACAAACAAACAAACAAAAAACAACAAAAATTAAATTTATTTTTGCAGATTTATCTACTTTCTCGCCTACAAGGTATACATTGTTTTGTTCTTGTTTAGATTAGGCCAGGGCTTCTCAAAATAGTTTGTATAAGATCCCCTGGGGGGGTAACATTTTGTGGCTGGGTGAATAAGAGTATAGGGTTTCACGTGAGGGTGGGGGATTTGCTAGTTGATATTTATAAATCCCTTTTTAACGGGAGAACAAAAATCACGGGATCATATAGACTAGTTGTAAGAAGACGGGGTAGACAGAAAAGATATAATAAGAGAGAGAGAGAATAAGGGAAAGATAGAGTGAGAGATAGAGAGAGGAGGGAGGGAGAGAGAGGGGAGAGAGTGTAGGGGAAAGAAAGAGAGGGAGAGAGTAAGGAAAATAGAGGAGAGAGTAAGGAAAATAGAGAGAGAGGGAGAGAGTAAGGAAATAGAGAGGGAGAGAGAGAGAGAAGGAAAATAGAGAGAGAAAGGAGAGAGAGAGAGAGAAGGAAAATAGAGAGAGAGAGAGAGAGAGAGAGGAGAGAGTAAGGAAAGAAAGAAGAGAGTGAGAGAGTAGGGGAAAGAAAGAGAGGGAGATAATAAGGGAAAGAGAAAAAGTTAACTGACCTGAAAAAATGTAAAAGTTTTTAAATAAAATAACTGGTGCATTATATCTTTTATTCCTTAATATATCAACACTGAAAATTCCATTAAATTCGGTTAATTCGTTGATTTTTAGTATTTTTTTTTTCTTTTGGCAGGGTGACATACGATGGTGGAATTTCTGTCTGTTAAATAGGATTTAACCCAATATTCAATTAATTTATTTGGGGGAGAATGGAAATTAAATTTAGTTATAAGGGGGGGGGGTGCATCAAGTAAAAAGTTTGAGAAGCTCTGGGTTAGGCCGAAACTGAAATCGATTTCTGCACTGGAATTAATTTAGAACAGTAGTGCCCATACTCTTAGGAGTTATAACTTCCTTGGCTCCCAAACAAATCCTACATGCAACAAAAATGAAAAACAGTTTAAACACAACTCGCAGACCACATGCAACTCTACTCCCTACTCGCAACCCACGGGTCACATGCGGCCCTCCTCCCAAATTTAAAAATTTTTCACTTTACCTTTTGATGTTGTTTGTGAAGAAGTACCATTACAAGTCCGCCCTGTCGGCTGGGGCATTAGAATGCACCTCTGCAGAGGGGTAAGACTCCCCCAATGGGGCCACCTGTTGGCCATGGGTGGCGACCCGTGATGCTTAAGGATAGAACCCAGGTGGTTGAGCAGTCCATGACATGCAATATTCCACTTTATTCCTTACTTGAACTAGACGGGCGATCAGAGAGGACCCCTCTGATCAATCAGCTGGTCACGTCAAGCCCTAGCACCTATATGATTGCCCCAACCCTATTGCCCTTATGGCAAGCCCCAACCCCTTTTTATCATATGGGTGCTAGAAAGCAGTGGCTGAGTGTCTACATGTCCTGGGAATGACGTTAAACTCTATCTGATGGTGATATTCCAGTTCTGGAGGTCTGGGGAATGTGGAGCACCCCTTCATCACCATTGCTCCCTGGTCCACTCTGACCGGGAGTGGTAGTACCTGTTAGGGTCCCATCTATGGGTTAAATAGAAAAACCTGAGTTTATAAACAAAATTGTATTATCCATTAAGAATGAATTTATTTCAAAACTTTTTCTGCATTATTAAACACATTAAGTTAATGAAAATTATTTCTACCAATTTATTAATACACATTAAGTTAATGAAAATTATTTCTACCAATTTATTAATACACATAAAGTTAATGAAAATTATTTCTACCAATTTATTAATACACATAAAGTTAATGAAAATTATTTCTACCAATTTATTAATACACATTAAGTTAATGAAAATTATTTCTACCAATTTATTAATACACATAAAGTTAATGAAAATTATTTCTACCAATTTATCAATACACATGAAGTTAAAGAAAATTATTTCTTAAATAATTCCTACATATATATATATATATTTAAAAAAAAAAAAAAAGATTTGGCATTGAATAACCCACAAGGGTTGATATGTCATTAAACCAACCAACCAACTTTTTTCCCATGGGGCCCAAAAATTCTTTTAGATTAAGTCCTTCCTTCAGTTTCAGATTTGTCCATTTATAGAGGACAGACAGACAGACAAGCATTTCCCAATTATTGATATAGATTTTCAGTGCAGAAATCTTTTCTCGTAATTTTAGAAAATGTGATGAATCGTTTTTTTAGATATTTTGAAAATTGTTGTCACTTGCACTTAATTAGCAAAGAAGATGAAGAATTTGCGTTTGTAGGTAGGATTCCAAATCTCCTGGATCTTTCAGCACCACCTCCCCTATTTCCAAAACAATTGTAGACTTTTTGTTTTTGTTTTTTTCATTTTGTACTTTTTTTTCTTCATTTTTTTCTCTTCTTTTTTCTTTTCTCTTTCTCTTTCTCTTTTTTCTCTTTTTTTTCTTTCTCTTTTTTCTCTTTCTCTTCTTTCTCTTCCTTCTTTTCTCTTTCCTCTTCCTTCTTTTTTCTTTTCTCTTTTCTCTCTTTCTTTTTTCGCTTTCTTTTTTCATTTCCTTTTTCCTCCTTTTTCTTTCAATTATTTTTTTCTTTTTCTTTCATTCTTTTTGTTTTTTAATTTGTTTTATTTTTCTCTTTTCTCTTTCTTTTAATTCTTTTTTGTCTTTTTTCTTTCCTTTCTTTGATTTAAAAAAATCTTTTTTCTTCTTTGTCTTTTTCTTTCAATTCTTTTTTTTCAATTCTTTTTTTAATCTTTTTTCTTTCTTTTTCTTTAATTCTTTTTTTCTTTCTTTTGTCTTTTTCTTTCAATTTTAAAAAAATCTTTTTTTCTTTCTTTTTATCTAATTTTCTTTCTTTTTCTTTCTTTTTCCATTTAGATTTCTAGCTTAAATATGTTTTTGTTTTACAATTTCTGAAATCATAGCAGTCATTATTTGAATTATGCCATATTGCAAACAAAATTTTATTCTAACCATTTCTTATTCAATGTAGATTTTTTAAAGATTCTAGATATTTTTCATCTCATTACCAAAAAATTAGAAAAGTCATTTGTATTTTCAAGATAATGAACACACTTCTTCCTCCCATGATTTAACAGAATTTCTAATACAAAAATATAATTAACTAAATGTCGTAACCTAACAAAGGTTACCAAATGAATTATAACCAAAATGGAGGTTGGAAATGAATTGGAATCTTTATAACATTAACAAAATACAATACTCGCCAGCGATGTGAAGAAGGTAAACCACTGCAAATGCTATAAAACTCCTCAATCAGCATAATACTCTCGTATTTATGAGGATTGGGACATACCCATTAATGTTCATAGGTAGGGTATATAACATAAACTTATGCAATTCCTGAGGTATTGTGACACTAAATTAGATGTTACAAGACATTTTTTTAAAAGTAAGGTACAAATATTTATTAATTCAATACTTTCATGGTGTGATAGTACGTGTTAGGGTCCCAACTATAGGTTTGGAAAAAATTGAGTTTGAAAAAAAAAAAAGTTTGAATACACATCAAGAATGAATAAAATAAAATGTCTTAGGCATAAAATAACCCAGCAAGGGTTGATATGCCATAAAACCCAACCAAAGGCTTCAAGAGATAATGACTCTGGGGTTAGGCAAGGTTTCTGGCACCAATGGCTGGAGTACCCCTTTATTGCCATTACACCCTGACCTGGAGTGGTAGTACCTGTTTGGGTACCATCTATGGATTTGAATAGAAAAAATGAGTTTTTTAAACAAACATTGAGTTTAAATAAAAAATAAAAAATTTGAATACACATCAAGAATGAATAAAATAAAATGTCTTAGGCATAAAATAACCCAGCAAGGGTTGATATGCCATAAAATCCAAACATCAACAAACTGACCAATCAAAATTTTTAGAACTGCTATATGGCATAATCCAAAAATGGACTATAATGTTTTTTTTTGGGAGAGGGGGGGTTGTTTTGTTTTTTTTTGTGTTGCACATAGTTTTTGTTGTTTTGCATGAGGGTTTTTTTTTTCTGTTTTTAGTGAAATTAACTTTTAAAAAAACTAATTTAAATAATTAAATACATCATGCTTAGATAATAAAAATACAAAAATTTTCTAATTTAATAAATATTCCTGATCCATCTTAGACCATACAAGCACTATGATTTTATTGTAAAAAAAAAAATGGTATTAAATGACTACTATATAACAATTAATGTGTCATAAAAACATTTTTAATTTAGTCTTTAGAAACTGCCCTAGCACCTATATGATTGTCCTGACCCTATTGGCCTTATGGCAAACCTCTAACAAATTTTTATCATATGTGCTAGAAGGCAGTGGCTGAGGGTCTTAGTGACCTAGATATGATGTTAAATTTTTAAATCAATTTTTTTTTTTTTTTTTTTTTTTTTTTAATTAAGTTTTTAGAAACCGCATGTTATTTATTTATTTTTTATTTTTGTGCTTAACGTTTTGTTTGTTTTTTTTGTTTTTTGTTTTTATTTTGTTGTTTTTGTTTGCTGTACTGCATGACCCCTTGCATGATGTGTTTGTTGTGTGTATTTTTTCAGAACTGCTGATATTGCCGAAAACGTTAAATCTAACCCTGATTCTAATACTGCTGTGGGGACCAACGAGAACAATTCTGCTTTGCCAGAGGTCGATGAGCATGGTCGGCGGGTTTACCGACCGTCAGAAACTTACAGGCTGATTCATGAACAAACTGAAGAAAATAATAATCAACAGCCTTTATATTCGAAAACGTTCAAACGACTTCAACAAAAATTGGATGAGTAGGAAAACTGTTAAACATTTTATTTCCGTTTTTTTTTTTTTTTCTATGTGGGGGGGATGTCAAAAATACATTGATCAAGGTCTGAAATGTATTATAATAGAATGTGGGCCGGGAATGATATTTAGAAATATATATGTATATATATATATATATATATGTGTGTGAAGAAAACAAAGTGAATCCGATGGTATGTAGTATGTTAAGAAATTTGAAAATTGAAAAAACATAGGTTTTAAACCCGTGTTTTTTCAATTTTTTTTTGCACTTCCTCATAAATTACCTAAACTTGTTTTTCATCTGAATTCTTAAATATTTTTTTTTCTTTTTTTACAATAAATTATCTTGGGCATTTTTCAATGAATATGAACATTTTTTTTAATTTTTCAATAGTAAAATTTCAAAACGATTTTTATGACATGCAATACTCCACTTTGGCCCTATCTTGGGTTAGACGGGCGGTCGGAGAGGCCCCCTCCGATCAATCGGCTGGTCACGTCAAGCCCTAGCACCTATATGATTTTCCCAACCCTATTGCCCTTATGGCAAGCCCCAACCCCTTTTTATCATATGGGTGCTAGAAGGCGGTGGCTGCAGGTCTACATGTCCTGGGAATTACGTTAAACTCTATCTGATGGTGACGTTCCAGTTTTGGAGGTTTGGGGAATGTGGAGCACCCCTTCATCACCATTGCTCCCTGGTCCACTTTGACCCGGAGTGGTAGTACCTGTTAGGGTCCCATCTATGGGTTAAATAGAAAAATGTATTTATAAAAAAATTGTATTATCCATTAAGAATTGATTTATTTCAAAACTTTATTGGCATTAAATGACCCACTGAGGTTGATATGCCGTAAAACAAACCAAACCAAAAAAAAAAAAAAATGATTTTTCATTTTAACAATGAGTTTAACTTTATCAAATTATTTAAAAATTCAGATGAAAAACAACAATTTTATTTTCCATGATAGAAAAAAGAAAAACAGAACAAAATAGCGTACAAGGCTTGCTCCAGCAGCTAATTTCAAAGGAGCATGTCTTTAAAAAAAAAAAAAAAAAAAAAGCTGAAAAATTGAGGAGTGCGTTTCTTGAAGATAAACCTACAAGATACCTCCATGCTTTTCCATAATTTTTTTTTATTATTATAGGGTAGGGAATTTTTTCTAAATCCTGAAATTTGTATAAAAGTTAATTTAAAAGAAAATTTAGCAATGCCCTATACTTAGTAATAACTTTATATGGTTGAAATTCAAAGTTAATGGGAAGAACTAAGAGCGATCTTTTTGCTTCCAATTTTGTGAAAATAAATCGAGGGGTTAACTATACATGAGTGTATATGCCATTCTGCTGGCAATTTCTTAAGGACGTTAAATTAAAAAAACAAAAAAACAATCGAATATTTAAACAGAGAAATAACGGAGTTATCTCCCTTTGTAGGTTGGGAGTTATCTCCCTTACTAAACGGTTAATTTTTTTTTTTCTTAATTGTTTTGCATAGTTAAACTTAATGAGGATCAAGACCAAATAGTTACAAAGATTGTGCAGCGCCGATTCTCCAATTCTCAAGAATTAATATTCTAAATTCTGACTCTAGCTTAAATTTTTTCTTCTTTTATACAGACAAATTTATCAAAGTAATCTTTATTTAACCTTTAGACATAAAAGAGTATAAGTCGTCAGGCTGGCCTAAAGTTGGTATATCAGCGAGGGAGTCTCTCCCCTTTTCACTAGCGCTAGACCAAGGAGATTCTTTTTGCGTCTGAGGTGGAGCGCCACACCTAGCATCAGCTCCTTACTTTACCACACAGATCCCTGTGGTACTCGTACGCTGAAGTGGCGAGTGCCGGTATCGAACTAGGAATCTTGTGGTTTTATAGCCTAACGCTAAATCAGCCCTTACATAAAGGAGTAATCAGTTATAAAAGATTTGGTTTAGATAACTTTGCTGTATCCACAGACGAAAAAGAAAAGAAAAAAAACCTGCTCGAGTTCAGTTCAAATACTGGACGAAGCTGTTTCCTTGCAAAATTGTATCAGTGCGTCGTCTTCAACCTTAGTTGCTTCAAAAACGGTTAGAATAATCCAGAGAAGATGGACACCACCACATATATTAAAATACACCTTGATTACTTCATAGGCAGTTTTAACGTCAATGTTTTTTATAAAATGAAAAGTAGAATAATATGATGATATTATACACGAGAACTATGAAATAATAAAAAGGCAAGAATAATATAGAGGAAATGGGCGCTGCCTTGTACAAAATGGAGAGAGAAGTATTAAGGGTGCTAATGATTTGTGTTATTAAACCCACCAGTTTTTTTAATTATAATACTTTTTATCTTTCAGGGGCCCACTCCCACAATTTACACCTGCAAGTGCCACACCTACTCCCCCACCGGCTGCTCCTTCCCCCATGACGTGTAAGTACTTTTTTTTTTAAATTTCTATTGACTGTAATTATTTGTGTGTGTCTATGTATGTATCTATGTATATATAAGAATGCTGCTTTCTAAGGCTGGATTGTGAAAATTTATTAAAGGAACGGTGATCCTCTTTCACCAGACGCCGGTGTCGGCCTGTGGAGATTTAGATAAAATCGAATTAAATTAAAATAAATAAAATGTTCTGAGCGTCTCTACTCTGGCGTCCGGAGTTAACTGCCTGTTCATTACACTCTCAACCTAGACTGCAAGAGAGTTGCTTGTTCCGTATGTAAAAGCCCCCAGACGGCGACGAATCTCACCTCGTTTAAAACCCATTCTGCAGGGACTTCAGCTAAGTTTATTGCATGTTGTTTTGTGACGCTGAGTTTCAAACTAGGATCTTCTGACTGAGCTAACCCTTCTTGACTGATAAATTATTTTTTATTTTATCCTCGTAGATCAATAAATGAATAATTAATCAGTCAGAGTGGTTCCCCTTTGTTTATGTTAGACTTATAGGAAATAACCATAGTTTGTTTTATTTTAGTATGTGGAGAAAGTACGTAGACATTGTCATGCGGCTGGGGTCAAAGTGTGTGAGCAGATGTTTAATTTTCAGTGACTGTGAGTTTGCTTTCCCCTCTTGACTCAAATATCTATCCCCCCTCTATTTTTCCCCTTTCTATACGACGTTTATAACGTTTGGTCTGTTAGACCTTCTTCAGGACGTTGGATTAAGTTCTTGCTTCAACGTGAACATTTTCATACTGGTGAATTCGTGAATAAGTGAGTGGTCAATTGCTGGTGTTAGTAGGAGTGTTTAAGTTGGTAGTGGGAGTTCTATTTATTTATTTATTTATATTTATATTTTAGTTTATATTATTTATTTATATTTTTTATTTTAGTATATATTTAAAGTTATCAAATGTTTCACTAGAAAATTATTTGCAAACAAGAAATAGTCATATAATGTTCTTCTACATTAAATTTCATATTTTTCTTTTTTTTAATCCCCCCCACACACACACACGATTTCCTTCTCCTTCTCTTACTATAAAAAATAAAAAATTTCTTTTGACACACAATGACACCTCTCCCCCTACCTCTTACACATCAAACGCACACAGCAACTCAAAAAAGTTTAAAGAATATTCTCTTGCCACCTGAAACATACATCGTTTATCAATGTAACCATACTTATACATACAACTACACACATACACACACACACACAACCTTAAGGTTTATTTCTGCTGTCGTTTATCGCAAAACATTTATACACACTCACACGCAACCACACACCTAAAAAATGCACAATGTTACCTTTCGATACACACACTTACACAGTCCCATACTCACGCCGTAAAATAGAATATTTGACGTCACATTTCAAACCGTCTTCCCTTTTTTCAAACTTCAAAAAAATTTTAAACAGTGAATAACAAGGACTACTACTACTCGCTTTTCTAGTTATTCTGTGATAATAAATTTCTTATCACCTTCCATATACCAACAAATGCCCTGAAGATGATCTAATTAATAGATCGAAACACTGCAGCGTCGGCCAATAAACTCACCACTTAACTCATTTAAACCTGTGTTTTTTCATTTTTCTTAATATACTACATACCGTCGGATTCACTTCCTTTTCTTCACATTAAATTCTATATTTTCTTCTTCTTTTGCTGCAGATGCTCCTCCCCCGATGCCCAGAGCTGCTCCCCAGCTCCAGCTCCTGCTCCTGCTCCAGCTCCTGCTCCAGTTCCAACTTTTGCTCCTGCTCCTGCTCCTGCACCCCCCAGGGCTCCCCTACCAAAGGCTGCTCCACCAAAACCTACTGGAGTTGGTGGTACCAGGGGCAAGAGAGGAGATGCTGTGTACCGAACCCAAGACTCACTCGCAGGAAGAGTTCCCGTTTGTGCCGCTTGTGGAATCCAAATCAGGTACGAAGGGGTAAAGATTAATATAAAGTGGGGGGGACCATTTTCATATTATATTAAGTTATAAACTGATCCCCCACTTTTTGTTAAGGGTTTTCGATTGTGGAATACAGATTGAGCACAAGACCCCTCCCCCCTCGTTTTTAAGGGTAAATATTAATATCAAGTGAGGGATTATTTTCATATTATATCTAAGTTATAAACTGATCCCCCATTTCTTGGTTGGAAGAATTCCTGTTTGTGCCGAATGAATCAGGTATGAAGCCCCCCTCTCCTTTTTTTTTTTTTCTTTACTTTTTTAAAGGTAAATATCAATATAAAAAGGGGGATCATTTTCATATTATATCTAAGTAATAAACTGATCTCATTTTATGTTCAGAAGGGTTTGTGGAATCCAAATGAGGTATAAAACCCCTCTCTCCTTTTTAAGGGTAAGTGATATAAAGTGAGGGATCGTTTTCATATAACTAAGTAATAAACTGACCCCCCACACATACACACTTATGGTCAATAAATTATATATAACTTAACCAATTCTTGTTATAAACAATAATAATTTCTAATCTCTTTACTTTTAATTAACTTAAGAGTATACTATCTCATTCCACCTGGCCAGAAGTCTCATTCACTTTCCTAATCCACCCCAAATGATAGCCTTTGTTTAAATGTTATATTAAACATATTTAGAAGTCTTTGATTTAAGGGAAATAACAGGTAACTTTAAATGAAAAGGCCATTTTTAACCATTTTTTGATAAATCCTTATAGGAATGGGGCTCTGGACTTTGTTTAAATGTAATATTAAACATATTTAGAAGTCTTTAATTTAAGGGAGGTAACTCAGGTTAACTTTAAATGAAAAGGTCATTTTTAGCCATTTTTGATAAATCCTTACAGACTTAGAAAATTCTTAATAGGATGATAGAGTTAATGAGTATTTGATTCTCAAATAATTGGCGATATAAAGTTAGGGGTCAGTTGTATATTAAAACCAAGTTATACGATGATCCATTTTATTGTAAATAGTTAAAAAAATTTGTCAATGAATTCCATATTTTATTTTTCATGGCTTGGGGGAGGGTTAAAAATGATACCATTGGGTTAATCTAGTTTTTTAAGGTATATTTTATGAAGCCAGAATGTTTTTCTATTAAAGAAAAAATGTTTTGTGTCCTATCTGTTGTTAGTTTATATACTGCTAAATTAAAAATAAAAAAAACAAGTGAATATCTCTTCTCTTTCTCTCTCTCTCTCCTCTCTCTCTGTAACTCAGTGTGCTCTTTCTCTCTCTCTCTCTCTCTCTCTGTGTGCTTTTCTCTCTCTCTCTCTCTCTCTGTGTGCTCTCTCTCTCTCTCTCTCTGTAACTCAGTTCTCTCTCTCTCTCTCTCTCTCTCTCTCTCTCTCTCTCTGTAACTCAGTGTGCTTTTTTCTCTCTCTCTCTCTCTCTCTCTCTGTAACTCAGTGTGCTCTCTCTATCTCTCTTATATATAGTTTTCATTTTCATATATATATATATATATATATCTCTGTAACTGTATGCTCTCTCTCTCTCTCTCTCTCTCTCTCTTTAAGCAATAACTATTTCTAATTGTATCTTTCTTTCTTTCTTCCCATTTCAGGGGTCCTTTCGTTGTGGCCATGGGCAAGACTTGGTGTCCTGACCATTTTGTCTGCGCCAATCCCAACTGTGGCATTAAGCTGTTCGATATTGGATTTGTAGAGGAAGGCGGCTTCCTGTATTGTGAAAAGGACTACGAACAATTCTTTGCTCCTCACTGTTCAAAGTGTTCCTTGGTCATTGTTGGGGTAAGGATTTTTTTTTTTAATTTATTTTGGAAATTTGTTCATGCAATGTTCAGAATTGGAAAGATGTTGTCCTACACTTGTTGTTCTGCCCTCTCCCTGTTTATGCAATATATTTTTGTATTATCTATTATCAATAGGTTTTCCCTCCTGCCGTAGCCGGTGGTTCACTGGAGGCTGAGTGACAGCAAGTCTCCAGACTCTTCTGAGTATTCTAGCCGATCTTAACAGTACTGTAGTTTGGATGGTCTTGATTTATCCTCTGATTTCTAGTTCACCCAAATTCTTTTCCAGACCTTTGGGAACCGTTCCAAGGGCATCAATTACAATTGATACGATCTTCATCTTCCACAGTTATTTTCACTCGATGATCGGTCGAGATGGCAAAATCCACAAGACAACAGGTACTCTTCTTGTCGATCAATACTAGGTCCGGTCTCCTGGCCGGGATTAGGTGATCCATCTGTACCTCGAAGTCCCAGAGAATTTTATGCGTTTCATTCTCCAGGACAGGTTCAGACCATTTAGTTGTATGGTGAAAATTGAATTTCTTGCACAATTCCCAGTGGATTACCTTCCCACCCAGTCGAGCTTAGTGTTGTTTCTATCCCCCTGTAAGACTCATAGGTCAAAACCTGCCTAGCAACAGAGGGACAATCTTAAGACCATCTGGCACCAAATATGCGAACTGATTCAGGGTTTGAAATTAGAAAAAAAAAAAGAGAAAAAAAAATGGAAATGTAATTCGCCGAGTGGCTTGGGCTGGAGAATCGAAACAAATGGAAGCGATTCGGAATGTCTGTATCGAAAGTAAAATCACAAGTGGGTCAGAAGACCCCTGGGGCGAATCCACTTGAGTCAGCAGTGGTTGTCTTTTGATGTGCTAGACCATTGGGCCGAGACGAGTCGATTGACCACGGCTTGGCTTGGATCTAACAGAAAAAAAAAGAGTTGTTTTTTTATGTGACCACTAGGCGCCATTAACCTTGGAAATCAGTTTATATAGCAGATTTCTAGTCGTTTGAGATCTAAACACAACGTGGGCATTCGGCTAAACTTTCAGCAAATATAGAGACCCTGCAATCCATGGTTGATGTAGAAAATCCAATCTTGACGGCCAATTTCGGAAATTCCGTGAACCCTTTAGCTCAGTAGCGACCGACAGGTTATAAATACATCTGTTCTGTTTTAATCTAAGATTCCTCTTCTTCCCCACACACATCTCCTCTCTAATTAGACCCCCCACCCCTGTCTGACCAAAATCGACTGGCCATGTCAAGCCCTAGCACCTATATGATCGCCCCCAACCCTTTTTATCATATGGGTGCTAGAAGGCGGTGGCTAAGGGTCTTCATGCCCTGGGTATGACATTAAACTCTATCTGATGGTGAAGTTCCAGTTCTGGAAATGTGGAGTACCCCTTCATCACCATTGCTCCCAGGTCCACTCTGACTCGGAGTGGTAGTACCTGTTAGAGTCCCATCTATGGGTTAAATAGAAAAAACATGAGTTTATTAAAAAAAATTGAGTATCCATTAAGAATGAATTTTATTTCAAAATTTTGTTTTATGGCATATCAACCTCAGTGGGTAATTTAATGCCGACAAAACAAACCAAATCAAGCTGTTTTAACTGCTGTCTCTGTTATTCTGGGCTTCTCTCTGGAACAACTTGGGCTTAATACAAGATGTCAAACATGCCTGGAGAAATGGTCTACATATGACAGATGTCTGTCCCATTCGATCACCCAGCCAAAACTGACTTTTTTTTTTTTTTCATTATTCAGAATTATAGTGGTTTTTAATTTCTACATTACCATACATAATTTATAGACCACCTATTATGTAACTTGTTGTTCAGCCTTTAAATAACCCATAATGGTTAAACAAAGAAACCAGCCAAAACTGACTTTTTTTTTCCATGATTCAGAATTATAGTTGTTTAATTCAAAAGCGAAATATTTATAAAAACAGGAGGGGTACAAACGAACGTTCATGTTCGGAGCCGGAATTTATTTAAATTTTGAAAAGGCATATACCGTGTTAAAAAAATAAATTTTATTTTTAAAAATCAGAAGCATTATAATCTACAAGAAAACTCAAAAGAGTTTGTTGTAAAAATATATAAAAAAGTATCAAAAATATTCATGATTCCAGCCACAAAAAAGCAAGTTAAAAGTCCACAGCACAATTGAAGAAAGATGGAAAATTTCGAAGGATTTGTAATGTTGATAAATCCGTGTTGTTGTAGATCATATTAGCCTTAATTTCTACATTACTATACATAATTTATAGACCACCTATTATGTAACTTTGGTATGCTTTAAATAACCCATAACGGTTAAACAAAGAAACCAAGCTAATCTACATATCAATTTTCCTAAAGTAGTATTCATTGAAAATATATGACCCTCTAAGTCTACATATCAATTTTCATAGAAAGCATGCCTCCCCCTATCTTTGGGGGCCCTAAGCAGGCTTGTAATTTATTTTTCTTATTTCATTTTTTTCTCTTGTCATTGTTTTCAGGAGTGTGTGAATGCTGTGAACACAACGTTCCATCCTCAATGTTTCCTTTGCGTACAATGTAAAAAGCCGATGGGAAATACCAGCTTCCATATTGAGGACGGAGAATATTATTGCGACGCTGGTAAGTTCTTCAAATGAGTCTTTGATTTAGTTTCTCTTTTGATACTACATGACCATTATAGAGTAATCAATGTGCCATAACTGCCCTGTCGACCGACTGCACCTCTGCAGTGTAGATAGATAGATACAGAGGCACGCATACAAAAATACATCTTTCGTTTTCCTGCAAGAACACTGAACAGTCGTCTCAATAAGTTTATAATATAAAACTTTATTTCAATTCCTGTTTACAGGGGAAACTTTATTTGTAAACGATTTCCTTGAGGTAAATCTGATTTCCTTCAAAGCCATTGGGGATGCTGATCATCCTGTAATCGTGTCTGTTTTGAATTTTTATATTCATCTCTACAGCTGACAGCAATTTGATGTATGTAAATATTTATATGTATTATAAAAACTAGCAAAAATATGCACCCTCTGGACGCAAGTATTTAAGTTTTAATGTACTAAAATATATTAAATTAAAGTGACTAATGAAACTAAATAAGAATGCAGATAAAATGTTTTGAAACACAGTGGGGGTATAATCGAAAAATAAAACAACCTTATTATTGAGTAATCAATGTGCCATAAGACCATTCAGAATCTAAGAGATTAGGATTAAATGCTATGAGAATCTACTGATACTACATGACCATTATAGAGTAATCAATGTGCCATAAAACCATTCAGAATCTGAGAGATAGGATTTAACACTATAATATCCTTCTTCAAGAAATAATACATACGTGCCATGATTTAACAAGGAGAGAACCTAACACGGATATGTTCAACAATACCAAGTAACTGTATATTTGCGAGTATATATAATGGTCATGCAGTTTAAAACAGATTTTTAAGTAACTGGAAATAAGTATTAACTAATAGATTATTATTTTAAAAAGTTAATTAGAAATTTATTGTAGAATTTGTAAGTCTTTCACGTGCCAAGCTGGTTTATAGTAAGTTTAAGCATCAAAGGGAAATAACTCAGGATCCCTTGAGAAGAGATGAAAAAAAAAATTATATTAGGTAAAAATAACAAAAAAAGATTTAGGATGAGAGCATAATAGACTATTTCTATAGGAAATAGTCTGTTATGTTTTTACATACAGATAAAATACGGAAGACAGAAATGATAATGCAAGACCAGGTTGTTGGAAACTTAAAGTTTAATTTAACACCGGGTAGAGAATGCTTCGACCCTAAAAATGACTTAACTAGCCCAACCGTGCTGAGCACGTGGTAAGCTGCGTCCATGCATAACTAAACCCAATCCAAAAGTAACATGGCAGAAAACCCCATTTCCGGGTTTCCCATCAGTCCCCTACTGATCAAAGGGGAGCAACTCTATTTTTGTTAGGTCTTCCTAACAATATATTTATAAATATCACTTTGAATCAATAATAAATGCTTAAGGAGAAAGAACGGTAATTACGAACTTTAGTTGGCCAAATTCCTAGCATAAAATTGTGCATGCGCATTATCTCCCTTAACAAATTTGCTTGTATAGATTTTCTTAAACAATTGTAAGGAATAAAAATACATTTCATTCTTATCGACACATTTTTGTTTGTTTGAAAAATAAAAATTTTATTTCTCAAACAAACAAAAATGTGTTGATAAGACAGTGCACAACAAAAATATCATAAAATGTGTTCTTAATAACAATTAAGTTCATTTGAGATAATGCGCACGCACAATTTTATGCTAGGAATTTGGCCAACTAAAGTTCATAATTACCAAAAGAACATCTTTTTCTCTAATACTTTTTCATCTCTCATTTCATTTTGAAAAGATTTCCATAACTGTTTAGACAACACTTTATTTATCCTAATGTTCTGATAAATGGTTTTGGAATATTTTTCTCGTTCTTATTTTCTACATTCCGTCAAATTTATTTCCATATCTTACCACCCAGGAATTTAAACTATAAATAAAATGTTGGTATAAATGTTTGTTTTCTATATATATATATATATATAAAAAAAAGAAAGAAATGACCGTCACTAATGTCCCACTCGTTCTTTTCTCCATCTGTTTAGATTGGAAGGCTCAGTTTCAAGCTGTGTGCTTTGGATGCAAATACGCTATTGATCCCGGAGATCGCTGGGTAGAGGCCTTGGACCACAGTTATCACTCCGACTGCTTTGCCTGTACTGTAAGTATATTGAACTTTTTTTTTATTACTAGAAGGGGCTACCTGGCATTGCCCAGGTGAAGGGAATAACATGCACCCCTACATTTGGGCTATGAAATTCTGGAAAAAAAAAAAATGAACCTTATATATTAGATTTGCATCGGGGGTGGAATCATTCCTGAATTGAAGTAACCTAGCAAGTACATGGTACTATTAGTATTTTTTATATTTGAACCATTGTAGTTACTGTAGTGAGAGAGGAGACCTACCTCGTGCAACACAGTGTGACAGGGAGAGTGGCAGGCGTGAAGACTTGCCATATTCTCGAAGGAAGCGGGCTAGGCTTTACCTGGCATGTAGGACTGACCTGGAGTCGAACTCGCTTCCTTCAGAATAAGAAATAGCATAGTGGCCCGGATGTAGGTGGTCGCGCAGTGCTGACAAGTGTCGCACATGCTGCACGGACAATTATGAGTGAGGAGCCCGGATGTGGTGAAATTGAGGTGTATTTAAAGGACTTATTCTCACGGACCAGGGAGAATGACTGCAGTAGTATTTTGTTGTCGAAACGAGCGGGACAAAGAAATAATTTTGGATATTGGATTTTGGAGCGTGGAAGTGTGTAGACTGTCGATTGGAACCTTGAGTCAGACTTGACTGTGACACCCCCCCACACACACACACACACTCATTAGACCTTAAATGCATTCTATGTCGTTTTTCATTGGTCAGTGGCTGCTGCTGATTTTGGGAAAGTCTATGATGACTTCGATTCTCACTGGGTGCCCCATACTTCTGGCCTTGTGCCACATCTAAACAAAGCTTAGTAAATGACTAAGGGCACCTCATGTGGTGTAATGGTTAGCAAGGTAGGCTGGCAAACCATGACTAGTGAGTTCAAGCCTCACTGGGTGCCCCATACATTGTCTTGTGCCACATCTAAGCTTAGTAAATCAGGGCACCTCACGTGGTGTAATGGTTAGCACGATACTAACCGGGCACTCCTTACTCCTGGCCTTGTGCCACATCTAAACAAAGCTTAGTAAATGACTAAGGGCACCTCATGTGGTGTAATGGTTAGCACGATAGATTTGCAGACTATTGTTAATGAGTTCAATTCTAACCGGGCACTCCTTATACCTGGCCTTGTGCCACATCTAAGATATATTCATGCTTTATTTCTTTTTTGTAACGACTTTAAATGCATAAAAAATTGACCTTGTGTTACATCCTGCTCGTGCGGAGGGGTTGGTATGTGTGTGTGTGTGTGTGTGTGTGTGTGTATATATATATATATATATATATTATGTCAGCATAATCTCTTGACCTGGGAAGATTTGGCTCAGGACCACCTTCAATAGCAACAGGCTCACTGCAGCCACCCTGTCACAATACCATGAAGCAAAGAAGACAAAGAGAAAGCAACAAAAGTGCACCAGTACACTATCAACATCTTCACATAAAAAGACTTGGACACGGTTAAGAAGAGGAAACCTCAAGAGAGAAACTGAATCACTAATAATTGCTGCACAAAATAATGCCTTAAGAACAAATTATATCAAAGCAAAAATTGATAAGACCCAACAAAATAGTAAATGTAGACTGTGTGGTGACAGAGATGAGACTATAAACCATGTATTAAGTGAATATAGCAAACTAGCACAACGGTAATACAAAGCTAGGCACGACTGGGTTGGGAAGGTGATCCACTGGGAATTATGTAAAAAAATTAAACTTTGACCATACAACAAAATGGTATATGCATAAACCAGAATCTGTTCTTGAGAAAGAAATGCATTTGGCTCAGGACCACCTTCAGTAGCAGCAGGCTCTCTGCAGCCACCCTGTCACAATACCATGAAGCAAAGAAGACAATGAGAAAGCAACAAAAGTGCACCAGTACACTTTCAACATCTTTACATGTGATATCTGTGGTCAATTCTGTCTTTCACAAAAGGTGACTCGAAAACACAGGAAATTTATAAATCTATGGTTTTCTTAGGTTGCGATGTTGATATGTATATATATATATATATATATATATACATATATACATAAAAGCAAAAGTAAAGTCAGGGCGGCCTAATAACGGTATCAGCCAATCATTGAGGGAGTCTATAAAAATTGGTGAGTTTTTGTACATGTTATACCTGTGATAGTCCAACTCAGGAACGCCTATGTTCATGCCTTCTTTCCTTGTGTCTCTTTTCAGTCTTGTCAGACCAGTCTGGAGGGACAGCCTTTCTACGCCAAGGCAGGTAAACCCTACTGCAAGAAACATGCCCGATAAAAAAAACAAAAAAAACAACAAAGGTAGTTAATTGCTTTAAAAAGAAAATTAAAAAAAAAAAATTAAAGAATAAAATTAACTACATTAATTAATTAATTAATAATAAACTAAAATTGTTGATTGCACCCCTGACCTCCCTTGAAATAAATTCCCTGCCCCCCTCCATACAAAATAAAGACAAAAAATACCAAAAAAAAAAAAAATCCTGTTAAGGTGTTGGTGCTGCTTTTCTCTCTATTCTTTCTACAAAAAAAAAAAAAAAACTTTCAGACTATGTTTTTTTAAATACAAAAAAAAAAAAATTAATAAAATTTTTAAAAAAGATTAAATAAATAAAGGAAACTCTTAGTTTTCTTTAATTACCATCTTAACCCGTTCGATCCGCCTTATTTTGTCCCCCCCCCCCCCTTCTACTTCTCCCCCAAGAAGTGGGGTGGAAGGGGGGCGAGAAATAAAGTTTCTGCTAACTGATTGGTCGTAGTCTTTGTTGATTGTTTTAAAATTGTGCTTTGTACGTCATTTTACTTAGCACTTCGAAATTTTTTAAATTTTTTTTTAACCCCCCTTCAAGATGCCAAGAAAAAATAAATTCTGTTTCCAATTAATTTGGTTTTTTGTTTTGTTTTTAATTGAAAACACGCTGTGTCCTTTAATTTTCAGATAATGACCTCTTAAAAAAAAAAAACACCTGTCCTCATTAGGGTAGGTCGATTTTCAAATTTTTTTTTTAATATCAAAAAGATTCACCCAAGGTTTGGTTTGGTTTTATGGCATATCAACCTCAGTGGGTCATTTAATGCCGAGAAAGTTTTGAAATAAATCAATTCTTAATGGATACTCAATTTTTTTTAATAAACTCTTTTAGACCATTCATAAGATACGTCTAGTTGGGAGCTGAAACAGAAGTTTACAGCTTGGTAGATCTCAGTATCTGAGTTGAGTTGTCGCTTAAATAGCAATGTTTCTGATGTAGTAGACAGCATATCTCCTATTAAAAAATTACAGTAACTTCCTGGTTTGGTTTGTTTTAAGGCATATCAACCCCAGTGGGTCATTTAATGCCGATACAGTTTTGAAATAAATCAATTCTTAATGGATAATACAATTTTCTATTTAACCCATAAATGGGACCCTAACAGGTACTACCACTCTGGGTCAGAGTTGACCAGGGAACAATGATGATGGAGTGCTCCACATTCCTCAAACCTTCAAAACTGGAGTTCTTTGATTAATTGGGTATATCTATACTTTTCGGTAATCTGAACATTAGTTAAATAAATGAGTAACCTCCCCTTGTTTCTTTCACTTTGAGGAAGCCGTCTGTTTTGTTTTGTAAAAACACGGATTTTTCAAAATGTAGATCCTGATTATCTGTTGTTGCTTATCTGTTGAATTTGGTAATCTGAACATTAGCTACATAAATTAGAGTAACCTCCCCTTGTTTTTTTTTTTCACTTTGGAAGCCGTGTGTTTTGTTTTGTAAAAAACACAGATTTTTCGACAAATTGGGTATACCTATACTTTTCTAATATACAGGTACTCTCATAGAAATATTGACATCTTTTTTTTTTTTTTTCAAATCCATTTAAAATGTTAACACCCTTATAGGAATACCTTTAATATATTTTCAAATAGTCTCCACATGTTCACCATCCCTGTCAACATATGTTTAGAATCTCCCACAGGTGATTTGGAAAAAAAAAGAATGTTAATATTTCTATGAGAGTACCTGTATATTAGAAAAGTATAGGTATACCCAATTTGTCGAAAAGTGTCAACTGAAAGTTTGAAGAGGACAAACGCAAGTTGAGTGTCTGTCCTCCAAGGAATTTTTACTTGAGTTTAAATAAAATGTCTTGTGTTCATTATTAAAAACTGCCAACGGACGCAAGTATATCACAAAAGATCCCAAATATAATTTCCAGACTCAAAGAACAGAGAAAATGCCAGCCGAACAACCAGAGATCCAGAATACCAGAAACCCAACCAGATCCATTCCCTAGATTTTTGGTTTGGTTTGGTTTGGTTTTACGGCACATCAACCTCAGTGGATCATTTAATGCCGACAAAGTTTTGAAATGTATTCATTCTTAAATGGATACTCAATTTTTTTTATAAATACAATTTTCTATTTAACCCATAGATGGGACCCTAACAGGTACTACCACTCCGGGTCACAGTGGACCAGGGAGCAATGGTGATGAAGGGCTGCTCTACATTCCCCAAACCTCCAGAACTGGAACCTCACCATCGGATAGAGTTTAACGTCATTCCCAGGACATGTAGACCCTCAGCCACTGCCTTCTAGCACCCATATGATAAAAAGGGTTGGGGTTGTCAATGAACTGAAAGGTTGAATGTGAAACTAATTGTAGTTGGTGCTCTTGGGACAGTCCCCTAAGGTTTGTAAAAAAACACTGAAGGAATAATAGAGACTATCCAGACTATCGGATTGTTAAGATCAGTTAGAATGCTCGGAAGAGTCCTGGAGACTTGAGGATACTCCTAGGAAAGATCACCATCCTTAGCTGATGTTCAAAAATCACAAGGATTGATATCTATTTTCTATTAATAATGGAGTTTGAGAAGATATAAGACATTGCCTTTTATAGTTAAAATTATCACAGTACATAAAATCCACTCTTACTGTCTTACTGAGCTGGGCATTCTATTCTAGGCTACGACACACTCCTCCCCACCCCATTGTTCAGCTTACAGTCTTTGAAATTACAATACTGTCTTAGGTTTTAGAATCCTGCAAAGTTGCCCAGAGTTTTGCTAGATTCTGGCTCACAAAATTCTCATTTTGGAATTTGATAAAATGGCATCCCGTAATACTAGAAATCAATATATTTTGTCTAAGAAATAATTCCTTATTTATTCTTGATATTTCTTAGTTCTCCAAAAAACTAAGATTTTTTACAATTAGTAATAAATTACAAAACAGTAAGTTTTGAAAAAGGATTATATTGAAATTTGGCCCATGAAATATATTTATATTTGGCCCATGGAATATTGGATATATATATATATATATATATATTTGTCTGTAACCTAACCTATGTCACATTACCCAAAATCGTTGAATATAGAATAAAGAAACACCTTCTCTGAATGTTTAAGATGAGGTTTGATGATTAGTATTATCTTTGTTATTCGGACTATTGTCCTCATCTTCATTGTTATCTGTACAACGTTTCGGCCGATATGCCCTCCTGCAGGTATTTCCTGTTTGACTCGGGAACCTTCCAATTGGACACATGGCCTAGTGGATAAGGTAGTTAGGTTAAGACTGTTCTAAGTGACAGTTATCTCTAGACTTGCAGGTTCAATCCTGATCAAGGGCAGCAGTAACATAGAATAATAATTAACACAGCTTAACACCTGTACCCCAGTTATGGTTAGCGGAATGAGAGCAGGATACCCCCATGGACAGAATAAAGGGTTAGGTTCAAAGTTCCATGATGGCTCCCGATTACAACAAGAAGGTTCCTGAGTCCGTAAAGAAGGTTCCCGAGTCCGAGAAGGTTCCCAAGTCTTCCAAGAAATACCTGAAGAAGGCCGGAGGGCACATATCGGCTGAAACGTTGTACAGATAACAATGAAGATGAGAACAATAGTCCGAATAATGCAGATAATACTAAAGAAACACCTTGTTTTAATTCATTTGAATTCAATTGTGAGAAACTTGATTTTATTAGAAAGAAAACATATTCATTTGAATTTTGACAGGAAAACTATTTTTTGTCTATTACTAAAAAAAAATATAAGATTTCAAATGTCTGCTTACATTTTTTTTACGAAAGAGCGTAGCAAAAAAAATCTTTTTACATAATTTTTTAGATTTTATTGGCGTCCAAAAGTAAGAGGTTAGCAGAACCACCCGGAACAAAATGTTGTATATTGTACAAATGGAAATAGGAATTTCCGGTTAAATTAAACAAAGAAAAGACGACAAAAATGACAAAGGACTTTTTTCCCGGTAAAAGCGAACAAAGAAGTTAAAAAACGGAAGCGAGGCTTTCCGGTCAAAGAAGCGGGGAGAAGATGAAGAAATATATAACAAAGGTCCGTTATCTGATCAAAAGATAAAGATGCGTAGGAGTACCTATCATTATAAAAGGCCTGAGAGTTCAAGCTGACAGGTCAGTCAGACAGCGGACGGCAAACAGAGCACAAGGAGCAGCTGTCGACACGGTCGATCGCTGCCAGTGAGCAATGAGGTTCGTCCACCCCTTCCACCTCACTAACGCTAGTCATCCCAAGAGTAGTAGTGATTGTCAACGCTCGCCACCCACCACCGAGAAGAGAAATAAAGTCAAAACTCCTACTATACCCATGTGTTGTAGATTTCATTAAGCGACTACTACATATATCGTCTAGGATTAGTGATGATATCCGCTACGTATGCAGATACATGAAGTAGGGCCGTGAATTTGAAGCCGCTGTATTGGTGTGGACATCACGTCAGGGTCACCAGTTGTAGGGTTCTAAGTGAATCATTGAACAACAGCTCCGACACGTTGTGAGACAAAACATTTAATAGGTGTACAGCACATGGTAACGATAAGATACATAAAGTACATAGATACATAAGATACAAATAAGATATAAGAGTAGAGATAAAAGGACACATTCATGAATGGTAAATACAAGATACAATATTTAGGTATAAACGAGATACCCAAATGTACATAAAATATAAATGTTACAGACATGGAACTAAAGGATAGTCCATGCTGTATAAAAGACTTACAGTAATGTAAGGAGGGAGGAAGCCCCACCGAGAAGGGTGTAGATAGACTCTAGCTCATATCAGTTCGTTGAGAAGATCCAGCTAAAAGAGGAAGACAAGTTCAAATAAGGTGCTTAAATACCAGGGGTCCCCTAGTGGGAACACACGGCAACGCAGCGGGAAGATAACTCTTCCAGGCAAAGGGAAGATAATCCCCTACACCGCTATATAACATATAGAATTTGATGCCAGTATGCAACATATAGATATTTGGTACCGTGAAAACCCCGCTATGCAACAAAAAGAAGCCAGAATCAGACTGATAGAAGTGATACAGAAAGAAGAAAGTAAACTTCCAGCCAGTTAAAAGTAAGTCGAAGATTAATCATGAGGGCACAACCACGGGTGTCTCTCATAAAGAAGAATAGAATCCAGAGATGTTTGTTTTGTTTTACAGCATATCAACCTCGGTGGGTCATTTAATGCCAACAAAATTTTGAAATAAATTCATTCTTAATGGATACTCAATTTTTTTTTAATAAACACATTTTTTCTAGTTAACCCATAGATGGAACCCTAACAGGTACTACCACTCCGGGTCACAGTGGACCTGGGAGCAATGGTGATGAAGGGGTGATCTACATTCCTCAGACCTCCAGAACTGGAACCTCACCATCAGATAGAGTTTAACGTCATTCCCAGGACATGTAGACCCTCAGCCACTGCCTTCTAGCACCCATATGATAAAAAGGGTTGGCACTTGCCATACGGGCAATAGGGTGCTAGGGCTTGACGTGACCAGCCGATTGATCGAGGGGGGCTTCTCCAACCGCCTATCTTAGCCCAAGTAAGAGCCTAAGTGGAGTATTGAATCTAGAGAGGGATACCTCCTCTCCATAATATTATAGCGTAATTATTCTGGTCTACGGGGAATTTGGGGATTGAAAAGAAAACGGTAATCGGATTTCTGGAGAAAGAGAAGAAAAAGAAATAAGAACAAAGGTTAAAGTTTGGAAGGGTAAACACACAAAGAGGTGCTGGCAATTGACCAACGAATGACCCCGGAAATTGATTTAAGAATAAAAACGGAAGTTCCGGGTTTTGACAGCTAGGCCTTCGTAAGGGGCAGACGTGATGTGTTTTGCATAGTAGTACTGATCATGGTTTACGATAAAATAATTTGACCTTACCCTCTCTCTCTTTCCATCTCTGAGTTGGCGTGGGTCGGTATCAAACCAGGAACCTTGTGGTTCCCAGCCGGGCACTCTACTGACTGAGCTAACCAGCCCTAAGATGATATAAACAGAGAGAGAGAGAGAGTTAGAAAGATATGGTGTAAACAGAGTAAGTTGGACATGTGGATATACCACAATATATATATATATATATATATATATATATATATATATGTAAGAAAGTTTTATAGAAAAAACAAGATGTTAAACATTTTTGCTGACAGATATCTGTTTCGACATTATGAATATGTCTTTATCAAAGCAACATTGTAAGCGGAAAAACGAAATGAATATATCAGTAATTACAAGGCACAGAACGCTCTCGATCAGTACCGGAATTTAAAAAAAAAATTTTTTTAAATACGTATTTGTTGTTAAAAATAAAATTAATTTTATTTTTAAAATGTTTAAGCATTTTTATCATAAAAAGCTCAAAAGAGTTTATAGTAAAAATGTAAATGAATATCCAAAAGTTCAGGAAAAATGTTCCAGTTACAAATGAAAGTTTTATATATATATATATATATATATACCAACCCCTCCGCACAAGCAGGATGCGACACAAGGTCAATTTATTAAGCGGAGTTTAACAGGTTTGAATTCAGAGTTTTCCTTCTCCTAGACTGGTTACGTAGCCATAGTTAAAGAGTCCAGTCTGCCCTGCAATTTACTCATAGCTGGGGGGAGAATTGGATTCATACCTTTCCCAAGGTGATTAGTGCCATGTGAAATGCCAACACCTTTGTCCAGGAATTGAACTCGGGTTGACAAGTCCATTTCCTGCGACTCTAACCATTAGACCACTCACCTCCATATAATAATAATCTAATTATTATGACATTTGATATGTTTACTTAACAGCTTTGCAAATAGTTCAATATGTAAAAAAGCATAATAATCTTGATTTAACTCTCACTTTTTTCCTTTCTTTCCTTCTTTTCATTATGTTCAATTGAAACAGATTAGCATTATCGCTTCCGCGTGCTCACTCCTTTCTCTATCATTCCCCTACTCTCTGACATTGTTAAAGTCTCCAATGATGAGTGCCTAACATGTCTTATTTAGCATTATCGCTTCCATGTACTCACCCCTTTCTCTATATTTACCATACTCTCTTCTTTTCGTCTTATAATTTTTTCTGTGTAGCATGTCCTTTTTCTTCCCCTTCTTTTTCTTTATAATAAAAATGTTACGGTCCATTATTTTGCCGAGGTAACAACACTCATAAAAAATAAAAATTCAAAGTAATCTGAACATTAGCTACTTAAATGAGAGTAACCTCCCCTTGTTTCTTTCACTTTTAGGAAGCCGTGTGTTTTTGTTTTGTAAAAACACGGATTTTTCGACAAATTGGGTATACCTTTACTTTTTGGTAATCTGAACATTAGCTACATAAATGAGAGTAACCTCCCCTTGTTTCTTTCACTTTGAGGAAGCCATGTGTTTTGTTTTGTAAAAACACGGATTTTTCGACAAATTGGGTATACCTTTACTTTTTGGTAATTTGAATATTAGCTACATAAATGAGAGTAACCTCCCCTTGTTTCTTTCACTTTTAGGAAGCCGTGTGTTTTGTTTTGTAAAAACACGGATTTTTCGACAAATTGGGTATACCTTTACTTTTTGGTAATCTGAACATTAGCTACATAAATGAGAGTAACCTCCCTTGTTTCTTTCACTTTGAGGAAGCCATGTGTTTTGTTTTGTAAAAACACGGATTTTTCGACAAATTGGGTATACCTTTACTTTTTGGTAATCTGAACATTAGCTACATAAATGAGAGTAACCTCCCCTTGTTTCTTTCACTTTTAGGAAGCCGTGTGTTTTGTTTTGTAAAACACGGATTTTTCGACAAATTGGGTATACCTTTACTTTTTGGTAATCTGAACATTAGCTACATAAATGAGAGTAACCTCCCCTTGTTTCTTTCACTTTGAGGAAGCCATGTGTTTTGTTTTGTAAAACACGGATTTTTCGACAAATTGGGTATACCTTTACTTTTTGGTAATTTGAATATTAGCTACATAAATGAGAGTAACCTCCCTTGTTTCTTTCACTTTTTAGGAAGCCGTGTGTTTTGTTTTTGTAAAAACACGGATTTTTCGACAAATTGGGTATACCTTTACTTTTTGGTAATCTGAACATTAGCTACATAAATGAGAGTAACCTCCCTTGTTTCTTTCACTTTGAGGAAGCCATGGTTTTGTTTTGTAAAAACACGGATTTTTCGACAAATTGGGTATACCTTTACTTTTTGGTAATCTGAACATTAGCTACATAAATGAGAGTAACCTCCCCTTGTTTCTTTCACTTTTAGGAAGCCGTGTGTTTTGTTTTGTAAAAACACGGATTTTTCGACAAATTGGGTATACCTTTACTTTTTGGTAATTTGAATATTAGCTACATAAATGAGAGTAACCTCCCCTTGTTTCTTTCACTTTTAGGAAGCCGTGTGTTTTGTTTTGTAAAAACACGGATTTTTCGACAAATTGGGTATACCTTTACTTTTTGGTAATCTGAACATTAGCTACATAAATGAGAGTAACCTCCCCTTGTTTCTTTCACTTTGAGGAAGCCATGTGTTTTGTTTTGTAAAAACACGGATTTTTCGACAAATTGGGTATACCTATACTTTTCTAATATACAGGTACTCTCATAGAAATATTAACATCTTTTTTTTTTTCAAATCACCCGTGGGAGATATTAAGCATATGTTGACAGGGATGGTGAACATTTGGAGACTGTTTGAAAATATATTAAAGGTATTCCTATAAGGGTGTTAACATTTTTAAATCGATTTAAAAATAGAAAAAAAAAAAAAGATGTTAATATTTCTATGAGAGTACCTGTATATTAGAAAAGTATAGGTATACCCAATTTGTTGAAAAATCGTTAATTTTACAAAACAAAATACATGCCTTCCTCAAAGTGAAAAAAAAACAAGGGGAGGTTACTCATTTATTTAACTAATGTTCAGATTACCAAAAAGTATAGGTATACACAATTTGTTGAAAAATCCGTGTTTTTACAAAACACATGGCTTCCTCAAAGTGAAAGAAACAAGGGGAGGTTACTCTCATTTATGTAGCTAATGTTCAGATTACCAAAAAGTATAGGTATACACAATTTGTTGAAAAATCCGTGTTTTTACAAAACAAAACACGTCTTCCTCAAAGTGAAAGAAACAAGGGGAGGTTACTCTCATTTATGTAGCTAATGTTCAAATTACCAAATTCAACAGATATGCAACAACAGATAATCAGGATCTACATTTCTGCATTTCGTATTGGACAATTGGAAACGGAAGTTTACAGCTTGGTATATCTCAGTATCTGAGCTGAGTTGTCATTTAAATAGGAATGTTTCTGATGTAGGAGACAGTATATAATCTCCTATTAAAAAATGACAGTAACTTCCTGGTTTGGTTTGTTTTAAGGCATATCAACCCCAGTGGGTCATTTAATGCCGATACAGTTTTGAAATAAATAAATTCTTAATGGATAATACAATTTTCTATTTAACCCATAGATGGGACCCTAACAGGTACTACCACTCCGGGTCAGAGTGGACCAGGGAGCAATGGTGATGAAGGGGTACTCCACATTCCCCAAACATCCAAAACTGGAACCTCACCATCAGATAGAGTTTAACATCATTCCCAGGACATGTAGACCCTCAGTCACCGCCTTCTAGCACCCATATGATAAAAAGGGGTTGGGGCTTGCCATAAGGGCAATAGGGTTGGGAAAATTATATAGGTGCTAGGGCTTGACATAACCAGCCGATTGATCGGAGGGGGCCTCTCCGACCGCCCGTCTAGCCTAAGATAGGGCCAAAGTGGAGTATTGCAAGTCATGAACTGCTCATCTACCTGGGTTCTATCCTTAAGCATAACGGGTCACCACCAACGGCCAACAGGTGGCCCCATAGTACCTAACAGGTACTACCACACAAGAACAACGAACGTCAGAGGAATGCAGTTACTGTGAAAGCAGTTTGCTGAACGAAAGGAATTACTGTTGTTAATTGAACGGACTCCAGTTGAAAAAAACCTTATCATAAGCTATTTCGGTTGGAGTCAGACTCATTTTACATGCCAGACATAGTTGTGTACACTTTGAACCACTACGTGTGGGATTTCTCTCACCACAATTAACAAGTAATACAGAGAAAAAAATTGGTGAACTCACAAATGGTTGGTATCAAGTCCTCAGTTGACAGATTGTAAAACCTTTTGGTCGAGCCGAGGGTTCTCTGCAGTCTCTTTGCTGCACATCTTACTGAATGTCTTTTTTTTTGTTTTTTGGTGCTGATTTTTTTATTGGTCAGTTCTGCTTCCAATCTGGTCAAATGTTTGTTCTGTCATTCTCCCCCCCCCCCCAAAAAAAAAAAATTATTTCAAAAATTCGTCCCCCCCCAAAAAAAAACAACAAATTTTAAAATAATGTTGGGCAGAGTGTCTTTTTTTTTTTTTTTCCATTTGGTTTTTCTGTAGTCTCTTTGCTGCACATCTTACTGAATGTCTTGGTATTCAAAATTTCAAATTTTTTTTTTTTTTTTTTGGTGGGGGGGGGGGGAGACTCATGTCTACCAGAGGGTTTTTTTTTTTTTTTTTTTTTTTTTTTTTTCCATTTGGTTTTTGTCTGCAGTTTCTTTGCTGCACATCTTACTGCATATTTCTGCACAGTTGTCTTGCTCATCTCATTGGCCGCGTGTGTCGTCTGCAATTCTTAAACTGGACCCTCACTTGTGTCCGTAATCATAATGTCCTTGGGCAACCCCGCCAAAAGGGAAACAATTAGTAAGAGAGAGAGAGAGAGAGAGAGAGAGAGAGAGAGAGAGAGAGAGAGAGAGAGAGAGAGCAACAAAGACGGATCTCATCACAGATGATGGCGAACATGCTGTTCATGTTTGCTCATTCCAGCACATCTGTGTTGGGCACTTTGTCCTGTAGCGTATGCATAGAATGCGGCGTAGGCATCTAAGGTGTAAATTGTCCAGTTTCCAACTGGACAACTACAGCTCTGAAATGGTCACAAAAGCATAACAAACAATTTCTTTTTAAAGTTAAAATAGATTCTTTTTTAAAAGTTAATATACGATAATAAAAAGGGGAAATGCCCAAGGAGACATAAACAAATAATGGGTAATTACATGTCAAATCATCCAGAAAAAAGTAAAATTTTCACCCACCCCCTCCAATTTTTCTGAAAATTTGTAAAGATGTGGACTGTGTTACATTTAGACATCCCCCAAAATTTGAGCTTCCAATTCCAAAAATTGGTGTAGTTATGTTGATTTTTAGCTATCCAAATTTGGTGGGGTTGGCAAAAAAATGGCGCCTTTGTGTAATCTATTTTAGTTTGTAAAATAAGTTCTAGAGCTTCCCTACTCCTAAAAATCAATAACTTAAAATTAGTTAACTTCCAAACATTTTCAATAGCATTTTTGGATTCTCCAGCCAAAAATGCTTTTATAAACCAATTTTTAGGAGTAGGGAAGCTCTAGAACTCATTTTTCAGACAAAAATAGATTACAAAAAGGCTCCATTTTTTGTGATCCCCCTCAAATTTGGAGAGCTAAAATTTGACATAAGTACGCCAATATTGGGAATTGGAAGTTCAAATTTTGGGGAATGTCTAACTTTATTAGTTCACACATGTACAAAATTTCAGAAAAATTGAAGTAGGTGGGTGATATGGCCTGGATGATTTGACATGAAATTACCCTAATATTGATATAAATTACCCATCTGCGATTCAAGGATGTCTGCAAGAATGATCTCAGGTGCTTTGGCATTGCCCCTTCCAGCTGGGAAAGTTTGGCTCAGGACCGCCCTCGATGGCGGCAGAATCTCCATAAAGGACTGTTCATGTCAGAAGTCACCCTGGCGCAACACCATGAAGGTAAGAGGTCTAGAAGAAAACAGTAGCAAAAAGCACTGGCACATCAACATCTTCAGGGACAGCCTTCAAATGTGACATCTGTGGTCGAGAATGTTTTTCAAACATCGGACTTCACAGGAGGTGCTGTGACTTCAGGGGCACAAAAAACTTTATTATAGTCTTCCGAGACTGAAATGCAAATACCCTAATAATAAAAATAAATACAATAAAACAAGATATTTTTGCAACAAAATGATTTTTTTTAAAAAGTTAATATACGATAATAAAAAGGGGAAATGCCTAAGGAGACATAAACAAATAATGGGTAATTACATGTCAAATCATCCCCCAAAAAAGTAAAATTGTCACCCACCCCCTTCAATGAAATGAAATGGTCACAAAAGCATAAAAAAACAATTTCTTTTTAAAGTTAAGATTCTTTTTTAAAAGTTAATATACAATAATAAAAAGGGGAGATGCCCAAGGAGACATAACAAACAAATAATGATGATAATAATAAAAAAAATACATATTAACAAAATGACATTACTTTTTGACTCACCCTTGTATAATATATATATATATATAAAAGTAATTGGTAATTTGCTTGAAGCATTGTTAAGTATGTTATGAAATAATAAAATTCGCAGGCAATACAATGCGTAAAAAATAAAGACAAAAAGATGTTTTATATGTCTAATCGATTTCAAAGCAAAGCTTTATCATCAGAGTTTATTTTCATTTCTGAATAATCAGAGTTTATTTTCATTTCTGAATCATCAGAGTTTATTTTCATTTCTGAAAATAAACTCTGATGATAAAGCTTTGCTTTGAAATCGATTAGACATATAAAACATCTTTTTGTCTTTATTTTTTTTTTACGCATTGTATTGCCTTCGAATTTTATTATTTCATATATATATATATATATATATATATATATATATATATATATATATCTCAATGGTTTTCATGTATGCTTCACTAGTTCGTTATACAAATAAAGACTAAAAAAATAAAAATACTGGATTTTTTTTTAAACATGAATAACTAGACTAATGTTTAAAAAACATAAGTGACTTACAAGATGTATTAGAATTGGTATTGTAAGTGATATCGATATTGAAATCCGGATATTTAGAGTAATTGTTATATTGCCAGTTAAGGCAAATGTTTTTTTTTTTTTTTATAAAGTTAATGTTTTTTTATCGGAAGGTGGTTTATGTGAATAAAATATATTTAGAAAATTATTTACTAGTGGATTTAATATTTTAAAAGTAAATTGGATAATACTTAAATCATATATATATATATATAACAAACAAATGATAATAAAAAATACAATAAAACCAGATATTTTTGCAACAGCATACATTTTTATTTAGGTAATTTGTTGGGAGGAGGGGGGGTACATGTGACAACTGTTAAAAGAATTTTTTTATTTTTTTATTTAACAATTCAAATGACAAAGGAAAAAAAAAAAAAAAAAAAAAAAAACGTTTCAAATATTTTACACTTTTTATTTTGTTTTTAGGCAAAAATGGCAGGAATTGGAAAAATTGTAACCTCCTGTGTATTTTTCGATATTTTTTATTTTTTATTAGATGAGGTAGATTTGCTGCAGATTAGTTGATTCTAATGTTTAACCCACCATCTTCATTCGCAATCACAACGTTTTGACTAACCAGCTCTCCGATCATCAGCAGGACCCATAACTTTAGCCGCCCGCCTCCCATAGTAAATAACTAAAGAACGATTGGACTGATTTTTAAAATGTGTCATAAACCAAATTTCTTTAAAAATTTAAAAAAAAAAATTTGAATAAAAAAAAAAAAATGAAAAAAAAATTTGAATAAAAAAAAAAAAAAAATTTTTTTTAAATTTGAATAAAAAAAAAAAAAATTTTTTAAAAATTTGAATAAAAAAAAAAATGAAATGAAAAAAAAAAAAAAAAAAAAAAAAAAAAAATGAAAAAAATAGAAAAATATTTTTACACCCGATTATGACCAGAAGAAAAGTAAATAAATTTAGAGGAAACCAGCGACAAATGCAGAATAGCGCGTAAGAGATAATATCATTAGAATTGCATTTTACGTATAGATAGAATTAGATTATTGAAACTCATGAAGTAGCTTAACCCGAGTGTCTCAAAAGTATCTAAATAAATAAAATAATAATCTTTGTGTTATACAAATGCAGAATAGCGCGCAAGAGATAATATCATTAGAATCGCATTAGATTACAGAAACTCCCTAAGTAGCCTAGCCCTAGCGTCTCTAGCGCAAGAGATAATATTGTAAGAGTAGTCTCCCTTGTCTGAGGGTTTTGGGTAATCTCCTGCGTCAGGAGACTCTTTTTTGGTCACGTGACGCAGGAACCCAAGAAGAGAACCCTCTTTGCCCGAAGCTACTGGACAAGAGCGGACGTGCTGGTCATCTCTCTCCAGCAGACACCTATGGTGCATACCAGACGCTACAGCCTCTACTTACAGTAAGTGGTTACCACTTTGTCTATTAACACTATTGTGTATGTTTGGACACTTGTAACATTAAATAGCCTGGGGAACTTCGTTCCCCTATAGATGTTATAATAAAAGTTATATAAATGTAACTAACGCGTTTGTTGTTTTCCTAACTGAAGTATTCCGCATTGGGTACTTATCCTTTAAGTAACCCAATGCTTTATATGAACCAGAGTTAACACTCTGCAAACCTCTTATATCATTAGAATCGCATTAGATTACGGAAACTCCCTAAGTAGCCTAACCCTAACGTCTCAAGCGTAAGAGATAATATCATTAGGATAGAATTAAATATTGAACTCCTTACTGGAGCGTCTCAAAGGTTTCTGATATTTCCATAAAATGTAATGCTTTTTATATGTAATCTAATGATATTATCTCTTGTGCGCTATTCTGCATTAGTACCACCAAATCTATTCAATTATTTCCATTTCAATGTCTTATTTTTATTTTATTCATCTTTCTTTCTCCGGTACAAATGCAGAATAGCGCGCAAGAGATAATATCATTAGAATCGCATTTTATGTATAAATAACATTACGGAAACTTCTGAAGTCATTGGTTGGTTGGATTTTACAGCATGTCAACCCTTGTTGGGTTATTTTATACCAAAGACGTTTTATTTTATTCATTCTTGATGTGAACTCAATTTAAAAAACGATTTTGTTCTATTTAACACAGAAATGGGACCTTAACAGGTACTACCACTTGAGATGCCCAAGGAGTACAACAAAGAAATAATGATTCTTTTTTAAAAGTTAAATTAACAGGTACTACCACTCTGGGTCCTCCAGAAGTAGCCACGCCCGAACCCTAATCCTAGCATCTCAAAGGTTTCAGGTATATCTGCGAAATGTGATGCTTTTCGTACGTAATCTAATGATATTATCACTTGCGCACTATTCTGCATTAGTACCAAAAATCAATACTAAACTACTTTAACCTGTTAACAAAATAATCCAAATTTGTAAACTATGAACAAAACATTTTTTTTTTTTACCCTAACCCTAACATCTCAAAGGTTTTGGGTATTTCTGTGAAATGTGTCTCTTCATCGGGTTGGCCTAAAGTCGGTATCAGCCAATCAGCGAAGGAGTCTATCCTCTTTTCACTAGCACTAGACCAAGGAGATTGTTTTAGCGTCCAAGGTGGAACGCCACACCTACCATCAGTTCCTTACTTTACCGCACAGATCCCTGTGCTACTTAAACACTGAATTAGCGAGGGCTGGTATCAAACTAGGAATCTTGTGATTTCTAGCTGAACGCTCTACGACTGAGCTAACCTGGCCTTAATATGTAATCTAATGATATTATCTCTTGTGCACTATTCTGCATTAGTACCAAAATCAATACTAAACTACTTTTACCTGTTAACAAAATAATCCAAATTTTAAAACTGTGAACCAAACATTTTTTTTCCCCCAAACAACGGTAGCTTTTATAAACAAAAATTTGGCTTACCCATGCAATCCCCCCATTAGTGGTGTTCATGCATGCCTTTACATAGAATTCTTAGAATTCGGTCCCATCAAATACATTTTACTGACAGACTAATTCTAATTTGATACATAATAGAGGGTGAGAAAACTGAGCGTACGTAGCCTTTTGGGCTTGGTTTTGTTTTTAGAATCCTGACTGGTTTGTGGGTCGAGCTTCAGACCTCTGAAGCTACAGTTCTGTTCTGTGACCATCGAGATGAGCCAATAAGTTAACAAATCATATTCTATTTTGATTGGGGGTGGGGGGATGGGTGAAATCTGAACGTTTGCGTCCTTTCGGACCTGGTTTTATTTTTAAAATGAGCATCAGTTTTTGTGGGTGGGTAAGGAATTATCTGTGTGTGTGTGTGTGTGTGTGTCTATAATATATATTTATGAGAAAAAATATTTTTCTTATATATCCACAGAATAATAACCTAACAAAAACTATTGATAAATTGAACAAAATTAAACTTATAGACTTTATGTAACTAGAAATGGAGGAACAAAAGCGGATAAAACACAAACAATTTCAATCAATTAATATTTCCCCTCTGTGTATTCACAAGGCTTCGTCAGAATTTTATTTGAGAAGAAATTGCTATATATTTTCATTATATATATATACACGTAGCAGTTTCTTGTCTCAAATAAAATTCTGATGAAGCTTTGTTAATACATCGAGGTGAAATATTAATTGAATGAAATTGTTTGTGTTTTATCCGCTTTTTGTTCCTCAACTTTTAATCGCATTTTATTGTATTTTACCCAATTTTCCTTATTTTTTTAAATTCATCATCTAACCAAAGTGGAAATTTATTTTGTTAAGTTAAATTTTTTGACAATTGCAGTCAAGATTTTTTTTTTTTGTTGTTGATAAGGCCAATATTTTATTTCATTTTATTTTTGTGTGTGTGTGTCAACTGTCTCCCATTTTGAAAAATTTTCAAAAATGAATCGACCACGGACTATGCTCAAGAGAAAAGGTAACTAATTCCATCTCGTTCACAAAAGAGGAAGAGAAATTGAGTGTGTGTGTGTCTGAACATATAGCAGCAAGTTTTGTACAAAATGACAAATAAAATTTTTTTTTTAAAAATGTAAAACAAAGCACCAAAAAAAAATTTCAAAAAAGAATTTTTAAAAAAGATAAAAAAATTTCAAAAAAATTTTTTAGATGAAAAAGGAATTTAAAAAAAAAGTATTTTAAATAAAAAAATAAAAATTTCAAAAAAAAAAAAAAAAAAAAAAAAAAAATATTTTTATTATAAAAAATATTTTTAAAATAAAAATTAAAAAAATTTTTAAAAACCAAAAATAAAAAAATTTTAAGAAAAAAAAAAAAAAAAGAAAAAAGAAAAAAAAAAAGAAAAATTAACAGAATAACAAAATCGACACACCTAAAAAAGATCGCAGAATATGGAGACAGAAACTGAAACAAGGAAAATTGTCAGATTCCATCATCGTGTACAAACAGGTAAGTTAGGAAGAAATGGAAATAAATCCGACAGTATGTTTAAAATAATAAATAAATGTAAAAAATAAGAGTTATGAAGATGGCCTATTGATATTTGAAAATTAAATCGTCAACGTTTCAATTATTAAATATATCAAATATATGTTGCATAATTGTGTGGTGGCGTGGGTTTTTGAGAAGCCCTGTAGAGAGTAACGGTATATATGGCCCCAACTGACCCCAGATGCGGGAATCTCGCTAGTCACATGATAGAGTTAGGTAATCAGTTTTTCAACCAGAGATGAAGCAGAAGAGATGTGTTCTACTAAGGTTGTAACTCAAACCGCACGGTGAATCAGGGCAATGCAGTAATAAAATCTTTGATCAAAGAAAAACAAAGTCTTGTAGTTAATTAATGCATGTCTTGAAAAGAAGCCCTTAGTTAGAAGACAAGAAGAGACAAGATGACGTCCAGCCAAAAGAAAGAAGATGAAACAACCACTAGACAAAGAATCAGGGCAGTGCAGTAATAAAATCTTTGATCAAAGAAAAACAAAGTCTTGTTAATTAATGTATGATTTGAAAAGAAGCCCTTAGTTAGAAGGGGACAAGAAGAGACAATATGACAACCGGCCAGAAGATGAAACAACAACTAGACAAAGAAGCAAGTAAGTCACATCTTAACTGTCTGTCTGTCGATGTATATACCCAACAAGGGTATATGAGTATACAACATATATATTTCTAATTTTCCTCAGGACATTCAAATATTGCCTGGTGACAGGGGCATTTCTATTTTTCAATTCATTCAACTTATTCTAATTCATTAACTTATGACTGGGTTGTGGGTCGAGCCACAGATGGTTTGGTTTGTTTTATGGCATATCAAACACAGTGGGTCATTTAATGCCGACAAAGTTTTGAAATGAATTCATTCTTAATGGATCCTCAAATTTTTTTATAAACATTTTTCTATTTAACCAATAGATGGGACCCTAACAGGTACTACTACTCCGGGTTGGGTCGGTTTGGTTTGGTTTACTGCATATCAAACACAGTGGGTCATTTAATGCTGACAAAGTTTTGAAATAAATTCATTCTTAATAGAGACTCATTCTTTTTTTTTTTATAAACATTTTTCTATTTAACCCATAAATAGGACTCTAACAGGTACTACCACTCCTGAGCCTCAGATGTCTGAAGTAGCAATTCTATTCTGTAACCATTGGGATGTACCAATGAATAAATAAATCATATTTCATTTTGATATGTAGTGAAGGGGTGAAAAATCCAAGTGTATATAGCCGTTTGGGCTTGGTTTTGTTTTTAGAATCCTGACTGGGTTGTGGGTTGAGCTTTAGACCTCTGAATCTACAACCCTTTTCTATAACCATTGGGATGTATTGATATATTATATTTGATAAATGAGGGGGGGGGAGAAATCCGAGTGTATATAGCCTTTTGGGCCTGGTTTTGTTTTGAGAATCCTGATTGGTTTGTGGGTTGGTAGGGAATGGGGGGGGGTGAACAATCGGAACGTTCGTAGACTTTCAGACCTGGTTTTATTTTCAGAATGAACATTGTTTTTTTGTGGATGGGTAAGGAATATATATATATATATTGGTTAGGAGGTTGATTTAGAAGGCTATCACAATGCAGTTTGGAATAAATAAAAAATAATAATACGGTAACAATGGTGTTGTGTGTTGACCTGTATTTTTTACAACACACAACACCATTGTTACCGTATTATTATTTTTTATTTATTCCAAACTGCATTGTGATAGCCTTCTAAATCAACCTCCTAACCAATACATACACAATGCTTCAAGCAAATTATGAAACTCTCTTATAATATATATATATATATATATATATATATATATATATATATATATAAAATCAAATATTAGATATTATGGATTTAATATCCCGTAACTAAAGTATTATGCTTACTTGCAATAATCAGACAGTCAAAATATCTTATTATTATCTGCGTTATTCAAACTATTTTCATCTTCATTGTTATGTATACAACAAGAAAAACCTGAAGAAGGCCAGAGGGCACATCAGCTGAAACGTTGTACAGATAACAATGAAGATGAGGACAATAGTCCGAATAACACAGATAATACTATTCATCAAGCCTCATCTCAAACATTCAGAGAAAAAATAGCTTATATTTGATTTTAAATCTGTTCTGTTATTTTAGCATTGAGCACCTTCATATGCCAATACTTTTCTCATGCATTCTCTCTCTCCCTCTCATATATATATATATATATAATATATTCTCAAGGCATGTGTTATTGAACAACATGGAGTATTCTTTTTTCATTTTTTGTATGGATATTTTTTCCAGTCTTCTGGCTATCCGTTTTGAATCTGGATCGAGTTGATTCATGATATTTTGCAGACTAATTTCCCGAACGCTTTCGACTGTTTCGCCAGTCGTTTTCATGGGGTTACGTAATTTGGTTTTTAGTTAATTTTTTTAGTTCTGTTATCTATGCTTTTATCAAATTCAGAGAGTCTATTATTTTTAAGAGGGGGGTTAGGTAAGTGTTAGTTATTGAAGATATTTAATACGTTGTCTCCGATTTTAAATGCTATTTTATTAATGTTATTTTTTTTTTTAAATTTTTTATGCATATGGCTTCTAGGATCTGTAGGCGTTTCTTCTTATTTTTGTAGATAATTTTAGTATTTTCGTTTAAGATTTTCCTAATATCGGGGAGGTGGATTTTTCTGGGTGTTTTTTAATTAAGTGTTGTTTTATGGAGCTTGTGTCGGAGAGATGGTATGTGAGACCGGAAAAAAAAAAAAAAAAAAAAAAAAAATTTATATATATATATATATATAAGTTAGGGTAGCATAGGCATGAAGTCAATGGTCCTTGGTTACTTATTGACCTCTGAAGCTACAATTCTGTTCTATAACCATTGGGATGCACAAATAAATTAATAAATCATATTTTATTTTGATAACACGGAGGGCAAGAAATTCGAACATATGTGGCCTTTCAGCCTGGATTTGTTTTCAGAATTTTGATTGGTTTTTGGGTCGAGATTCAGACCTATGAAGTTCCATAACCATTGGATGTACCGATATATTCTGTTTTGGTTGAGAGTGGAAGGGTGAAAAATCTGAATGTAAATAATCTTTTAGACCTGGGTTTGTTTTCAGAATCCTGACTGATTTGTAGGTTAAGCTATAACTCGGTACCATAAACATCGGGATATAAAAATAAGTTAAATCATATTCTATTTTGATAGAGAGTGAAGCAAGAAAAAAAAATGTTTTTCTTTGCATCTGATGATAGGAGCTACCAGAATATTTCTCTAGGTTCCCTGAAATAGTCTATAATGCTAAAAATCAATCTTCTGTTATTTTTTCCTTTATATATATATATATATATATATATATATATATATATGTGTGTAAGTAAGAAAGAAAAACAGAAGGAAAGAAAGAAAAAAGTAAGTAAGAAAGAAAGAAAGAAAGAAACAAACAAAGAAATAAAAAAGAAAGAAAGAAACAAACAAACAAAAGGCATGCAAAGAAAGAAAGAAAGTAAGTAAGAAAGAAAGAAAGAAAGTAAGAAAGAAAGGAAGAAAGAAAAAAGTAAGAAAGAAAGAAGAAAGAAAGAAAGAAAGTAAGAAACAAACAAACAAACAAAAAAAAGACATTCAAAGAAAGAAAGAAAGAAAGAAAGAAAGAATGAAAAACAAAATAATAATAATAATCTTATTATAATGGAGATTGTGTGTTTTTCTGTCTGTAACCGAAACTATATTCCTACTCAAGTCACAATTCTCTTAGTTATTGACATCATATTCTCCATGATTTTATTTTTATTAAACCTCAATTATTAATAAAATTGTCTTACATTATTAATACTGTTAACTATGTCTACATACTAACAACATGCAATTATATTTATATATACAACAAAATAGCGGTTTACAGTGTAAACGGGAAGGCTAATTTGCATATTAATATTAAAAAATCGAATTTAATAAATATGTGCTTAGTATTATTGATTTCTGTTTGGTTTTATTTTAATGAATATAAGCAAAAATCTCTTCAATGAATCTTAAATGAAATCCATTAACAAGATAAAATAACTGCCATTTTATTCTTTACTTCCTCTTTTAACTAAATTAGAAAAAATAACAATGAATGACGAGAGTGATGGAAAAGTAAGTTTCAGTTGTTCCATTTTTTATTATACTCCCTCTGTTTCAAATCTTTTTATCTGTATTCTTATTTAGTTTCATTAGCCTTTCTAATTTAATACAATATTTTATTACATTAAAACTTAAATACTTGCACCCGGAGGGTGCATATATTTGCTAATATATATATATATATATATATATATATATATATATATATATATAAGTAAAAAAATATAAGATTCTAAAATGTTGTTATTGTTTATAATAAGTGTGTCTAAAAATGGTAGGGTGTGGTTTTGTTCAAGTTCATAAGTGAATTTAATGGAGGGTTCCACATCATTTAGTTTGTCAATGATATCAATACAAATAATAATAATGATGATAATATCAAAAATAGTAATAATAGTAACGAGTCGTAAGATACATCTTTTGAACGCGTAGGGGTGGTCGTCACTGATGCCTTATCTTCATTGCTGATTTCAGCTCCGATAGCAACACTGACCTGAATCTGTCATTTTCAGATCGCCACCCTGAAAACTACGTGCTACAAGTCTTGACATTTTGCCAAGATTAAAACTACAATAAATAATAATGATAATATAATGATAAAATAATAATAATGATGATGATAATAAAAATAATAACAATGAACTGGAAATCAGAGGAAAAATTGAGACCATCCAGACAACAGCATTGCTAAAATCGGTTAGAATACTCAGGAGAGTCCTGGAGACATGTTATTCAGACTCCAGTGAAAGACCATCAGCTAATGCTGATGTAAAAAGCTAATGATGATTATAGTAATAATAATAAATACTTGGACCTTGCCAGAGAACTAAGAAAATTGTGGAACATTAAGGTGACGGTTGTGCCAATTGTAATTGGTGCCCTTGGAAGAGAATCTGGGTGAATTGGAAGTCAGAGGAAGAATCGAGACCATCCAAACTACAGCATTAAGATCAGCTAGAATACTCAGAAGAGTCTTGGAGACCTGCTGTCACCCAGCCTCCAGTAAACCACCAGCTACAGCAGGTGTGAAAAACTCAATAATAATAATAATAATAATGATGATGATAATTGTTATAGGTGATATAACCTATAGACAATAATGGAATGCGCCGACGGCTACTATAAGTAATAGCAACAATTGTGGCTTGTGGAAGCAAATGCGAGTCAGCTCGTAACTATATTGGTCGGACGCAATCTCCACTTTCTTTGCTGTAAATTTCTACTCTTTTGTTCAATACATTTGTCTACATTGTAACCAAGTCGTTTGTCTTATTTTGACCCCTTAAAACCCCACAATAATAATAATAATGATGATAATAATAATAAAATAATAATAAACTGGAAATCGGAGGAAGAATTGAGTCCATCCAGACAACACATTGTTGTAATCAGCTAGAATACTCAGGAGAGTCCTGGAGACCTGAGGAGACACATTGTCACTCGAACTCACAAATAGTGAAATACTAACTGAAAAAATTGTAGAACATGAAGGTAAAGGTTGCATCAATTATAACTAGTGCCCCTGGCAACGGTCCCTTAGGGTCAGGAAAAAAATTGGGGTGAACTGGAAACCAGAGGAAGAATCGAGACCGTCCAGACAACAGTATGGCTAAGATTGGCTAAAATACTCAGAAAAGTCCGAGAGACTTTAATGAACTGGCGAGAGGAGGGTGTTGAAATAATTACAAAGCGGTTTGGTTTCTTTAATGCCAATGTCATCCTTGTAGAACAACAGTAGTGATAACCCATAAAAAAAAGTTGGCGGAGTGACCTATTATCGGTATCAGATAGACAGTAAGGGAGTCAATCCCCTTTTGGTAGCACTAAACCCAGGAAATTGTTTCTGCTGAGGTGGAGCGCCACACCTACAGTCAGCTCCCCACTTTACCACACAGATCAGATTACTCAAGCTGTGCTACTCATACACCTAGTTGACGAGGACCGGTATCAAACCGGGAAACTTATGAAGGCGGATGCTCTACGGACTGAACTAAACTGGTCCCTTAAGAGGGAGAAGAACAGTAGTGATACTATTTATGGTTTGGATTGGTCTCTTTGTTTAATGGCATATCAACCATTGTGGGTTATTTAATGCTAAACCATCCTTGTAGAAGAACAGTAGTGATACTATTTAACCCATAGTTAGGGAATAATAGGGTTCATGCCTTTTCCAATGGTATTAGTCCTTAAGTCAGTGGTTCTCAAACAGTGCGCCCCAGAGCTTTTTCAGGTGCGCTCCGTAGTATTCCTGAAAAATCTATCCAGATATGAAAAGCAAATGTATACTAAGTTACTATATTATATGACTGTGGATTAATGATTAAATACAAAGAATTGTCTCTTGAAGCTTTTTGGATTTCTATCAAAAAACAACATGTGTCGATATCTAATACTTGCAACAATTAAGTGTAAAAAGAGAAGAACTCTTCAATGCATTGATGAGGAAATGAGAGTTTGTCTCTCGAACATAAGACCAAACATTGAAGAAATCGCAAGGTCTCATGTTTCTCATGAACACAGGAATGAATAAACTTCATAGAGGTATGTTAAGTTTGCTTTTGTTAAATGTGTTATTTTTTATATATTTAACAGTTAACTTAATAACATATTAGTCCTATTTTGTATACAGTGCGCTATCAAGTATCTGTAGTACTGTAAGTGCGCCAGACTGTATAAAGTTTGAGAACCACTGCCGTAAGTGAACATAATACCATGCCTAGAGATCAAACTCGTTTATTATAAGGTCACAGTCCAGTACGATAGCCACTACACTACGAGGATTCCCTAGTTTAGATCTATTAATAAAAAAATTTGGTTAATGTTATGTTTGTGCCCTTTGAAAATTGTTAAATGAAAATAATTTTATTATATATAAAAGCATGTTTAGATTAATGGTCTATGCTTTTTTTTTTAAACTTAAAATATTTTTT